>CANUEZ040000086.1:1227500-1630000 GCA_948099385.1 Fasciola hepatica
GCATAGTTAAGTAATCTACCGTACCACTTCAACAAATTAAGGCTGGTATTTCCATGAGAACGTAGTTGTTGGGGCCTCATCATCGGTAGGAAGAATGTTCTATTTTTCTGAAGTCGAAGTACATGTCACAGCCTCTTTTTTCTCCCGCGTAGTGCATAGCTATGGGTTTTGTGAGTTTTCTTGAAACGTCGATAATCACCGTTTTACGCAGATATTAAATCCGATAAAATGAAGTACGAAAATCAGTACCGACGGCACCGCTAGTGACGATATTGGTCCGTTTTGTCAAAAATCACCACGATGGTTCTGAAAACTTGCGTCCTCTTGTGAAGACACCGAATACAGTCACTGCTCTCCTCATTCAATTTATCTGAAAGGCTCTGAGAGGGTAGAAAAACTCTGAAATCAGTCTCGTTTATCGCGGATACCGTTTGTATGAGGCAGCCCTCAGAGAGGGAAATGTATAGATGGACTGAAAGAGAGCAACTATACTAGGAATACACAAGACCAGACAAAGTCAAAGGCTAAAAATTGCAGGTCCGTTAATCAAACCAGAGTACTTCGTAAGTGTCTGCGGTGCATAGTTAAGAAACCGATTTGTAGGTAACTGGTCCAAAATAACCGGATCGGAAGTCAGGTGTTTCATGCACCTCGTGGAGTGAGTATTCAGCCAGCATGGGATTTCGACAGAACGATCGTGTCTGAGGAAACGTACTGTTTCTTGACGAGGTCACTAAGAGGACAGATAGGGTGCAATCTGTTGAGTTCCGTTTTAGGAACACCGGCAACGCTTTTTACTAGGTGAACCATAGAATCCCAGATGTCAGACTGTAGAGTATGGCAACTGTCGGTGAGACAAGGTAATGTATGATGAACTACCTCCGAGGGTAAAATCTAAGCGTCATTGTGAGTGATTAAATCTCACATTCGGAGAGGTAATTATACCACTTTCCGGATTGTTTCGGAATTAGGCCACCCAGTTGGCTGTCTGAGATTCCCTCATGATTGGTCTGAAAACCAGCGCATCGATCACCCTTACACATTTCGCGTAGGTGGCCGCACCGTGCGATCGTCGTCTGCGCATCGCACCATAGTGTGCGTCCACAATTACGTGCGTGGACTCGACCCTGTCTTGACCAGAGCTAAGAGGCTCAGTAACTATCGTGTGACCGAAGCAAGTGATTGCGTGGGGATCAGTAACAAGACCAGCAGACAAAAGGGATGAGTGGACAAAGTAGGTGAAATTACACTGCGCTCAAAGTGTGGTTCCGAGGCTAATAGTGGGAAACGAGAACTGCAGTGCGGTTACCGCTGTGCAGATGTATCCGAATTCCAATCCGTCCTCACCTTGGATGCGTGATGACAAAAAATTATCGGGGCATACGGGTAGTACTAGACTGCAGTACGGCCCGGTCTATGAGTGGTAGCTGGGCTATACTTCGGATATCCAAATTCATAGGCTTGCAAGTGCAATAATTATAAGCATTTTTCTGAATTTTATGTTGCAAACATCAACTTGGAACACGTAAGGCCGATTGAGAGGCCTGTCTCTGTCTGCTGGTCTTGTTACTGATCCCCACGCAATCACTTGCTTCGGTCACACGATAGTTACTGAGCCTCTTAGCTCTGGTCAAGACAGGGTCGAGTCCACGCACGTAATTGTGGACGCACACTATGATGCGATGCGCAGACGACGATCGCACGGTGCGGCCACCTACGCGAAATGTGTAAGGGTGATCGATGCGCTGGTTTTCAGACCAATCATGAGGGAATCTCAGACAGCCAACTGGGTGGCACTTCTGGGTAATTTTTGCCTAATTCCGAAACAATGCGGAAAATGGTGTGGTGGAGCACTGCAGAGGTCGGTGCTGGGTTTGCTACTCTTCCTCATAGTCACCAAACATCTGACACAAAAAACACATATCCCATGTGATAGAGCCACAAACGAGGCTAAGACAGCCTGTATAGACACGAGGGAGGATCCTAGAGAGATCTAAATGACACTGGGGACGTCTATTAAATGCAACGCCCATGAAATTTAATGATCATTTTATCATGAAGCCGGCTTATCATTTTCAAGGAGCCAGCCGAAGTGAAGTTAAATGATTCGAGCGTCAGTTTCTGATCCCAAATACAGCGGCTTGTAGGGACACTAACGTCACTGCAGGAGGTCTCGCACATTGGAGATCTGGATCTAGTGGGACGACCTTTCAAATCATCTCAGCCGCATTAATCGGTGGCGAATAAGACCAGAAGTGGCTCCTAAGGTTGTGGTTTGCCATATCAAGAATGAAGCCGCAGATTAGCGTGTCTTTCTACAAAAATATAGTTTGACCACACCTGCGTGCAGGCTTGTGCACCGTACCACCAGACGGGTGTGAACTGCCTAGATAAAGTAAAAAATACTAGGTACCATGACAGCGACTTATCAAAGAGAGAAAACCCATGCAGAGCGTCTTCGTAACCTGTATCTGATTTCTTTGGAACGTAGACGCGTGCGCTGGGACTTGGTGGAAATATTCAGGATGGTAAAATAACTCAAGCACAAAACGAGGAGAGCTATTCTGTCACGTTCCAGATAAAAGTACAAGGAGGTAAAGTTTCTGACAGCAAAGAAAACACGCAAGGCTCCAGCTTAGAATCAATTTCTTTACAAAGTTGTACCCCTGTGGAACAAGCTCCCCGAGGAGGTCTTCAATAGTACAAATATGAAAGCGTCTTAGGAAATACCAGTTTACTTTTGGTTGGCAGTATATCCCGAAGTACCTTAGGGAGACTTAAAGCCCAGAAGCCATGTACCTATTGGTTTATCTTTCTCTGTGCCAAGCTCATACTGCACTAAACCCTGTTTCATCAAGGAACTATTAGGCATTGTTGGGAGGTACGAAAACTCAACGACAACAAGAAAAGTTGGAAGCGTGACTGACTCGGGCCGCACAAAGTCTTGTGCAAGTTGCAGTGGAGTAAAAACCCAAAAATTTTGTTGTCTACCACGTTTTGTGAACAAGGCGTGACGTCATTTTTACTGTGATTCCTGTGCTATCCCCACTTTCATGTGATCGGATAATTCAACTAAGGTGGAGCATAAATTTCACATTAGATTAGGTAAGTTCAGTCGTTACTGGATCACAAGAAGCCCTTTATCGTCATTTTCCTCAGTGTCTTCTGCCCCGTATATCACCCATGTAAACTCTCTATTCAGATATAATAATTTGTGAATGTATCAAAACTTTCTGCCTGGTTGCCTGATCTGAGCTTAGTCTCACATCTAATTTATGCCCTTCGATGTGAGAAATGCTGCAAGCCGTATGGAATCCAGAGTTAAGGGCCTGTGGAAAAATGACTTTCGCAAGCCTGTCTGGAAAAAGTGCGACCGACAGCCGGTTGGACGAAGAACCTATCATGAGATGGAATCGTAAATTCTCTCACTATGATCTAGCCGCTGGTTGCCTATGAATCATTATTCATTCACCCGGAACTGTCTTTCTTCATTATAGTAAATAGTCCGAGCCACCAACACAGTTGATCAAATCATCCACGATCAATTTCTGCAGTTTGAAAGAAACAGCTTTACAGCGAGATAGGAAATAGTTCACCAACAGGAACGGATACAACGTTTGGCTTCAGCTGACTGAGATGAGATACGCATGGCATTCACCGAATCAGAACATCAAACAGTTTTCGATAAATTATTTATGCTTTGTTTACAGTGATTAGAATTGTCAGAGAATGCACGGAATTATGGCCGAGACACAAAGCCGCAAAGGAAGAATAAATGTGTGTTATTTGAAGGGTAACAAGAAAAATACTAAATACTTAGTGTATTTACCAATCCTGTGTGATAATGGATATGAAGGCCAATCACAACTCGTTTTTATTTCCGTTATATGACATGAAATACACCCACTTACGTGACGACACCGTGATCCGCAACAATATCCTCGAGATAGATGTGAGAGTTTTGTGAACACCGTGTAACCGGTCACCGGGTCGATGTAGGTATGCTGATGAGCCTATAATGTGACAAGATTCAAATAGCTTTACGCGTTTGATTGGGGTAGATGTAGTCTCCTTAAATATGAGGAAAAGGCTATGATGAACGAAGAGTGGATAATACACGTACCAACAACCAAACTTACAATTACTCATGTGATTCGTTTTAAACACGATAGATCGTGGCCTTTTCTAACACTGATTCGTATCCTGATATCACAAGTGAATGCTCTGATTAAGTTGAGCTACTTACTGGTGAAATGTCCTCGACGCGGATTCACAGCCTGCTAAGACGCCAATTTCAATTGATATAATAATTGAAAAGTGAAGCAGCTTCTTGTGGTGTCTCCACCCACGCCTATGAATCCTCTTCTTCACCTACAGAACTTGTGTGCCTGTTACTGTAGATTGCAGTAACACGGTAAAAACGCACTGGAAGTCGGTAGTGTATTCCTCACAGCCACAACACCGGTTTCGTGATTATTGCCGCTCATCAGGTGTTTCACTGGGCCTTCGAGGCTGCTGAGTATACTCCTTTCACTGCACTCATACTCAAGTATGCAGCAAAAAAGGTATTTGAGCTTGGTATTCCACGCGTTCCCATATATCTGTGGTGTAGTATGCATATTACTCATCAAGTAAGTAGTTAACCACTCGCAACAATTATGAAGTGACAATCAACGCGATTGCATCACGTGGACGGAAAGCAGTAAGATGAAGAAAGGCGTATAAACGACCTGGTCGCATCCTGTGACCGAATAAAGATTGTATTCAAGTGGAATGGGTTATTTGTGGTGCAAATGAGTAGCGTCGCTAAAGTCGATCGACACTGTTGTTCAAACGAATGGTGTCGATCAAATAACCTACTTCTGTACACTGTGTAGGCATTTTCTTGATAATTATCTGCTTTGTGCATCAGGAATGCAAGTGGTTGCTTCTCTCAGAAGAGTCCAATGGTAAATCACAGCCGTGATTCTACAACAGCTGCGGCTAACCCACAAGTCAAGTCAGGTATTTGCTTTATGCACCCGAGGGTGAATATTCAGCTGCTACATAACCACTGTATTACGAAACTCAGCAATTAAAAAACAGCAACAGGAGAAGACGTATGTCTAACGGAGGAGCCAAGAAAGTTGGTGGTAATGGTATAAGGTTTGGTAAGGAATTGGGCAAGGTAAGGAACTACAAAGAATCTATATCATCTGGTGCAAGCAAATAGATATTTGTATTGTGATCGAGTGGCAGATGTTCATATGCAAGTGCTAAGATCTGGATGAAGGTGTGTGCTACCTTCTAAGCTATCGCGAGAGAAAGTCAGACATACCTTGTGATTTTGAGCTGCGATAATTTGGATGAGCAGTTCGTAAGTGATGCCACCATATCGAGACAAATGTTTAAGGAAACTGAAGAGAATTTTGAAATCTTTCGCGAGCAGTCCAGGAAATATGACGGTGGAAGCATACAGCCAGTGTCAAAGGATGTATGAAAATCCACAGAGTCTCATTAAGTGAAACGGGGTAGAAAATGACCTGAGTCGCATCAAGCAAAAGGGGAGTCGTCTTACTTTGGAGAAGACAGCTGCGACGTGATCTGTCCAGGCAAGGTCATGGTTGATGATTACACCGAGGTACTTTACGGACCATACTCTTTGTATTGATTCTCCTTCGACGACTATGTCTGGGTTAGATACCATCAGACTGGAGTATTGATGGGTTTTATGGAGACAGAATGGAATATCAGATCACTTTGTAGGATTCATTCTTAGATTTCGGTCTGAAGACCAGTTGACGAGCTCAGTTACCTCTTGTTGTAAAATAAGAAGTATGGAGCTGTTAGAGTTGGGAATTCCCAAAATCACATCATCAGCATATTTAATCAGGAGACAACCGCCATAAACGGGCATGGATAATATGTAAGCAGAAAACAAAATCGGCAATAGAATGGTGCCATGGAGAACGCCTTGTGCAGAGAGAAGCATGAAAGAAGTTCAGCCACAATATCGTGTAGATTGTTGTCCATTGAAAAAGTGGTTGGACAAAAGATTATTGCTGGAGGTACTGACGCCTGAGTCAGCAATTATATGGAGTAATTTTGATCTGTCAACGCCGGTAAATGCGTCACTATGATAAAAAACAGACCCTAATGTGGTGATTCAGCCACCGTCACAGGTGGTACGTCTAAGTACAGCTTCGTGCCTGTGCACACGGATGAGCCTCTACCAATCAGAATCGCCGAGGACACGTACTACGAAAGCCCCCTGTGACCGGTCGATTTCCAATGAACCAATTATTTTCTTTAATTAACATATTCATACAAACCAGTTCTGTGATACAATTAACGTGCTATTCCGCAGCTTTCGTTTTCTTGCTACTTTGCTTCGCGTAGTTCCGGGTGGGAGTGATTTCAATACGTTCTATCATTTCGGGTATTGCGAATATTACACCTAACTACTTGACTTTTGTGATCAATAGATGATAAAACAGAGTGAGTGAGAGAAACCAGGGCATCGAGGGTTGGTTGTGATTTGCGATATGCAAATCGCTTAGAGCCCAACGCATTGATCTGGGCAGACAGTTTTTTCAGTCTAATCTTTTCAAACACCTTTGGAGCCACCGATATGGAAGCTGTTGGACATAGTTTAGATATACCGCTTTTGGTACTGGAATGATAAAAACTACTTTCCAACAATCGGAGACAACATTACGATTTGAACATAGGTCAAAGGGACCAGAAAATATGCGCATTCCTTCAACAGGATCGGTTGTAAGCGGTCTTGGTCGCTTGCCTTGTTTGCATGGAGGTGAGTGAGCTCTTTGTATAGGCCCAATGAGGCGAAGCCCCGTTTTGATGAACTGCGATAGAGCTCTCACTATACCGTGGCCTCTGGTCTTGAAGGCGCGCTGCTTCGTACGACGCCGTCGTTACAGATGAGGGGAAGAGTAACCGTCGGGTCAGATGTACAATCTTTTCATGGACAGCAAACATTAAAGCAGAAGTTAAGATACTCAGGTAAATGCTCACAAGACAACGAGGCGTCAGAGTAAGAAAATATCTTTAGGTCAGAATTGTCGGCCATATATCTGAGTAACTCGAGGTTTTCTGGGTGATACTATAGACTGTATGTTTTACGAATGCGGCCTTAATTGAAACGTGTATGTCTACACTTAGAATAAATCATTGGGGAATCTTTTAAAATCGCATGATCAGAACAACCGAGCGGAGGGCGACAGGCAATATGAAACAAATCCAGATTATTAAGAGGACAAGGATCGAGCATAGCCTGAATTCCGGTGGGGAAGGTAACAATATTCGTCGGACCAAGGGATGTAACGAAACGCACACGGAACCTGTTAAAATTGTCGCAAACAACACATAAGGAAGAGCCATCAAAGTTCAGTAGATTTGTAGAGGCAATATCAGAGAATCCGTCAGGCACAGCAAAACAGAGAGAGAGAGAGAGAGAGAGAGAGAGAGAGAGAGAGAGAGAGAGAGAGCAATTTGGAGAAGTGTACATGTTAACAAGAATTTAAGAAGTGTGATGACTTAGATGTTTAGGTTTGCACTGTAGTACAGAAGCACTGATTTGAGACGCGGAGAACGCAACATACTTTTCGTCCGATTGTACAGTCGTTCATTGATAAAAGTAATGAGGCCTCCCCCACTTTTACGGAATGGAGCCAGGCGGTCGACGCGAAAGGAATCGAAATCATCCAATGTGATAATTTCATCACCAGTATCAGTGTGGAACTAGACTTATTGTAAAAAAATGACACCCAGTTGATTATAATTCCGATGGTGGACGAAATCCGTCAACTTTCCCAGCAGTGGTCGACCTGTGGAGCTTATGATAATTGGTAAGCACACGCTTGACAAAGCTTGCCTCCCTAGTCCAGCTCACCAACCAGCTCGATGTTTACAGCGATGCTCGTTTAGTTTCCCAAAAAATTGCTTCATTTTATTTCATAGTGATTTTCCAAAGCTGCTTTTCAGCAGAGAGTACCAGTATTTCAAAGATATGATGAAATCACACGGATGTGATAAAACAATTGGCATTTCTTCAATGGAACAACGTTTCTAAAACAACAAACGAAAGTTAATGTTACATTGGTGCAGCTATAGTGGTGATGCTGAAAAATACTCCGGAGGTGTAACGAGCAGCACAGCCAGTTTGAAGGGCCTGCCTAAAGAATTATCAGCGACTCACTGCTATGAATTTCCAGTGAAACCTTACTTGACCAGCATTCTCATCATGTATATATATATATATATATATATATATATATATATATATATATATATATATATATATAGCAGTAATTACTTACTAACCTAGAAGTAGCTCAGTGTATGTACTTGTATAAATGTTTTCTAAATAACAAACTATTTGCTGTATTTTCACGTCACAGTCACGGAGTAAGTGCATCCCAACCAATCGCTGTGCAGTTTGTGCGATGCACGCACCTGCCCTAAGCCAGGCATCTTCAAAAACAACCCCGCATCATCGTACCTGTCAGACTCAATCCACTGCATCTCGTCTTTACATAGCTGTGGCCATTACTTATAACAGGTGTGCATGTCTCTTTGCGCACGCTCGTATAATCCGTCTTTGACGGGATACTCGGTAACCAATCCCATTTCATATGGCTCAATTCTTACACGTGCCTTCTTTCCTGAATGTATTTTCTAACTCCAGAAATGTCGTATTTCTCACAAGTATCCTAAACACTGTTATCAGTCCAAATGTATCCTAGTTTCAGTTCGATCGATTCAACCAATACACCAATACGCTGTACCGTGGAACCTATCAGGAAAGAGGGAGAAGGGACACAGAGACTCACTTTCATTGCTTTTCGGTGTGCTTCATCCCAATAGTTTTGCATTTTCTTGGAGCTCGAACTGAGGCCCACTGACTTATCTGTTTGATTTGAATATTGTGGTATGTGTGAGCGACAAATCCATGATGGCCGGATTAGGCGGATCAGAAAGATCCGCGAATACGTTATTGACTGCAGCGTGAACTAGAGCCTGAGTAGATGAGCAGAATGTATGCTATAAATGTGAAACAAATTTCCATCATTACTGACGGTTACAAAACAGATGCATTCAATTCACATTCCGTCGTTTCTCTCAAACAATTTTTCTCCATTTGTACAACCGAGTGAAGTTAAATATTGGGATTGTTTATACAGTCTAATGAAATCCTCACTAACGGTATACTGTTGTAACGGCCGGAGTGAATGCTGCCTTGTTGGTGTTCGTTTCGTGTAAGTGTTGGTTCCTATTGATACACTTACTGAGCGTCGACTCAAAGAGGTTTCTACTCGTTTTGTGCTTTTGTAGATTGCCCACGTGCAACCCTTCAGGAGACGTGCTCCTCGACTACATTAACTGCAAGCACAGTGTCACATTTCTCTCAGTGAGACGTGAACTCGGTACGATCTTACATAGGGCTCACAAAATCTTAGGATGGTAGCTTTACAAGAAGGGAAGAAGCAAAAATTACTTTTTCTGGTCTATCATACCATGAAACTGAACTCATCCCGCGGAGAAGACCTTTGGCATTGGAGTGCGCTGATGATATTGCCTCATTTGGTAGTGATGCACAGGTAACAAACCCGTTTCTGGTTTGCTTGATGGCTGAAGTCTAGGAGTTGTTGTGATTTTTTCTAGTTTCAATACTTTGCTTCTAAGTTATTTGCGTCTGACAGATCATCGAAAACATGTATTCTTTTTACCTTTCAGATGAATAACGGCTAACTTATATGGCAATTCGTTCTCAGTCATTCTTACAGAGGCTTAAACTACTGGATAAAGACTACAATTTTAAATCTGAAACTGCCAAAGAACATTTGGATAACGCTTTACGGGACGCTTCTAGGATTGGAATGCAATCTAACCCCCTTCAACGACCCCGATTCCGCACATGAACAAGCAAATGCTTGTGAAATGGGCGAAAAAGCAAGTCCAGTCATATGGAAATTTGTCTCCAGTCTATGTGTACCCACTTCTGATCAACTATCACACAGCTGCTCTGATACTACGCGAGACAACGAAACCATTGTAGCATCAGACAAACGTTCGTGCTTGTTCTGTGGCTCTAACTGAAACCCTCAGTACATCTGCCCAGCACAGGGGACTATCTGCAAAACTTGTGGAAAAAGGACACTATCAGAAGGTTTGCGAATTGACTGGAAATTCTAAATGCTCAGCATCCACAGTCAATGCTCTATCTTTGTCTGTCTCTACTGCAGCTGCACCTAAATGCTTATCGAGAGCGATCATCGGTGTTTTCTGTTAACAGATTGCAGCTCAATGCTTAGTCGATACTGGGTGTTATGACAGCTATATTTCAGAATCCATTGTCATTCGCAGCCAGTGGAATGTCTAGGCTTCTCTTAGCGAGGTAGCACTAGCATCTACGCGTGTCAGGAGCAGTACCCGTGGGCATTGCGTTTTGTTTCTTTAGCACAAAAACACATTTTATCCTCAAATACGTCTGTTAGTTCTATCTGATTTGTGTGCCAACACTTTACTTGGTCATGACTTTCTAAACCTCACAAAAGTGCACAAAACCCCTATGAAGGGACTAAACTGTCGTTTTCTTTGTGTGGTCTTGCTGTTTCGGCAATACGATGTCCGCCTCTGTTTGAGCGTTAAGCGTACGACTTCAGACCGATTCCTACGAAGTTCAGGCGACACTGTCAAAAATGAAATTCTTATTCTAGAGGAAGTTAAGAGAATCTTAAAAGGAAACATAATCGAACCTTCGAAGTTTCCGTGGGAGACCCAGGTTTTTATCACCACCAATGAAAGACAAGAAGCGATTTGTGATTGGTTGTAGCCAAACGATCAACCGTTTCACCGGTCTGGACACGTATCCAATGCCGAGAATCGGTGAAATGATGGAGAAAATATCTCAATACCGGCTGTATTGCACGGTGGATTTGAAAAGCGTGTACCATCAGTTTCTGACCCGTGACAATGAGACAATCTCTACCGCTATTGAGGCCTGAGATAATATTTATCAATTAAGGAGCAACCCTTTTTGGTGTCACTAGTAGGGTTGTCTGCTTCCAACATATAATCGACGGACTCATTCGTGATGAGGCGGAAGTGATTTCCTGAGGTTGCAGGGAAGTACGCACTATCATTGAATCAGGGTAAGTCCACTTTCTCCACTAGCGAGGCGAAACTACTCGGCTACGAACTATCCTTCGGGAGGATAACACCTGATTCAGATCGACTTAAACCTCTTACCGAAGTTCTACCGCCCGCTGATCCCAAAACTCAACAACGGGTTGTTGGAATGTTTGTCTATTATTCCCATTGGATTTCACACTTTTCGGACTAGATTAGCCCTCAGTATCAATCACACATTCCTAATGCCAAAAGAAGTCATTAGTACATTCGAAAATCTAATTCTGGAGTTAGTCCAAGCCGCTGCTACCACCTTAGACCCACACTTTCAATTGACGCCTCAGATATAGCCATCGCTGCAACACCGAGTCAGAATGGACGACCTGTAGCATTCGTTCCCAGAACCCTCTCACCCAGTGAACATCGCCATTCTGCAGTCGAGGAAGAAGCATGTGCGATGATAGAGGCAGTTCGAAAATGGAAGCATTATCGCCTTGGTAACCATTTCAGATTGTTAACTGATCAACGTCCAGTTGTATTTACGTTTGATGCCAAATAAAAGGGTAAGACAAAAAAAATGATAAAATACAACGCTGGCGGATGGAACTGTCTTCGTTATCTTATGACGTTATCCATCAACTTGGCACAGAGAATAAAGCTGCTGACATGCTTTCCCGGAACTACTGTTCATCAACGCGGACCATCTAAAACAACTTCATGATACCCTCTGCCATGCTTGCATGGCACGTTTCAGTCATCCTGTTCGTGCAAAGAACTTGCCATTTTCAGTTGAGAAGGTGAAGACTGTAACACAATTGCTCCACATATGCGTGGAAATTAAATCGTATTTTTTAAGCCACCTGGAAACAACATGATAAAGTCTACACAACCTTTTGAGAGAATCAACGTTGACTTTAAAGGTCCTCTGCCTTCATCCACACAAAATATTCACGTTTCCCTTTCGCTGGCCCCTGTTATCGTATAATCTTCGCCACAGTCGTTTCCTCTTTAACAAATCTATTTACAGTTTTTGATTTACCTTCTCATGTACACCGCGGCTCCGCATTTATTTTTGAAGAACTAGAAAGATTCCTTCATGAGAAGGGTGTGGTCAAAAGTAGAACTGCAGCGCACAATCGTTACCACACCTGACCCACAGGGACCTTATATGGTTCTGCACACCAAGTCTCAGAGTCTGGTTGCCGGTTATCCTTAACAGTGCAGTGGAAGCATGTAATAAAAAAAACTGGTCTGAAACAATAAATCAATGTAATGAACATGGGAGAGAACTGATGCGTCTCATAATAAGTTAATAGCCTATTCAAAACTGAGTTCCACTTTCGCTGACTGCTAAATCAGACACTACTACTGTTGTCCTCGTCTTCCAAACTCCATGATTTTCACCCACGAAATGTATAAATTTCAGTCATTTAGATTGCATTGCGAAGATGAGTGATATGGAATAAGAGTAATAAAATACATCATTTCGGTATGCACTGAGCCACGAAGTAAACCACACTTGAAGCATTTTAAAGGAACTATCATTTTTCCTTTTTATGTAAACCCTTTTTCAAACCAACCTATTGAATTACCTCCGCAGATTTCATGTTAAACCAGTTCTCCCTGGGGGTACCCTTCACCACAGCCGACGCAGGTATTTTAGCATGGAAGTGTCCGAGCGTTTGAATGAAAAAATAACGTATACGCAAGCCACAGGAAAAATCACTCAAACAGAACCGTGTAAAACATATCATACAGTTCATGATGACCACAAATTGGTAAATACATCTGTTAAATCTGTTGAGTGCATCCGCATCTTCAAACTTTAACTTCATTCCAGGACCAATGATACTAGAAAAAACCTCATTCCTCTGGTTTCTCACCTAGTTTATTGGCATCACGCACGAATTACATTTCAGGACGTATCCTAAATACTACATATGCTGGTAAGTCGATCACATTCCGAGTTATTAACTTTCGCGCTCTTCACGAAGCTGTACTTTCGCCTTTTTCCTCACATTTGCGCATGGCTTCTCCAAAACTGTAGTTAACTATGCTGATGTCGTAACTATTTACCAGGGTGTGCCAACCAAAGAGGAATAAATAACCCATGTAATAGCTCTCAAAATATCTATGAAAAACTTGGTGGCTTTACGTGGGACTACGTATGATTCACTTGAATTAACAACGGCTTAACCTCAAATCAAATGAATATAGTTACATTTATCTTGGCATGATGCTGTGTTTTCATTCCTATATTCTAAGATGGACAGTAAGCAGTTCTCAAACCACCAACCCATTAGGTAATAGTAGATAATCCAAGACGTCTTCAATATTAGTGAGTAATACCCCACTTTTCGCATCGGTCCTCTCTTCAACGTGCTCCGTTCACCCGACAACCTTGCTCGTATGAACGATGCAGTGGAGCCAATCGATATTGAACCGACAACGATTAAAGATTGATTTGATAAACTGTGATATAGCTTTGCGGAATTAGTACATGGAGTTAAGGCACTCTCAGTTGAGTGGTTGTTATTGCTTGCTCTGTTATTCTGAGACAGACAGGCACAGACTTCGGGCTCCGCTTCGTTCGTTATCGAAATTTGGTCTTACAGTTGTGAGGGTGTGTTGATTCGACGTTGGTACACGGCCAAGTCATGTTTGCAGTCAGCGCCTGTGTCGATCCGAGCTCAAGCGCATCTCTGTGCATGCGCACGTGGGCACAAGTCAGGAGCAAAAGTAAAATACAGGGGGTGGGCGATTACGGATCATAACCGACGTACGCGTCAACCACGCGGTGATGTGCCTCATCAGGTTGAGCCGATTGCACGTTGATGAACGCACCATTGCCAAATCACATATGCGCGTCACGCATGTTCAGACACGAAATATTTGTGCTACGTTCAGGACAGGAGGCCTCAGTCTATGAAAATCATGAAAACAATTTCGCTGTTGTTTCTGGATTGTGCGCGCGTACACTCACTCTGTCACCCAGCATTCAACCAAGGCCTCTCTGTCCCATGGTCCTTCAACATCAGGCTTTCAACAGCATTGAATGACGTTCGATACAGGATAGAGCTGAGCACGTAGCCCACGATTTGTCTCAGTCGCCCACGTTCTTATGCGTCTCACGTGACATGTTTACGACGTGTGTGTGGCGTGCAACTTTCGAGCGTTCCTTCTGGAGTGCACTGTACGGATAGAACCGATTGTCCTACGGTCCCATTTTTCTGTTGCAATGACTTTCTCTGCAACAGAGCATTCTGACCTAGCAATGCTCAGGGGTGGTAGCCTCAGCCTGAGAAAGCTTGCGAGGAGTTTTAACTGCGCCACCCGGATCGACCAAAGCCATACCACCCATTGTGCTTCAATGCTGTGCGCGGATTAATGGAAACTGGGAGTGTAAAGCCTGCGAAACGTCGCGGCCGTCCACGACCAGTCAACACAAGCGAGAATCGGTCAGACTAGGAAATTTATTGTCTGAGAAACCTTGCACGTCTCTCAGTGAGGCCTCCTGAGAACTAGGAATTCCTCACACTTCTGTCCCCAATATCCAAGAACGGGAGGATTACAAAAGCTATTCATCGCGTTCAGTTCACGCTCTTTTTCTCGGTGATGAACAGCAGCGCTAGGAATTTTACGATTGGTTCAAACGTCGACTCCTCTGGAAGCCAACATTACCCAAGGATAACATATTCTCCGCTGAATCTACATTCTACTTGCATAATGTGACACGCTTTCGGCACCGGACCAGTTGGCATAGGAAGAAGGCATCGACAAGGTGAAAAAAAGTTGATTCAGTTTCAGTTTATTCAATCATTAACCTCGCACTTCTGTGCTCTGGTTTCGGTTGTTACCTTCCGGCATCATTCAGTAAAGGGCGAAAAGAATAGAAGCATAGTGATAAGGATTCGAAAATTCAAAGTATCAAGGGGCAATCAAGACGACAAGGAAAGAATCCGAATGCAACTACGCCAATGATCGCGACACCTAGCCATATCACTTATTGTCTTCAACCATTTAGTAGACGGATCACGTGGACCCCAACCTGGAAGTCTAACACGTCCTACTTGGCCAAGTCCACTGGTCAAGAGTTTCATACCTTTTTGCCATGTCATGGACTGACCACCTCCAACTACCTTCCAATCACCACCTGCCTCAGAGAACAGCTTACTCTGAGAAAGTCTATCCGGGGGCATGCGCAACACATGTCCCAGCCACCTTAACCTGTTTAGATTCAGTACTTGATCCAGAGACTGACCTTTGGTTCCCAATACCCTACGTCTAACCTCAACGTTGCTGATACGGTGTTCCCACCATACTCGGGCAATGCTACGGAGACATCGATGCTCGAACACCGACAGTCTTCGCCTATCTTCTATTCTCAATGGCCATGTTTCGGAACCGTATAAAAGGACGGACCTAACTGTCGCATTGTACACTTTACTCTTAACAAACAATCGGACGTCACGCCGGCGCTGCGGATGACGGAGGTTAGCAAAAACCAAAGGTGCCTTCTGTATACCCGATGACACTTCATCCGATATCTGTCCACCCGGTGAGATTTAACTGCCTAGAAAACAAAATTTATCCAATTCAGTTAGGGTTTCCCCTGCCGGCACAAGTTTTGGTGTAGCGCCAACCCAGTCCTGCAGCAGCATTTTACACTTTGAGGGGTGTAAAACGCATCCCAAACATTCCTACACTGTTGTTAAGACTATCCAAGAGACTTTGCAACTTACCTGAATCTTCACTCAGACGAATAATATCATCCGCGTGTTCCAGGTAAGGCAGTTTACTGCATGAACAAGGATCAATGCCGCTATTCTCGCATGAGGACAGGGCTATCTCAAGAATCAATTCAATCCCGAAACTGAGGAGGAAGGGTGAAAGAGGGCAACCTTGACGAACACCACTTGCAATGGTGAACTCGGGGGAAAGTTCGCCGCAAGCACGAATTCGGCTACGGCTGTTCGCGTACAAGAATTGGAAAAGTGCAGAAAATTTCTCTGGCGCACCCTTCAGCGAGAGGCAGCGCCACAGACTTGTGCGGTCGACTGAGTCGAACGCTGCTTTCAGATCAAAAAATACAGAGATTGTGGGTCTACAGAAGACGTGCCTGCGCTCTAAGGTTTGCGGAAGAGTAAAGATGTGGTCGATACAACCCCGACCGGGTCCCAAACCGGCTTGGTTCTCACGCATACACATTTCGCGGGCGCTGGATAATCGGGGGAGAGAAAGCCCGGTGAGCATTTTGGATGAGATACTTACGCAGCTGATTCCTCTGTAGCTTTGACAAAAGGACCTGTCAATTTTCCTGTAAATCGGCACAATCACCGATTCACACCATTCCCTTGGAATCTGCTCACTATCCCAGATTACCCAAAGAAGTTTCGTTAACTCCAAAACCAAACTTTCCCACCTATCCTTGAAAAAAGATGGAGACAACCCATCCAGTCCAGCGGCTTTGTACCTTTTCATGTAACCTATCTCCTGAATAATCTCCATTTCTACGTCAGGAGTCATATCCACCTGCATCGTTTCTCTGCCAGGTATATTTGGAAGGCCCACAGTTGAAGTGGGCCAACTGAATTGTTCCCTAAAGTGCTCCGCCCAGCGCTCCAGACGATATCCCTGAGCGTGAATCAGGGAGCCATCAGATTCCTTAATTAACTCACTTACACCAAGCTTCCGTGGTCCGGTGCCTCTAAAGGAACGCAAAAGGTTGCGGGTATTGCCAGTGGATGCACCCTTTTTCATTCCCCACCACTGCTCACGGTCGTTTCTCAGGCTCCTAGTCATCTGGCGTCTCAGGGATTTACGCAATTCATTGAATGTGGCATCCGGAGGAACTGATTTGCGAGCATCCAACAGAGTAGCTGATGTCGAAGATATCCATCATTTGTGAGACCGACATGAGTCCGAATTCTGGGTGGCATTCGAAGCAGCATACAAGGCTTCCTCAATCTGTTCCCAGCGTTCATCTGGGTCCTGAACATCTGGCTGTATCGATAACTGCGTAGAGAGCTCCGTATGGAAACTGTGTCGTTGGTTATTATCCGGAAGCAAATGCGCGGGACAAGTGACATTTACTTTGGTGCGACCATGGACGAGATTTTAAAAAAAGTGAGCACGTACCAAGGCGGGATCTGAGTCCACAGGCGTAGACCAAAATGAACGACAATCTTCAATCAATCCACGCCAGCGGTAACCAACCACAATATGGTCAATCTGAGCCCAACGTTGTGACGATGAAGGAGGACGCCGTGTGAGTCTATGCCGCTTCTTATGGCAGACGTTTGTACTTACCAGAAACAATCCGTGGTCAGAACACAACTGAATGAGATGATCGCCATCATCGGTACGATCGGCTGTTATAGCAAATGGGCCTCCGATGTGCCTTCCGGAATCTCCCAAACGGCCAACTTTGGTGTTGAAATCCCGAGCAATGACCACCACGTCTGTTGAACGTGCGCGTCGAAGCAGCTGAGACAAATCCTGATGGAATTCGTCCTTGACGTCAGAGGAGCTGCAGTCAGTCGGGCATACACACACACGACGAAAAAAACATCAGAGCTTCAGTTTGTTGTTGTTGTTGTCATGATCAGAACCGTCCAATCGAATTGCACACAAACGACTGCTGACTGGAATCCATTCTAGTAGCGCACGCTTAGCTTTCATGCTCAAAGTAAGCCCAACACCAGCCTGACCACGAGCTCTAGACATCGAATCACCCGACACGCGAAGAGTTAACTGAGAGACTGAGGTCGTATGTGGAGTAAGAAACGTGACCACAAAAATGGAGTCTTGTATGCGTGTTTCGGGGACACAGCACACATCAATTTTGAAAGTGTCAGGATTTCTAGCGAGAACAGCCCGTTACCGCAGCTGACAGTGTGCAGACGCCAAGGGTAGCCAAGTGAAACGAACATTTAGGCTTAAGGGGTGCATTCGGTTTGTACTCGACTCCCGAACTACTACTTCCATCAGAGCAACAATAACCCATCGCGTTTTGCATCGATCTCAAAATAAAGGAGGGGAAATTGATAAGGCTCTTCACAGGAAAGATACTGGAGGTTTCTGGGTATCTCATACTTCGCGGTTGCCTACATCGCTGAAGGAATTTTTCTTTGGGAACCCTAATCGGAGCCTTTGACTCAAAAGTCTCACCCACAAGGCAGTGGGGAGTTAAATCAGCATGGGAACGTGACCGAAGAACCCGTGAGGGAATTTCTTCTGGTCTGCCACGTGAGACTTGATTGTTACATGCATTCTGTCTTGTCTTCGCTGGTGCTCTGTTATCGATCCGCTTTTCGGATTCAGTCCTTAGACCCATGCACTCAATGGAGCAAGCGGAACGCGTACCTGGCAGCATCCTTTGGGCCGGGGGCTGTCCAGCTTAGATGGGCGATAACTGCCCAGTGAAGTGTGATGACTTCTCCCACCGTCGAGAGAAACCCCAGGTACTCCACTCCTGCGTCCATTTAGTGAAGGATTTGGACGAGGAAACTGCATATCTCCGTGATTATTTGCTGGAGTGTCCTCTCCAGGGGCGTAGTGGTTAGAACCAGATGTTGCCCATCAACTGGTTCTGAGACTGGACTTCGTCTGGCCTCTACCCATTGACCTGCCAGGCATTATTGCATCCGTGGCTTACGGAAGCCATCCTGTATAGCTCTCTGAGTCATGAAGGCAGGCAAGCCATCACACCACGCCAAGGTGCAGTCTCGTCGTGATGGAAAAAAGGTGAGCGTTTGGTGTGCATTCCATCAATCCCGAATAACTTGCTTAGTGTTCCTCCGTGACAAGTTGAATTCTACTCACTGCTTGTAAATGTTGCAGAAGAGGCTGGGTCCCTACCTGGACAGTCTACCGCTTCCAACTTGGTCAAGGGTCATGTTCCAGCAGGATGGAGCACCACCGCATAGCACGACTGTCGTCACAAATTGGCTTGAGGAAACCATCCCGTTGCAGTAGATCGGACTGAAAGGACCGATAGCTTGGCCACAACGATCTCCAGGTTTGACTCCCATGGATTTCTTTTTCTGGGATTAGGTGAAGTTGGTGGTTTACAACCCGAAGCCGGAGACCAAAGAGGAACTGAAGGCCGGGATTGTTTCCATGTACCAGGCAATTCCGAAGTCTATGCCAGAGACGGTAGAGCGTGATCAGATTCGGAGGGTTCAGTTGTGTATGACGCAAGACGGTGTAGTTTTTGCACATCGTGTTTGAGTGGTAGGGACTTTGACGATCAGAGAACAACAAAATACTCCTCTTTAGGACTGGTGGAGGATTAAACAGCATCTTTTCAGGACCATCTCATTTTGATTCATTGTTTATGGTTTAACTTTTTCTATTCCCGAGTTATCTGTGGGTGGGGTAACTAATTACAGGTTCGGGTTGGTCTATTTAGTATTGCCGGTCAGACGTATGGAAGATGAGTTATTCCACCGATTGTTCAAACTTGTGAAGCCTAATTTTGCAACTGATTCCAGGAGCATTGGAATACAGACGGAAACAACGGTAAACCATCAACAAGAGAGTAATGGGACCAGAAGAACAATGAGTTGCGCTTTACCCTCCCGGGAAACAACCACTGCATTCGGCTCCCAACAGATAGTTTCTTAACTTCATGTGCTAATTCCGCAAAGCTATATCACAGTTTATCAAATCAATCTTTAATCGTTGTCGGTTCAATATCGATTGGCTCCACTGCATCGTTCATACGAGCAAGGTTGTCGGGTGAACGGAGCACGTTGAAGAGAGGACCGATGCGAAAAGTGGGGTATTACTCACTAATATTGAAGACGTCTTGGATTATCTACTATTACCTAATGGGTTGGTGGTTTGAGAACTGCTTACTGTCCATCTTAGAATATAGGAATGAAAACACAGCATCATGCCAAGATAAATGTAACTATATTCATTTGATTTGAGGTTAAGCCGTTGTTAATTCAAGTGAATCATGTGTAACTTTACGTGAAGCCAGAAGTTTCTCATAGATATTTCCGTGCAAACTTCATCTCCTTTCTAAGGTAAAAAATACGGTTCGGGAGATATACGACTGACTACATGAATACGTCGAATCCTGTGTTGGTAACATGGAAAACATTACCAGGAAGATACACAATGGGTTTTGTAAAATATGTAGAGAAACAAAGGAAAAATTGAATGTGGTTTTATCGCAGAATCAATTGAAAACCCCCGGCTGAAGCATCGAAACACTCAGTAGAGAATGAGATTGTTTTCGGTGTTTCACAGCTGGCTATATACAACACATTTTGAAGACATTTAAATTAAGATTATGGAAAGAAAAACAAGAAACTTGGTAACTATGGTAACAACAAGTGACAATTTCGTTTCTGCATAGTTACAGTACTGTCATGTGTCTTGAGAGATAGTGTGTTGATAATTGTCATGTGAAATTGCCTGAGCTACCGAATTTGAAAGGCAAGTCAGCATAACTCGTTCACACATTTGACAATATGAGAATATCAGTGTTTAACATCAGCCCGAGGTACTCAGATTAAGTTCTGTGCGATTGAATGGTGCGCGGCGTGTACTCATCATTCGGGAAAGCAGAATAAGATCGGTTAATGATACATTCAGAACACTTGGAAGGGTTTAGGGTAAGATCACTCTGTTCAGGATAGCTGGGAATGTTCTGGGGAATATCAGGTAGGTTATTAATTCCCCTTCGCTTGATACAGTATGGCACATATTTGCGACGTTATTATACTACACTTCAGTTCCAGAGGAGCTATGTGAGAGGTTGCCTATGTAAGTGTGGGGAAAAGGGCGAAAGCACAGCATCTTGGAGAGCACGAAAATTTTTACTCAGCAATCTGGATGACTTGCCGCCAAATCTAATTTCTGAGATACGTCCTGAAAAGTATCTCGTATGTCATGCCAATAAACTCAGTGGGAAACCAAAGGAATGAGGTTTTTTCTAATATCATTAGAAATGCATCTAACAGGTTTAAGAGAGTTATTTAGCAGTTCATGGCGGCAATGAACTGGATATGTCCGAAAAATCCCCCAGAGCACATCTGGAAACACACAGGTTGGCGAACAAGCTCGTTTTCAGTGATTCTTAATCATGCCAATACAACACAATATATAGGACTAGATGCATAAGGGATACAGCCAACAAAAATCGTGTCAGGGATCATCGTTCACACCTAGTGTGGCACAGGATTATCCGGAAACTAGGTGTGAATGGACTAACACGTTCTCAACATGTATGCTTTCGGACGTTCCTGGACCTGATGTTGGGTGGTGAGTGGGCCATGGTAGATTGAGTGCATGCACAAAGTTCTTCTGAGCACATAAAGGGGAGTTGTGGAGGTGAATCCCGACCGCTTCCGCTGTGGCCAAGATGCGACTTCTCACCGATCTTGAAAGCCGACCTCGGACCCTATACGGAAGGCGGAGTGCTTGATCCACGGTCACCGTGTGATTAGTTTCAGTTAGGTGTGAAACGACTGCGCTGGTAATTGACCTAATTGTTCCAGTCCTCAACCACGCTGGATGATGCGTTCAGACAAGTGTCTGGTCGTGCGGCCGATATCCGTTGTTCCACAGGAACAAGTGAAAGAATACACACAAAATGAGGCTGCAGAAACAGGCACATTTTCTTTTATGCGCAAGCACACCGCTGGCTTAGAGGTGAACAAAACACGCAGTTTAGCAGCATAGAATGTTTTGTTGACGACGCTCGCCAATCTTCGGTGATTTACATCTGCCAGAGTATCGCCTTTAAATGGCAGACAGATGTATACTGATTTCTTTTGAACTACCATTTTCCTTGGAATTTCTTTATCCAACTGCATTATCCGGTCGATTAGGCGTTCCGGGTATCCGTTCTGAATAAAAATATTGCGCACCGTAACAAGCTCTTCTTTCATGGTATCTTCGGTGCAAATCTTTTTCGCTCTGTTTGATAGGCACATAATTAGATTTGTTTTCAATTTAAGCGGTACAAAACTACGGAAGTAGATATACTGTCCATTCCATGTTGATTTTCTGTGCACTGACCGCCGTATTGAACCATCTTCTCGACGGGTCAAAAATACGTCTAAGAAGGCTAGTGAGTTGTCTGATTCTGATTCTAGTGTGAATCGCAAGTTCGGATGTGCTGAGTTGAAGCTGTTTAGTAATTGTTCTCCGTGGAGAAATTGGTCTGTTATACATAGAATGTCATCCACGTATCGCTTGTACAACCGAAGTCCGCGAATCGATGATTGTAACGGGCCGTTTTCCAATTTTGCCGTAAAGATATCAGCAAATAGTGGCCCAAGCGGAGACCCCAGTGATACACCGTCTTTTTGGCGGTAAATCTGCTCGTTAAACTTAAATTGAATATTCTGGGTACATACAAAGAGTGACTGTCGCAGGTCGTCCAATGGCACACCTGTTTCAATCTCATTAGCTTGTATGAAGCCACAGAGATAGTCAATGGTTTCCTTGATTGGGATGTTAGTGAATAGCGACGTGACGTCCAATGAGATCATATATTGTCCTTCCACATTGAGATCACTCACACATTTTACAAGTTCAAAAGTATCCTTTAGACTGTGTTTTGTCATTGCCGCTCTAGCTGGCTCCAAGAGATGTGTCAACCACTTGGCTACGGCATGATACGGTGAGTTGCACGTCTAAAATGGGCCTTAGTGGGACTCCTGTCTTATGAATTTTTGGCAATCCATACAGTCTTGGGATGATAGTTCCTGTGGGTCGAATTCTTTCAAATGTGACGCAGTCAATAGCGCCTTTTTGTTTAAGATGCCGTAACCTGTTAGCCAGGGACTTTTCTATTTGCCTAGTTCTGTCTTTCTCAGTTTCCGTCTTCAAAAATTTGGAACCATCGTTAAGTATGGCCTCCATCTTCTCAACGTAGTCCGACTTTTTAAGAAGCACTATACCCGCCCCCTTGTCGGGTCTTGTTATAATCACTTCTTTATTCTTTTGTAACTCTCTTAGCTTTTTAATATGATCTATTGTCAGTAAGCCTCTCACTGTTGGTTTGGCCCCATTGTACTGGTAACTTGTATTCACTAAGGTAGATTTGAGATTTTCTAGTTCGGTTTGTGATGATGGAAGTAGATCATTCAACTGGGCATAGAGATTCTCGAATTCCAATTCTGTATCCAGCTGTGTGATCTTGTTCGCTGGATATGATGCATCATATCATTTTATTCTTGTGATTTTTCCTGTGGCTTGCGTATGTGTTATTTTTTGATTCAGAGGGAAACATTAATGCTCCGGGACTTCCATGTTGAAATACCTCGTTGTGGTGTTCACTCATAAAGGATACCCGGGAATAATTGGTTTGACGCCAGAAACAGTAGAAGCAGGAAGAACGTCAGTTGGAACATGGTTCACACAGAAGAACAATATGGTACTTCCAGGGAAATTCCATAGTGCCGGTTTACTTTTCGGATTGGATGCAAAATGAAATGGCATAACCTACTACCCTTATCGTACTTCATTAATGCTGACCATGTTCTGTTTCATTGAAAAATAGTACGTTCCGTAGAGTGGAACCATGGAATCGAAGAAGAAATACATAGTAAAGTTACAGATAAGTCGACGTGGACGACAACAGCAGATTTTGGTACAGCTGCCGGCGAAAAAGGAAGTCAATTAATTGCCGTTGAATTACTAAGTTGACACATGACGCATCAGATGGCTGCCTTGTCCAATGCAGTTCGTAACCAATCGACGAAGAGTAGAATATAAATGCACGAAACACTATAAGCCACGGCGACGGTATAGAAACATCAGCGCACTTCTTTATCGTTAGAAGACATCCGTGGCAGTCAAAGAATTAAGCAACAGTGTCATTGATTTTTCCACAGGCACATTCCCCTAAGCCATGGCGATTGATTTAATTTCGGCTGCTGACGATTGTTCCAGTAGTGAAAACTGGAATTCAACCGAGCTGGACTCAAATCGACTATCATCGGAATTAGTCTGCAGCCTGTACAGTAGTAGTGCCGGTGGTGGATCTAGCGGTGTTTTGCTTCGTCCCACTAGCTCCAGTACGAACTCCACCCCGCCCGCGAATCACCTCGTTTTATTGGCACAAAACACATCGTTTATATAGGAAAAAACAGTCACTGACGTCAATCGTTGCAACGCAGACTGACTGGTTCATACTGGAATCAAGTGGCCTGTCTTCTGATTGGTTGGCTGGTCACATGACCAGCCACCACTTGACGGGACTCCGTTCACGTTTCATCGATCCGCTACTTTGTCACTTGCGCATCCGCTGGCACAAGCACTGACCTGGATTCCGGACAGGCGCTGACATGCCGATTGCTGACGGGACATGGCAAGCTACCGACCATGAATCAGCAATTACCCTCACAGGAAGCTTGAATCTGATGTACCGTTTGAGATTCTGCAACTCATCGAAGTCAGAAATTATAGCATAAGACACATGATTGCAGTTGGTCAACCAAGAGGCGGACAAAACAACGTCACATGCCGAGATAATTACTGGATCAGGTAATAGACATATACAGTCAAATAATTCCGATCGGTCGAATTCCACTTTTATTACTGATGCAATTGTCAGTAGCCAAAAATCGGATAACCGCCTTGAGTTAGGGGACAGATTCAAAGGAGTGTACACGCGATCGGATAGTCAATAAGACTATCGTGTGCTACCTTTTCTGCCGCGAACATCCTCCAAACGGATAACCGAATGTGTCGAGGTGTCCATACCGTCTTAGGGTTTATGGTTTCCGTGAATTGGTTGCGAACAGCATTGAACACAGGAACCAACTGACGCGTCGAACGACAACTTAATATCTCATCCATAATTAATTGAGCTCCACTTTGCCGATTGCTGAACCAGACACTGCTGTTGTCATCTTCGTCTTCCAACCTGTAATTGTATCTGGTACTTTCTCTCCGGTTCTATGATTCTAATCTACCAGATATATGAATTTCAATCATCTAGAAAGCATTTCCAGAACAAATGATGCGGAATGAGGACAATAAAATACATCATTTCGGTTTGCACTGCGTCAGAAAAGTAGGTCAAGGTTGCAGCATTTCAGAGGAAATATTGTTCTTCTGTTCTCTATGAACTCTCTCTCTCTCCTAACCAACCTAATTATCACTTCCCCAGATATTGACGTTAAACCAGTTCTCCCGGGGTACCGTTTGCAACTGTCAATCGAGGCATTTCAACATGCAACGGTGTTTTCCTTTGATTAAAAAATAACATATATTCACTCCAATGAAATGTCAGCCAAAAATAATAACGTTATGCGTCCTGTCTAGTTCATTTTAACCATAAACTACTGAACAATTCTGTTAAATCTGTCAGGTGCATATCTCAAAACTACGGGCAGTATCGAAATTGATGCATACGGGTAGCCGATGAGCACGTTTTGTGCTCGTAAACGACTGCATTACCGCAGAACCATATTATTTTACATGTACCATAACTAAAAAGTAGTGAAGACGTTTTAAGACAATAACACTTGTCTGTTTGTATGGGGTGAATAGCTATGCTCGAAAGTCAGGCAAAACCATATTTTTACCACTATCAATGAGCCACAACTATTATGGAATATGAACCTCTGAGGGAAAATGGAACAACCTTGTTTCACATTGAATTAACCCAAACGTTATTCAGGACACCATGTTCACATATGGTATTAAACATTTGGTCTACTTTTATTCTTCAGGATTTTTCACAGTTGGATTGATACGCAGTCCGCCATACAGGTGATAAACAAGCTCTTTATCTTGCGTACCATCACATTGTACTTTTGACTCTAACGGCCAGTGTGTAGGTGGCCCATGGACTACTGTCTTTAGAACAGAGGAATTTTCACCATTGCATTTAGATCTACGCTGTTGTATGAACTGGACCTTGAAGTTGCGCATAAGTTTAGAAGTCCTGCAGCGAACGTTTAACAGACAACTCGTTCTTCATGACTTTATATGCAAACCTCTCATGAAACAAAGTATGAAGCATTATCCTGAAAAACGATTACCTACCGAGGTGAATTCTTTTCCTTGAATTCGGGGACTTTTTCAGCCATAACGATGAAAATTTCCCCAACGTTCGAGGCGTCTCAAATCGAAGTCTACCAGGAAAACTAAGCGTGTTTTATTCTGATCCAAATGAATGATGGTGGTTGGCATGATGTATCGACATTCGACCAGATAATTCTTCGGGGGATATTCGTATAGCAAATGGTATTTCTCTGAGCCTTCTACGAGTCGACGTATACCAAAGACACGGTAAACAAGTCCATCGCCAAAACTACAGGCCACGTGGTTGAATCCCCTGTTCAAACCAATACGTGCCCTTATTTCTTGGGCTTGCAGTCCAGCCTTCATATCACGTGACATTAACCGCACTGAAAATTGCGGCTACCTTAGATTCAACACGCAGTGACAGAGTCTGGGAATACTCCCTCGCTGGATTAAGAACAGGGATTTCTGGCACTGTTTTTTATCGTAATGCACATAAGGCCGTCTTATTCATTCGATTTACTAGGTTTTTTAACCTCTGAAATGTGTTTGTGGTAGTTTTTGATGATTTACCCGATAATTGGTTGTTTCATTCGTGTAAAAACACTGAGCAAGACATAGCAAAAAAGGACTCTAAGTTATAGGCTCCTGCAATTCTACTTTGATTCTATTAAAATAAGTGCCGGGAAAATTCGGTTGCAGTGGGTCTTTTTACCGCTATCACGATAACAATATGAGCGATTAACGAGGCGCGCTCAAATGATCTTGAAGCCAATGCTCGTACTGGTGTGAACAGGAATTTCCTTTCCTCATCAAGTTTGGCGCTTATCGGTAAAAAGCATTTACCATGAAATCTCCAAACAGTGAAAGGATTTCTCTTAATCCAATCATAGAGGCACAACCGTCAAAAATAAAATGGCCGAAAAAATGGCTTCTACCGAAGAATTCGGATAGTAAACTTATCTAAATATAACCTAAGATATTTTATGTGGTTCTGTTGATTAGTTTAATTATTACTTCCTCACCTGGATAATCGTTAGCTTATTTCGCTCAGAGCGTTTTACTCTGGCAACCACGGTCACACACATTCAGCTACCCATAGCGTGGCAAGGAATCAACGTAAATTAGAGGAAACTGAATAAATTACTGTCGTTACCCGATGGCCTGATATATCTTAATTAAGTTAAGAAGCTTGAACTGTATACTGAGTAAATTTTCGTGTCGACACTACCTGTATTCTTCAAACTCTGACTTCATTCTAAGATCACTGTTACTACAAGAGTATCGCTCCACTGTTCCCTCAGCTAGTTTATTGGCATGACGTACCGACTGTTTTAAGGACGTATCCCAAACACTCGGTTGGCCTGCAAGTAGTCTGAATTCTTGATTAATAAATACCCCTTTCTTCAAGTTGCTGCGCTTTCGTACTTTTTCCCAAAAGTTACCAACCTCCCGTCTGGCTCCTATGGAACTAAAATTAAGTATGCTGATGTCGTAACTATGTCATACTGCGTCAACCGAAGAGGAGTTTACTAACCTATCTGATAACCTTCAAAACACCGTGAGATATTCTGAACAGAGTGCACGTGAGCTTAATCGAGTATGGACGTTTTCACAAGACCCGATTTGGATAAGTAAAAGCAGGTGCACCGTTTCCCAGGGAACTAGCACAGAAATCACGTCTAGGCCCCAACAGAAATCAGTCAAAAGCATACTTTTGTTCCTCCTCTTGTCAACAATGGGTAATTGCGATGTGTTGCAATGAATATTACGTCATAAGCGGTTGTCAGCTGCTCACAACGGTCACACAATGTCCAATATGGTTAGTCAGGAAGAAAATAGTGGCAAAGGTGAAATTTTTGACATTTATTTGTTAAGTACTTTTCGCTCCCCATCCACTCCCGACAATGATCACGATATTATGTCGTACAATGGTTCGTTGAAATCAGGCAGCAGCTGGAAACCCACCTTACCGTGTACTGCATATGCTGGCTGGGTAGCAATCACACGTCACAACGTGCGAACTGATTTAAAAACCTGCATTAATGTGCTCTCGGTTCAACGCTACTGATGAGAAACGCGGATATACATAATTGAATGAATTGTTCACAAAGTGGCAAGGAGGGCAAGATTTCCCTTACTAGCGTTTCTGAAAGCCTCCTCCAGGAATCTGAATAAAAGTGACCCAGTGTCGAATCATCAGAACAGAACAACAAAAACACTTCATTAGATTTGGGTCATGTTTCGAATACAACCAATATTAGTGCATTTCGAAAGGGATCCGGATTTACCGATTTAGCATTTCAATTAATTGTCACACACTTCTTGAGTTCATTCATTGCTGAGTCACGATCATTTCGCTTGGTTGAAATGTAAGTTTGCCAACTTACATGACTTTAAAATACATAGTGAAGTGAAAACTCTACGGCAGATGTTCATTTCGTAGAGTGAAGATCATTTAAGCTACGACCAGTCACGAGACCTCTGACTTAGTTCTTTAGCCAATATCAGTCACATTGAATTGGTTGGATATTTCAACGATTCAACAGGAACTGAAGCTGTAAGTGTCCTTTCTTCTTAATCGGTTTTTTTTTGATTAGTATAGTTTCGGAGCAGCATTCTCAGTCAGATAGTTCATGGTGGACACACCTGAGTTCTACTACTTTTCCTTTCCTACAACCTACCTGAAAGAGAACAGACTTTTATGGTTTTGCGACTCAGTGGACGTCATCCTCTAGGCACAGTTTAAAATGAATAACTTAAATTTAAATTGGATCTAAAATATTTTGTATATTTCATTTGCTCTTGAAACTGTTTGACTCGGTTTATCAAATACAACCAAATTCAATCGATCGTAGCTATACTGATTGTCGTTGTGATATGGAAGACGGTATAGAACGAATGAATCGTAGACGATTTAGGTATTTTTACGTTTGCTCGCTGTAAGTGCTTGCCTGAATTATTTTAAACATAGAATGCGTTTATTACTAACACCGTGATCGAACAAGTCACGTTTATCTTCATTAATTGGAAGCAAAAGGATTACGCAAGTGCACACCTAACGCTAGTGTGCGCATGATTATTGTGATTGATTAGCACGCTAAACTGATAGCAACTGAGCCACGAAAACGCCACCCGTCATACTACAGTTTAATTTTGTTAGTTACATCATTGCTTGAAATTGATTTTTGAAGCAAATCCGTGGATCTAAGAGCTTCTAACAGGGTACACGTTGAATGAAAGGGAATATTTGAAGAGAAGAAAATTTAGTAATACTTGAATTGGTGAGGGAGCATCAAAAAATCATACCAGTCGATTAATGAATATCGTTCTGTTCAAAGTTAGCAATAGTAGCAGTGTGGTGGAAAGTGTATACTACTTGGTAAGTAGTTAATCCCCGAAAACGGAACTATGGACAGTTGTGGATTAACGAACGCCGCTGTTCAAGAGACCAAACGAAATAAGGTAAACGACGGCGTGCAAATCACACGACTGCTCCTTCGACTGGAAGGTGACTGTCTTCAAGTGAACAGGACAGCTATTTGGCAGAGAAGCATGTTTGTAACGTTTGGTTAATTTTGTGGATATCCGAACTAGTTGGTGCTTGCAAACGGTGCACTACCGAGGCACGTCTTACGATTTGTAACAGCGGTGGTACGAGTGCTCAAGCAGAAAAAAAGTAATCAAGTGGGTCAGTGTTTGAATTTGGTCAGGCTTTTGGGCAGACGGACGTCCGCATTCCAGTACACTTAGCACCCCATCGAATTGAGAGAGTGGAAAACTGATTACAGCTAGGACTGGTGCCCGTTTGTGAACATTCGGACCAGATGAGGAAAAGTAGAGTTCCTTTAGATACCAATGGTAAAGGGTATAAATTGGAAGGAGGAACGGGCGGAGACGAGAGTAGTCCTTGGATAGATCACTGTAAATGGGTCAGTGAAGTCTGAAAGGATTTTTTGAACAAACTCTTCACGTGCAGTCGGTTGTACCTCGCGCAACTTGGCAGACAGTTCACTTAACGGTATGAACGATACCCAACTAATAACTGGTAGCAGAACGGATTCGCAACAACCTTCTTCCAGAAAAGCGGTGTGAATGCTAACAATCTTGATCGTCTAGATATCGTTTCTGTTTTAACTTCAGTTTCATCCTACCCTTGCCTGTTTCCCTAGGCAAACTATTTCATTCTGATTTCAGACGTCATCCCCGATAACACAGAAAAGGTTGTTTCTGTTGCCGCACGATCTCTGACTCCAGTCGAATGTACTTAGGGAGAGATTGGAAAAAAACTATGGCTGTTATCCTTGTTGTGGAGAAGCCTCAAAAATGTTCTATGACTGCCACTTCACTCTTTTCACAGATCACAAGCCGACAGTAATAATATTTGGGTCAAAAAAGGCCTTTCTGTTTACTCAGCTAGGTGACTTCAACACTGAGTGAACTTACTTCTAGGATATGAATTCGAAATCAGATATCAGTCATCAAAACAAATAACCAGGTAGACGCACAATCACACCTGACCAACCAGAGGAGCAATGAACCAGACGACATAGGCTTCATGCCAATCTCTGTGGGATCAGAGGCCAGTTGTCTGGTTTTGTACACCATTCGCGCAGTCCCAGTTACTACTAAGGAAGTTCGTAGAGCGATATGACGTGATCCGCTGCTGATATAGGTCATTGACTACCACCAAACTCGGTGGTTTGTTAATAGTAAAAGGTCGGTTTTTACCACAGACTCAACGACAGTCGGAACTGTAACCAACACACTGCGTCGACTACTGCGTCCATTGGGTTGTCCTGAAACGCTCGGTTCTTTTTGAAGTTTGTATTCGATCAGGAATAAACCATAAGCATTGACTACCACGTCACCGCAAGGCAACGGTAAAGTTCAACGTTTGAGTCGATACATCCAAACGCATTGTGCAAAGTCAAAGGGGTACTACAGAATTTCCCCCAAAAATGTGTTTAATAACTGTCAACTCCAAATCCTATTCTTCGAACTGCCTGTCTTTCCGAAGGCCTGTTTCACAGAAAGCTTCATGCTCCATTCAACGTTATTCGCCCGAGGACAACTGGGGGAAAAGCGATTCGTCCAACTTTGAACGGGCAAAAATTCAGCCGAGACCACGGAGATTGTCAGCGCTCTTAATCTCCGGGCCAAAAAGTGTTTACAAATGACTACCGAAACAATCAAGAAAAGCGAGGATGCACACCAAAAGTGTGGAGACGCTGTGCACGAGATTATAGCGATCGGACATAGATCACCACGCAAGTGTTGCTGTCTATAGATACACTTACTGAGTTCCAGCTGACCAAGTTTTCCTTATTTCTATGTCCATACAGATTGAACACGTGCAACATGCACGGAAATGCGCTGCATGCCATATACTTGTAGTGAAAAGACAGATGTGGTGGGACTCCAAACACGTTTATTAGAAAAGTGAACGATCAAAAACATTAACACGAAGGAACCGTATGTGCGCGCATCAGTAGAGTCAGCTGACTACGGATCGATACGCGTACGAAGCAAACGAGCGCGGACGGTACAGCAGGGATATAAAAATTCTAGTTGGTACGACGTTTGGACCGAGACAGTCGTGCATGGCGTAAAAATCAACACACGTTGTGCATACTACAATTGCAGTTTTTAGATAATCTTTAGATTTTCACTGAAACCGACCTATGGATGGGATACGCCAACTAATTCAGTCTTCAGTACAACAACGATACACACCCATCCAGACCTGCAGCTTCTGCTCTAACCACCTCTCGACACACTGGACATCGCAAACCAACATGACAGCAGCAACACCGACAATCGTGACTACCGTGGGGATGATCTGTTTAAAAGTGAACGCAAACGGTACCGTTCCAAGTAAATGCGGACCCACGGTACTACGAACAGTAGTTTTCTCGAAGAGGTGCGTCATCAACGCAAACGACCGATCTACGCGTCACATGTTGCCCCAACCCCAAGGCACGATCGAGAATGTTTGCGGGCAGTTCAGCAAAAACTAAATTCGGTTATCAGTTACCTTATTAGTTCAACCAGCCAGACAACGACGTAGACTGAATGATTGCATAGGTTTCTTTGTTGTTCCAGCTGGGTTTTGAATATCGCTTCGTCTAAAGATTTTGCCAGCCAGTTTCATCAAAACCGTGTGCCAATTTCGTCATACCATGATGTCGATTTCGGCGGCAAGCCCCGAGCTAAACCAAATAAGCGTTAATAATTGTGTTCGAATTTACCAAAGAAGTTTTGCCTAATAACCTTTCCATATGCCCACTTTTCGTCTGTTAATGGTTCTGATGAAGCACTCCAACTGGAGCACGAAGCATCTGGGAGTGAGTCTATGGCCCAGACCCCCATCCGAAATATGCACTGCGAGGGAGGAAATGATGGCAGCACTATGTAGTTATCGTTGTGTATCCGCATCGTGAACCAGACAAATCACTTGGACGTTACCGGTTTGGCAACAGTGACAACGCTGGTCACGAGAAAGTCACAACGACCGAACGAACGGAGCTGTGCGACACCGTTACGTGTTAGACGATGGCTTACGTACTGTATCGGGTCAGCGTAAGTGCTTGATTTCTAGCGTAAAAATTCAAGCACACAATTTTTCGGGGCTTGCCGCCGAAACTGGCATCACGATAAGACGAAATTAACTGACAGAACCCAAAGTCATTCCATACACCAACACATTAGCATTCTGTGTTACCACGTCCTAGCTTAGGCACTCCGGCTGGCTCGGTGGAGACTGTTTGGCCACATTGTTTACGAGGTTGTCCGCAAAAAATCGCAAAGTAGAACTTTTAGTATTATATATCTAGTTTTCTCATCTTTTTCACCGTCAACGCCAAAAATAGTGAGTGATCCGGACGACTTATTACTTTCATAAATCTCCAACAGGAAGAAAGATTTCAAAGACACCCTGAGCGTGCTCGCTACTCTCGGCTATACACCTATCAAAACCTAATCTCTACCGAACAAATACAAAAAATGTGCCGTGCTTTTTACGTCTGTAAATGGTGTTATGACACTCGGAAGAACTCTGTCGGTTGTATGTGGTGGATTGACGCAAGAATATCACGAAAACCAAAGTAGTGGAAACAGCTTATTTATTGACGGTCACACTTCGTTATACACGTGACATTCCGTGATACCATAACAATTTCAGCTTCGCTCTAAACAACCAGCAACCATGCACCGGGCGCGACGGTTCTGGTTGCCATATCTAAGCAAAAATCCTAACTCGAAAAACGGCCAAGTATTAATTTGATAGTGCTAAATAGATGAAGAAAGTATTTGAATATGAGAAAATCACAGATCACGACATAGTCTATATCACCTAGCATACGCAGCCACTGGATAGGTTTATCTCTTGAACCTCGCCCCAAAAGGTCGAATATGTCTCACATGACGAAGTTCACTGGTCAGGGTTTCCATACCTGTCTTTCGTGTCTTGGAATGACCACTGATACTGACCCTCCAGTCACCACCCGCTTCGGAGAACATTACACACCGAGGAAGCCTATTCTGGTGGTGTGCGCAACATATCATCGTACCCTGGCGCGATTCAGTCCTAATCATGCAATTTGCTTCATATAAGTAGTACTATGCGCCTGACGTCGTTATTGTTGAAGCCGCTGATAGAGGAAAAACTGTCAATCATAATACGATCCATTGGTGTCGGCATGGTTGAAATGGTAATCGTGACCGCGTCAGCTTGTATGGCGAGCACAAGCCTAAACCACACTACAGAGCAATCACAGTTTCTTGAGTTGCTGTGGATGTATTGGGCAGCAAGATATGTCAACAATGTCTCGGTTTATCTGATCTCGTGTGGTAATTTTCCATTTTTAGATATTTCTGATGCATCTAGCTAACTGTCTTGTTGTATAAGTATATATAGTAATGGTAGGAGGAGTTTAGATTTGTATAATTTGATTCATCATGCAGCTTCAACGCTCAACTGACCATTGAAAACCATGGAAGCACTGTACAGCTGTTTCATCCTTGTAAGGAATCATCAGCTGTGCACATCCACCGAGTCCCCACGGAGATTCGAACCCGGGGTGAACGATTGTGGATCGAACGCCTTAACCGCAAGGCTATCCGGGCTGGCTCTCAACGGTTTGTTGAACATCTATACTGCATGATATAGCATCCTTCCGTCACTGGCTTTGAACGATAACAACCCGCTTCCCGCATAGCGATCGACTCCTTATATATATATATATATATATATATATATATATATATATATATATATATATATATATATATATATATATATATATAGATGGCGCATTCTCGCCACAGACTGCTATCCTCAACCAAGTCCCTCAACTCCCCCAACCAACTACAATCCTCATCCCTTGGGCCCAACTAGTAAGGCCAGAAGGACCGGCCGAAGCCAATGTTGATGCTAACTTCTTCATTCCTCTACGTCAAGTCATGGCCTGACTGTCGCGCCGCTTCTTCTAGCCTTATGGAAATGCAGACGATGGGCAGGCATTCGTAAAACATGACCGGACTACCAGAGGTGGTGTAGAGTGATCACTTCGTTAAGAGGATGGCTATCCGTGCCTAACGCACGACGGTGCACCTTGTCATTACTCACCCGATGTTCCCACCAGAAGCGAGCAATGCTTCGGAGACATCGGTTGTCGAGCACAGAAAGAGGCTGAGCATCCTCAGCGAGAACTGACAAGGTTTCACAATCGTAGAGTAAAACACTAAGAATCGCGGCTACGTACACCCGTCCTTTAAGAGAGAGCTGGATGTCACGGCGGCACCACAGTTGTCGCGGGTTTGCGAAAGCTGCTCTAGTTCTCACTATTCGTGAGCTCATCTCGTCCCCAACACCACCTGCAGCTGTTATTGTGCTTCCGAGGTACTTAAAGTTGTCAACTAACTCAAGCTGCTCACCACAAAGGGTGAATGCAGGCATAGGCACCTGTCATTCTTGCAAAAACACTTGCACATAGAAGGAGCGAAGTGCATATCATATATGAAAAGTCTTGTTGCAACCTATATCTACTCGGTCAAATAATGTTTTTTTTTATCCAAGAGACTGGTCTTACTCCAGCTTTCTGTTTCTAACTGAGCTTATTAAAAACTGTCCAACCATGTCCAAAATACAAAGCGTACTCTTGCAATTTATGACTCGAACCCCGGTTTAGACGAACCGAAACCCCGCGCCGGAGCACTGTCACTTCTCTCACTCTCTCTCTCAAATGCGTAGCTCGAGTAAATTGAAGGAGTATGGATGGAGAAAACAAAATGAAGGGCGAAGGTACTGTTCATGACTGTGACTGCACTGACTGTTCGGCTTCATTACATCATACACAAAATCGGCTATGTTCGAGCGCACAAAGCTTGTGTACCTGATGAACTCACAAGTGCGTGTGGAGTTTTTGCTGTACAAAATTATTTTGCATAACTGTGAGTAAGTTGGTTTTAAGTCGATACTTAGTGGTCAAAATGTTTGATGTTCAGTTGTCTCACGAATTATAAATGCCATGATGAAAGATGGAAGTTCAACACATGCCTGTTCATAGGCTTGTGGCCGCTGAACTTGGCATTTAGTTCCTAAATGTTTTATCAGCAGGTGCACGCCAATGTCTTCACCTCAAACAGTGACGAAATGTTTACGATTCAAGCGCCAAGCTCATGTAGAGCTTCAATCCGGCTCTAAGTGCTCCATTAGAACTCAAATCCACTGAAAGTAGATGCACATGTTCAGCCAATATCCTGGCGTGTTGATGTGATACTTTATGAGGATTTGAAGTTATCGAACTCGTCACAGTTCGACCCTATCCGCAAACTGTGCCCGAGGTCGTGTATCCGCTGACTGAACTTCGTCAACCGAGGCTTGAGAAACCTATGAAAGATGGAGTTCATTGTTCATTTCGAAAACGCTAAGTGAGGTGTCACATGCTCGGGAATGGCTGACATAAAAATATCTTTTGATCGTTAATGCAAACCATGTTAAATATATGGAAGACAGAAGATGTTTGGCGCACCGCAGCTTGTTCGCAATTATCGCATACATCGTAGCTGCGATTATTTAGAACCGTTTCATGTTTCGGACAGCGAAGACGATGCCAATGACTTATTTATTATCAGTCGTGAATAAATGAACACCTTTTGTTCACTAACACTAATTCTCATTCTATGTGTACACTGAGAATTAGAGTAGCCTCCACCAAGCCAGTTTCACAAAATCTTGATCTAAACTACCATTGTTTCTACCGCGAGAGTTGATCAAACAAAATTACGTAGTTCACATTCATAATGAGTAGCAAACATTACTCAACCAGATTCATCAACGAAGTATTTCTCTAAGTGCAACATTCAAGATGTGTGAATCCATCTGAGTGACCCGCGACCCATTCTGAGAAACATGGTTAAAGAGCAGGTATGACACTGAAAATAGAAGATCGTTTAAAGCTGTCTAGCTATAACGTCAAAACTCGTTCACATGGTGGCGTGTCTCAACATCTGCTCCACCAGGCTATACGTTAATGCCAAAAGACCGGAAAAAATGTGACTTTCATCCATTGAAATTTGCGCTATAAAAGTAATTGCGCTCGATTTCTAGTATGGTGCGAGAAATGCTATTAAACCTACCTCATTTTTCTGCAATAACTTTTGAACTAAATCACTTAAGGTGACCCAATTTGGCATGCTGATATGCCAACCCAATACTATACCAAGTATACGCATGATTTTAAACTGTACATCACAGGGTGCAAAATGCTATTCAACCCACTCCCGCGCAAATGGTGAACAGCTGGTATATTGTAACGATTAATAATTGGAAAGATAATTAGGTCTCAAATTACACTGAAATTTCCGTCAACCGTTGCGCATAGTCAGGAAAGATTTGTGGTATCTAAGATGTTCACTTATCCCCTGAAAAGTGTAAGTACCATAAAAGAAGGTAAGCCTAGGCTGCGACAGCATTTCATTTATTCGTGGTGCCAAACCTCAAACTACCAGTTTAATAACAGCAAGACCAAGCAGAAACTTTATTCCGAGTTGCTTCGAGAAGCAGATTGTCTGCCTCTAATGATTATCATGACCAAATGAGTCACAAAACCAATATCAAGAATGACCGGCCGGTTAATGTATAATCTTCATTTTTGATGAATTCTAACTTATCGGTCAGACAAGCAAGATGGGTTTTGTCATACCGAAGAGTCGAAATATAAAATATATCCCCACCGACAAATCGAACGAGGCAAGATAGCATAACTGAACTTTGACGACGATCGTTTGTAACTATGAATGACCTGAGGATATTAGGCACTAATATTGAAAATTCACCACGAACAACATTATTCAGTGATTACAGTCTGATTATTAAACTAGACCGGATTTCACTGATGTAAGGTACCCTGCGTCCCAATCCATTTTGGTGACGTTGGCTTTGTTGTCAGAGGTCGTTCCTGGGCACATTTATCTGAATACTCTACGTTGATTGTTTTGCCAAGACCATAAACTTTCTGCCTTTTTTATTCTTATTCAAAAAACAATGGCAACAGAGGTTGGTAGTCAGTTACAATTGGCAACAAATGAACACAAGGAATAGCCGAAGGATTCAGCTTTTTCTTAACTGTATACATGCTAGCCTATCTTCAAAGCCCATAAGCATGCGGAGAAAAATGTAACAGTATCAAATGCGTGGTAAATCATTTTGCTCACTTACCAGCTGGAAGGACCAGAAAGTATTCATCCACGCAAACTGAAGTACAAACACCATTGCACGTGAGGGCTTTGTTCGCAGTTGTCGTTACACTCGAATGCACCAGTAAGAGATAAAAGTAATGACCTTGACCCTGTTAACTGATTGGTTCGAGTCGAAGTCCACACTGTACGTCACATAATTTATGAATAAACAGAATCGTTTTTAAAAACTTATCCAATAGGGAACAAGCTAGGCGTAAAACCGAACGTAGCGGAACGCCGTTTACGAATTTACTATCGTGCGTCTGTGCTTCGGCTTTTCGGCTCAGTGCAGTACTTTCAGTTATCAATCGCGCACAAGTGCTGCTTGTTATCTTGCAGCATTCACCGATCGCAAATTTCAAAGGTGTAAGAATAAAGCGCAGAAAATACATCTAGTAAAGATCGACACTGGAATCATGTTGGAGAAAAAAGGGTCTGAGAGGAATCGCTGCGCTGAACACAATATTTAGCCATGTATATATCTCGCAATTTATTGTGATTAGTGTGTGGGGTTGATAATACTTTGCTTGGCTGACTGACCTTTGAATTCCATGGAACTGAGTTTGAACCCGGGCCTTCTCACCTCGAAGGCGTGTGTGTCCCCACTGCGCCACCCCGCTCCCGTCAGGACTGATCCGGATCACCGAGTTTGTAGTATGCTGGATGCAGTGTCTTCCTTGGGGGTTGCACGTGTACGATCTGCAAAGACAGAAAGAAAACTCGGTGAGCCGGAGCTCAGTAAGTGCATCAACAAGCATCAACACTTACACCGATAAAGATGGGAGTGGCGATCTGTCTGAGCGTATTACAAGTTAAGTTCGTTCAGATGTCCTCTATGGCATGCATCTACGATATGCATCACTGATGAGTTTTAACAAGGGCGGAACTTAAACCTGGTGCTTCGGAGTGGACGGTTGATCGGATGACCAGAGATTTGTGCGTGGAGGGTGGAGTTCAAATGACAGTCAGCCAAGCAAAATATTTGGCTACGCCAACAGTTTTGCGGTCCGAAATCTTGTTCCCAAATCTTGAGGCTCCACACATTCGCCAAGCAAATTGTCTAAGGTTTTCGTATAGTCTCGCCATGTCAGGGACTGACCCCTCGACCCAGCCGCTACCTGTCTCGAAGGGCAATGCGCACCAAGAATCTCCGTGCACATGTGCAGCATAAAACCCAATCACCAAAACCTGATCACACCAATCGCCTGATCCAGAAACTGGTATTTGGTTCCTAACACCTTATAATTAACCCCAGCATAGCTCATTTATTGTTCCCACCACATTCGAGCGATGCGACAAAGTCGTCGGTGGCCAACCAACGGTAACGACCAAGATTCTGAACTCCGTAGTAAAACAGGCTTTACTGCTGCAATGTATGCTAGACCGATGGTACTCATACGAGCATCACCACAACGCCACAGGTGGTTCGGACTGGTAAAAGTCAAACTTGTCTTGCTTATGTGACCACACTTCATCTAATATCCAGTTACCGCGTAAAAAGCGAACCCAATGAGAGATAGCTTTGTGCGTTTGGCTGAAAAGGATAAACTATAAAATTCTTACGTCTTTATTCAGGTTTGTCGAAGTTCTGTCCACATGGAACTACTATGTTGTTTCTTGACAGTATTCAGAAAGAAAACAATTCCGAACAGACGAAAATAGATAAACACATTCACTGAGCTTTTTAGATACATGAGTCGGCATATACGTCCCCGTTCGTGCGTAGCGACTAATATCACGACAAAATAAGCCCCAGTCACCAAGAAATGCGCCACTTCTCATTTCGTCAGGTGGATATCGTCACGTCTGTTTCCAGTACACCCATCCAGGCACTTCATATTAATTTGGCTACCATATTTTCGGCTACACATACTCGATTCTTTCGAACCGACTGAATTTCCGTTCTCATTAAGTCCAGTACCATCAGTGAGGGTATGGGTTGGTTCTTTGCCAACATGCATTTGCTGCCAGACCGGTTCCATCACTGTGAGTCATGTGATATATAAGCATTGTCTGTCCAGAAATGTGGTCAAGGGTGGAGTCAACGGTATTACAAGCGGCATGATGACGAATGGATAAGTAGAGAAAGGAAATCAATCAAACGGAGGTTGGTCGTATCACCAGTCAATAAAGAGAGACGGTACCCAAAACCAGTTGAATCAATTAATTCCGTGCGATAATTGGTTACGGTCAACCAGCATCGTACATAAACTGTTTTTCACTGACAAACCGAATGGGTTGAAAGCAGTGAGTTCCTCTTCCTAAGGTTAGTGAATCAGCTCTCCGATCGCCCTTGCCATTATACACAAACACATAAAAGGACGCCTGTTGATGGAAGGTGGATATCAATAACGGGAATGAAATCAAACAGTATGAATAATAAAAACCCGGATTAGGAACATAAACAAGTTCGCTGATGTGCAGATTCTATCGGTTGCAGCCTATATTGGTAGAACTGACTTGCGACAAGGTTGTTCCTGATACAAAATGACTACTGACGTTAAGCGCGTGCTAGCTAGTTATCTCAACTTTTTCACTTCTGACACCAAAAGACAGTGACTGATCTGATAGATTGAACACTCCGGCTGTCACTGGATAGCAAATAGGACTTCAAACAAGGTTTGGCTATGCTTGCTCACCTTCTCGGCATATCTAGTACATATGGTAAACGATTAGTTATTTTGCCTTACCTGAGTTTGCGTACGACAAATTTCAACAATATCAGCGAGTTTCCGAAAACCACTTTCCATTTACGTTAATAACAGTAAAGTAGACCTGGTCTCGTCATCATTATTCTTACTAAAACTCAGTCATCGAATCTTCCCCTTGGTTCTGGTAAATTCAATACAAGAATCTATTTCAGCATGCTACCAGTTAGATGTTCCTACGTGATTCCGAATTCCTCGTAGTCTGTCTTTTTGGACACTAATCTCTCTGGAATATCGGCGATGAAAGTGGTCTCCACTGTGAACGACTTATGTCCCGATAGATCGCACACCAATGCAGTTCATGAATGTCTCGAAAATAGCAACCCAATTCCTGTCTTTTTAGAGTAGAATTTAAGCTCAACATAATGAGGACTTTTATTTCATTAAAACGCCCTGGAATCACACCATCTACTGTAGTGAAAAAGTCACCAGCGTTTTTCAAGCTTTTAATCAGCTGGTCTGTTGAATTTCGCTCGGCAGTCTGTTGAAAGCAGATTGTTTCTTATGTGATGTTGCGAATAGTGTAGTGATTCGACTAGCTTAAAAATATTCAACGTTTCGACCGATTGTTATCCGTATATTGTGAGTTAATCTCCCAGTTTTTGGTTATTTTCTAGTATATTCAACTTCGATGTTGATATTTACTTGTTCATCTTAATTATTTTGTCGAAGATAAACTCGATCCACCCGATGCATCAAGTGCGATTACTGAGAACCACAATCAGAACCGTGATAAGTGCACATCTCTCTCACAAGCATTATTTGTTAATCTCTCCGGTATTTCAAATGATAAAAAGCACTTTATTTGTTTGTGACACTTAGTAAGTAGCACATTACCGACCTTAGCACTACTGGCCCGTCAAGTTACGGCTTCAACTATTTTTAAACCAGTCTAGCTTGAACAGCGAAGCTATTTGTCGGTGGTTGTACTAAGGAGAATATAGAGAATTCAAGTCCATGTGTGTAGCTTATTCTGTATAACCGTACCGAACTCGTCCAGCGTACCGCTTGATTTAAGCTCGATAGCCTTAAAATGCAGAATGTTTCAGAGAGACGTTCTTCGTGGTCCCTCATTCCTTGAATAGGAGAGACATTCGGATATACTTTATGCTACTGTCACAGTGCGATACTTACCCTAGGAAGTAAGAGTTACTACAAGTGTTTCTGAAAACTGATAGTCCTACTGACCGCTTCACTGGGCCTGAAGACAATGAAAATCCCGATTATTTGCCAACCCCGATCTACATACCACTTCTTTTCAAGCCTCTTATTCAGGTTTATGGATTTACTGTTTAATCTTGTGATCAATTTGGCAACTGGAGGCTCCTTATTCTCAAGTGAGAATTGTGATAACTTATCAAAGTAGAATGGTGACCTGCTCAAAATACGAGGAAGACACTGTGCGTGAAGATTCAAGTGGACTCAGGGCTTTGTCAGATGGTCTGCATACCATTGTGCAAAAGCTTGTAGGGTCTACCATATCCGAAGGGGAAAATAATGCCGCGGGACAAGATAGACCAGACGCAAAACACCATCCGATGGTTCGCACAGACCAGTAATCTTATTTGTGCGGCTTAATCCTTGCGGGTCAGATTTTCTATGAAACGTCAACGGCCAACCAGAACCGGTAACAGGCTTTTCTCAACTTTAATCAGTTCATCCGTAGAAGCGATACCACCCCAGAGTTGTGAAACGCCTGGGACATGCAATTTGGACGTATAGAACACTAACTTGTATTGGCTGAGTGATACAGGAGTTTCTGACCATCCACTTTGGAGGTAAGACATCTGAACCACAGTATCACCAGTGAACTTTGATGGTAGACACAGAATCCCGTTGTCGCCCGGATGATTACCACGCCTGACCAGGACCAAATTCAGTCTCAGAGTCGAACAAGTCGATGCACTCATGCGATGTATTGTGTCCTGGTTAGTATGAAGATTCAGTTCGAACAACCATTAACCATGCTCTGGGTGCCGCGTTTCTGGTTGCCATATCTCAGCAAGAATCCCACATAGCGTCATAAAATAGGGCACCAACAGAACTACTACTAGTACGAAACCTCTACCTAAATTGTGAATACAAGAGCGCCGCTGATTGCAACGACTAGTCAGATCCTTTATTGTATCAAACAGCTGAATGAGTGTATCGCTTGGACCTCACTCAGGAAGTCCGATACATTTTACATGACCAAGACCACTGGTTAGGCATTTTACACTCCTTTAAAATCATGCAGCGACCAACCTAACTTATCTTCCAACCACTGTCCAACTCAGCGAGTAACTATCCAAGGGCAAGGGCAACATATGCCATGACCACGGCAGCCTGGGGAGCACTTGGTCTATCTGACGATTTGTTTCATGCACCTAATACTCTAAGTCTGACCTTAGTATTGCTGATACTGCTTTTTCACCAGGACCGAACAATGGTAAAAAACGATGTTCGAATGTCGATAATCTCCTTCGATCCTTTCGCAGTTTCCGAAGCGTTAACGAGAACTGGTCTTACTGCAGCATCGTACACTCGACCCTCGATAGACAAGCGGATGTCAGGTATTTCAGGACCAAACAAAGTTCGGAGTGTATCGAAGAGATGATGCATCATGTGTAGTAGTTTTTTAAATGTCTCAATATAAAAAGCAGTGTTGTCGGTATAGATAATTAGGCGAAAGTTCGGTTGCCGCGTGTAACGTTTTCAACATTTAATAAACGCGTCACCTCGACGTCATAGATGACAAGTTGGCAAAAGCCAAACATGACCTTTGCATACGCCATGAAACTTCATCTAATCCGCAATCCGGTTGAAATACATCTGCTTAGATAACAGAACTTATCTACCTGACTCAGTCTTCCAGACACAACAAGGTTCAATATTGGACTAACCCAGTCCTGGGACAGCAACTTGAACTTTGAAAGTACAAAAAACGCATGGGACATTCCAAAGCCGTTACTTGTGCCGTTTGGAAAAGCTTGCAACTTATGTGAATTTTCACATAGCAGAATCTCTTCGTCCGTTTAATCAAGGTCAAGCATTTCTACCTGGACAAAGTTAAATATCACTATCCACACATGAGAAAGGCATTTTCTTGGACCACGTCCATTGAAGAGTTAAAGAGAAAGGAAAGGCAAGCCAACCTGACATACACAATTACTCGTGATGAACTTCGTTTGAAAGATCACCGTCCGTCAGAAGGCATTTTCGGCTATCCGGGTATACTACGGGCGGGTGTGCCCCTTCCGCTGCAGTAATGTGTTACCACGGGATAAAATATAGAACCTCTTGGGATATCGAATAAACGACAGGAATGAGCTAGGATGCTACGAGTTTAAAAAATGGACAGTAACACTGTTGTGCTAGATGTAGCTCGGATTGTCGGGTTGCCATGATGTTCTGATCGCTGAGCTTGGCGTTTAGATTGCGAACTTATCATCATCAGTCGAGGTGACATCGTCAGTGCATGCATATATATATATATATATATATATATATATATATATATATATATATATATATGTGCAGTGGAAGGGGCATTTTATCCCATAGCCACGAACGCCCACTGCACTATTAGGGATAACCGGTAACCAGACCCTGAGTTTTGGAGTGACGAAGAACCACATCAGGTCCCAATGGTAATAATCCTGACGACTGTGGATTCTTGTCTACCACCAAAATGCACACCATTTTCTCAGATAACCAAAGATTTGTGTTCGACAAAACGTCAGAGAATAATGTACTCATCGAGAAACAAACAGCTAGACATATGCAAATTCTACTGCTACACGGGTCGATATCGGGAAGCGTGTACAAGACGTTGAAAACCATCGAAACCCAAACGCCTCAGCTGAGAAGATCACCTAAGATTCACAAAAGTGGAGTTCCACTGAGGTCCACTTTGTGCATGCAAAAGTCGCTTATCACAAGCTTGCCCGACGGTTAGTCTATGTTCTTGGTCCCGTCCGAAAATGCGTAACTCCTCACTGTTTACAAGATTTCTTTGAACTCACGAAAATTCTTGGCAGTTTTACAGTACAGACTCAAAAACTCATAAAATGTATTCAATGGACGTTGAATCCCTTTTTACCAAAGTACCTCTCCGGGAAACTGCTGACTATCCTTTTGATGTCATTTTGTCTGACATTGCACTGCTTATACCCACTGAATACTTAAAGGACCTTATACTTTTCGTGTACAGAAATTATCCGTTTTGAATTTGAGGGAAAGGCAGACAGATTGATGGTGTGGAAATGAGAAGCTTCCTGATCCCACACTAGCAGATAATTTCCCAGGGATGACCGAAAACCGGTTGGCTGATCAAATTACCCAGTTTCCTTTGCATCATTATGTTGGCGATATTTCATGGATTTCAAATGATGCCGATTTTATCCAGTTCTATGATATTTTAAATTCTACACATCCTAATTTATCTGTCTCCTGTGAGAAAGAATACAACTTGAGTTTACCTTTCTTGAACATTCTCATCACATAAAGTTTGGATGGCACAGTACAACATGCCATTCACAGAAAAGCAACATGGAGCAGATGATATAAGCAGTTTTCCAGTTTCGCACCGATTGCCTACAAACGTGGTTCGGCCATAACACTCTTCCACAGGGCTCGGAAAATTTGTACTCTTGATCAACTGCTAAAGGAAGATTTTACGAAGGAGACCCTTTCGGTTAATGGTTATCCAGAAAAGTTTACTGAACGACACAACGAACTACGATGCAAAATGCAGCCCACTGTAACAGCTGAACGAAGGCAAGTCACTTTATTCTATTTTACTATGTTTGCGTTTTCATGAAGACGTTCTTCGGAATACACCAACCCGAACCAGCGTACCTAAGCGCAGAACACATGGGTTTGTTTTTAGCCCGAAATAGAAACCGAAAAGTGATGGAATGCAAAGTGTAACATTGAAGAACAATCGCATCGAGCAAATGTTTTCAACCGTAACCCAAGAAGGGAATCGTAAATGCGAACAAGCAGACAAGTGGAATGGGGAAGGGTAGAGGGGTAAAAAAAGGAGGAGCAAAATCTGTACGCAGCTCGTAAGAGGCCAATTATTTACACAAAACTGAGACAGTGTTTCGAGTTAGGAATATCGTACGGTTTCCAAGAATTTTATGCTGTGACTTGATTATTTTCTCTTCCAATGAGACCTGAGAAAAGGCACAAACAAAAAAGTGACAACATAATTCATATCTTACAGCGTGCGCAACTGAGAGATACATGTACAAATACAATGGTGCTCATTGTGAAAATCTAAATGTCTTAATTTTCAGTTCCTTACTGTGAGCGATAGACAATCAGCTACTGGCCTCAACGCTTCAAACAAGAGAAGTCAATATTTCCACGGAATGCATTTATTGGTACGAGGAGCCTGGATTATAGGTAACGGGAAGTCCACGTGCATGTTTTACATCCAGAAGTTCAACGCCGTGAATCGGCATCAACGCTCAACTCATCATTGAAAACCATTGAAGCACTGTACAGCTGTTTCTGTTTTCCCATCGTTCATCTGCAGCGCACATCCAACGAGACCCCATTAGGAATCGAACTTGGGGTGAGTCGAACAACTTAACCGCAAGGCTGTCCGAGCTGGACCAAGGGTTTTCCGCTCGCGACATTCGACTTTTGGATGTGAAAATGCGAATGGATTTTCCATTACCTCAATATTTTATGGGCGATGCCTTGTCGTCAAGGAACTGGAAGCAGTCGTGTATTTCAGTTCTCTGAATTAGTATGTGTAATGAACAAGGAAGTTACAACTGGTGAAGAAACTAAAATGCACGTTTACAAGCTACATGGAGGACATAAGTCCAAGTGAATATTATTCATAATGATGAGAGAAAAAGAAAAGGGCCGTCCACTGAAAACTCATTTTTCATGACTGATACAAACTAATTGGATTGTGAAGAAACTTGTTTTCAGTTATTCATATTCATATCAATATATAAAATTAAGTAGGACTCACAAAGCAAAGAAAGGGAAATGATGAGTCAGAAGCCTTAATGATCCGAACCTGTCTTGGCATGTGAAACTTACCACTCGAATATCCTATATTGTGAGCAGTTTCACACGCACACACCCACGTACAGAGAAAGACTTGGACCTTTAGGACTTTAACTCGTTATCTTCCCTCCTCATGTTTTGCGAGCCAGTGTTATGCACTGGTATGAGTACAAATAGCCGAGAACGAGCTTGTCTGCTACGATACTTTGTTTTCAACTTATTCCGTGGGATTTTTCAGACATTCAGCTGGATTGTGTGAATTTATGCATAACGAGTACACGTCAAAGAAATGCTATTCTAGCCACTAAATGGACTAGACAGTCTTACCATATGCGCGTGCATGTATCTTCAAACAGTTCGACTTGGTAGAAAATGATAACAAGGCCATCACATACTTCGAAAATCAGCCGGCACGGTGCCCGAATGTTCGAGGTCCATTATGTATTGATGAATCTCTTTTAAACGTTTTTCGTAATCCATGTTAGTCCAAACGGAAACTAGCAAGACTGCGCGACCGGCAATATGCGTTACTACTGTCATAAGATCTTCTTTGGATGACAGTCGGAACTGATAACGTCGACCTTCGATGACCATATCTTCGAAGTGGTAGATGTTGTAGTGTTCCAAATTTATGTACTGAAACTTATCAGAGAATATTTCCTCCATCGTATCTGGTTTAGCTTCGGGAAGATCAATCGACATTGCGCATTCTGAAACGGAGACGTAAAACTAAACTGAGAATGAACAAAGATATTCCTACCAGCTAGTTTTTTATTTCTACTCCTACAATCCCATTTCATGAGTATGATTTCATAAATAGGAGCTGATCGCTATGCGTCAGATCCACAGAAGCCTAGAGATAGCGTCAATGGAAAAATTTCCACGACCGGGGAAATATACGACGTCATAATGGAAATCGGAAAGTTCAATTCATCACCTTTGAATCCTTTTTTATCCTACTTTTACGTGAAATATTGAACACAACACGGATTTCCGGTTGGCGGCTAACCTGAATAGAGTTCCGATAAGAAAGTGTTTTCATTTCTTTAAAGCTTCTGCGATAAGATGAACCTCATTACTCACCGAAGAATGTCATCTTTATGTCGTGGACAAAGTTCTGGAGAAGAATGCCACTGGGGTGAATCAGCGAAACTGCAATGGCTATATCGGATGCCTCGGTTTCTACTACCAAGGTGATATCAGGTTCAATGGTATCAACGACAATGTACTCTAGCTCATGTTTTAGATTTTCGAATTAGGTTATGACGTTGCTCTGTGACGGGTAAGTTCGATTTTGCACAAGTGGACTGATTTTATCAGAAGAATGTGATATCCATTGGGAGTAATATGCGAACACAACTATCACGCGTTCTTGTCGTCGCACTATGCGGTGGAGGCAGTCCTCTCAAAGGTTCCTCTCTCTGGATCAGGTCTAATAACGCTTTTCGACACCTCGAACCCAAGAAGATAGAGCTGCCGTGTACCTACGATGCTTTTGGATTCGTTGAACGTGAAGCCATTTGTCCTGGTAACCGTTTAAAAGTTTTCCAAGCACTGGTCGTGTTCCTGGCTGTAGGGAACTAAATACTTTCATTTCAACCCATGTTTCACTCTAATTTTTCCTAGTAGTTCTCTGATTCCATTTCAGCTGTATGATCCGATTCCAAAATGATTAAAGCCTATAACGGCCATTCCGACTTCTTCATTCGTTCCGCCTGCGCGTGCTTGTTTGTAATCGTTCGTCACAATTTAATCAGTTGGATATGGAACGTATACTCCGACCTGATCGTTTCAACATTGATCCTCACTCGTCAGAGGCTTGGAACTGGATTCATCATTAAAAAAACACTCGATAAATTTCTAACTGTTGTTGATTTACTTCACATTGACAAACTCGTTCTATCTATTTACGGACACAATGCGGATTGTCAAGGTTACGATAGGCTTATCAATACTCTGGGAAGTTTGTGCATACAACCAAAAAATACTATCTTCGCTCGACACGTACTGTCAACTACAAGCCAAGAACATGATCAGTCTCTCGATCAGTTTCTTCAGAAGCTGAAAACTCTTTCTGCCGACTGTGATTTCAAATCTGTCAATAATGGGCAGTAGTGTGAGGAGTTTATTCGCGATGCATTTATTCGTGAATTGTCGTCAAATCACATCCGTCAGAGACTGATAGAAGAGAAAAATTTAGACCTCAGAACTACTTACGATATTGCAAGACAATTAGAATTAGCTCAAAAGCAATCCATTGTGTATGCTGTTGATCCTTCATCTTCGTATTCCCTACCTAACAAAAACACATCTTCCGACCTGCAGGTTAACTCTGTATCAGCCGAGAATTATGTTCTCACAACAGCAACTTCCTGCTATTTTTTGGTCTCGCTAAACACTCCAGAATAAATTGTCCAGCCCGAGAAGCGCTGTGTAAATCTTGTGGTAAAAAGGGACACTTTCAGCGAGTGTGTTGATCTTCGGCTCAAGCGATAACAGTATGCCGGCGACATGTTCCCTCAACTACCAATTCGCTCTTATCTGCTGTCACCATCGTTACTGTTCCAATCTGTCTCTCTAGTGCTGTAATTAACATAGAAGTCGATAACATCCCCGTACATGCTCTTATTGACACAGGCAGTTCGCTGAGTTATATCTCCAAATCTGTTGTTGGTAAACACCGTTGGCCAATCATTCTCTCACAGCAACGAGTCACAATGGCTTCTAACGTTTTTTAGTCTTTCCTGCGGTCATCTTTACTCTTCTATCCAGTATAAAGATCATCGTTACGATCATAGTAAACTCTGTCCTCACCGACTTGTGTACGGACGTACTCCTTGGTCATGATTTCCTTAAACTACACAAAACTGTCAAGATTCCATTTTTTGGAAGTAAGCCTCCCTTTACTCTCTGTGGTCTTCACGCTGCCCACGTTAGCCCACAACCTCTCTTTAAGCATTTAGCACCGAACTGCAAACCAATCACCATAAAGTCAAGACGTCATTCAGTGCAAGACATAGCCTTTATCAAATCTGAAGTCGAACGGCTATTGCAGTCTGGAATCACCGAACCGTCTAATTCCCCGCGGAGAGCACAGGTTTTAGTAACCTCCAATGATCACCACAAACGTCGTATGGTAATCGACTATAGTCAAACCATTAATCAATACACCTTCCTCGACGCATATCCATTCCCACGGATTGACGACTTGATCTCCAAAATCTCTAGATACGAGGTCTACAGCACGCTTGGTCTGGCAAATGCTTATCATCAGATCCCTATCCGTGCAGACGAGAAGACACACAGATTCTGAAGCTTATGGTAAGCTGTACCAATTCCATCGTACTCCTTTCGGTATTACAAACGGAGTGGCTTGCTTCCAACGTACTATTGATAGCATCAATAAAAGCGGGAAGCTGTCTGGTACATTTGCCTACGTGGATAATCTAGTGACTTGCGGCACAACCGAACAAGAGCACGATCGGAATTTGTCCAAGTTCCTCGAGGTTGCTCGAAGATATGGTATCACATTCAACGATGAAAAGAGTACCATTCGTACTTGGCATCTTACTCTACTCGGTGTTTAAGTTTATATAGGAACAATCAAACCGGATCCAGAACGACTACAACTACTGCAACAAATCCCACCGCCTACTAACATTAAATCACAAGAGCGTACAGTTGGCATGTTTGCCTAATATTCCCAGTGGATACCTCGCTTCTCCGATAAAACTAGTCTACCTGTTCGAAACCGAACCTTCCCCTTCCGGGGAATGTCTTGGAGGCTTTTGAGCAACTGAAAAAGCAACTCGAAAATGCTGTTTGTGTCACCATTGAGTAGGGTGTCGCTCTGGTGGTAGAAACAGATGCTTCAGACATTGCAATCATCGCGTCTCTCAATCAAAATGGCCGTCTAGTTGTTCTTTTCGCGGACCCTGTCACCTTCAGAACGTCGGCATTCGGCAGTGGAGAAAGAAGCATATCCTATTGCAGAGGCTTTGCGAAAATGGCGTCATTTTCTGGTCGAGTGCCATTTCTAGTTGATAACTGACCAACGATCTGTTGCTTTTATGTTTGGTCAGTCACCTAGAGGAAAATAAAAAAATGAAAAAACACAGCATTGGCGTTTGGAGCTGTCAGATCTTCGATTCGACATAATTTATCGTCCTGACTCGAAAAATAACGTGGCCGATACACTTTCTTGAGGATTCTGTGGAACTTTGACAAATTTTGACTTGAGTGCCCTGTACAACTCTTTGTGCCACCCTGTACCACTTTGTTTGATCCCGAAACCTACCCTTTACCGTGGATAATGTGAAGTCTGTCCTCTCTCACTATCAAACGTGTGCAGAAATCAAGCCTAGATTCTATAGGCCACCAAAAGTGCATCTCATCAAGGCAACGCAACCATTTGAGCGTCTCAGAATCGACTTTAAAGGAACCCTGCCTAGCATCACCATAAATCGCTTTTTGTTTACTACTACTGATGAATTCTCACGATTTCCATTCGCATATTCTTGCTGTGACATGTCTACTTCGACGGTTATTAGAATCTCAACTAAATTGTTCTCCATTTTCGGAATGCCCAGCTTCACACACTCTAACCGTGGATCTTCGTTTATGTCCGAGGAACTTCAAATATTCCTTCACAGCCGAGGTATCACAACCAGCCGCACAACGGCCTATAATCCGCAGTGTAACGGCCAAGTAGAACGCCTCTGGAAATCCATCACACTTGCGCCTAGGTCCCGCCAAATGCACATTACACAATGGGAAGCTGTACTTCCAGACGCACTTCATTCTATCCGTTCCCTTCTGTGTACAGCCATCAATGCCACGCGCCACGAACGTCTGCTCCAATACAACCAAAAAGCTACCACGGGTACGTCACTCCCCAGTTGGCTACTGACCTCGGATCGTTTGCTTATCCGTAAGGTTATTTGTGCATCTAAATTCGATCTTCTCGTAGAAGTGGAACTCGTGGAGTGCAATCCCAACTACGCACACGTACGTTACGATGATAGCCGGAAAGATACTGTATCTCGTAAGTACCTTGCCCTATATACACACAACCCAGAATCAGTAGCGGAACATATGCCTACCCCTGATGCGACCGAACATTCAGACACAATAGATCCGACGACCAAGCGCCCCAATGAACCCATAGACCGTAACTCGCTTACCCCTTCCGTAGAAGATCCTGCAAAGTTCGACTTAGTGGAAGAAATTAGCAGACTCCAACAGCGCGTGCGCCCTTACCACTTAAGAAACAGGGAAGCATGAACTTATCAACCCTTTTTGCTGTCATTAAACATTATTCGCCATGTACAACACATCCTTTTGTATTTCGCTGGTATGTCACTCTCCAGAACATTTCCGGCGGGGGTGAATGGAGTGAACTAAATACCTTCGTTTCATCCCATGTCTCATTCACCTTTTGCTAGTAGCTCTCTGATTCCATTTCCGCTGTATGGTCTGATTCCAAACTGATTAAAGCCCATAAACGGCCATTCCGACTTTTTCATTCGTTTCGCCTGTGCTTGTTTGTTTGTAATCGTTCGTCACAGTGGCAATGGTTCCGCAGATGGTCAGGTTGTCTACGTAGGCCAACGTTCCATGAGGTCGTGCCTTGGTGGTATTTTCATTAACTGCTCGTTGAAAGCAAGCAACTCCGTTTGTCACGCAAAATGATACAAAGAAACTGAGAGTCCGCCGTTAGCTTCGAATGCGGTATGATGTTTGCCACTTGGCTCCATTAGTATCTGATGGCGGACTGGTCGATGTTGCTACCTTACGGTGGTGACCGGGTTCGTACACTAAGATGACCCCGAGACCTATGCTGACTGGAGCACAAAACGCCCCTTCAGAGTCACCTACATTGGACAGGTCGAGGGCGAGTAGCCTGACAAAAGCAACGCAGCGCTGCTGGAGGGCGTGGTGGATTTTCGCGTGGCAGCGAACTCTACACAGAATCCACAGAAACGCACAGACAGCAACGTGATGTGCGCGGAAGTGGCTCACCACTAAATAGACCCATTGCCTCTTGCCCCTTACTAAGTTATCCTGAGTGGGGTAAGATTCACTAGGGCACACTGGGCATCCTCGGCTGGCAGACCGTCATCCGGATGGCGCGTAAACTGCTCTTCCGGTCACCGGCTTCCAGAACACGAATTTCCTGTTGCCCGACAGGTTATGCACGGGCTAGAGTTTCTAAATCGCACAAAAAGCCGAGTCACGCTGGGGACGCCATCTCGTACCTAATTTCAAAGACTTCATGGACAGTTCCTCTACGCATACCGCTCATGGGCAGGTGCCCTTTAGGACATCCATGAAATCGACACACCCTCTCCTAAAAGTAAGAACTGGATGGTAGGTACTCTTCAAATTGAGTGGACTGCACACATCGAAGAGCCACATCTATACCGCTAGTTCGTCTGTAAGTGGAAGACAAGATGCGTCCAAATATGTGAACTTAACTGTCGGCTTGTAGTCAGTGATTAGTTTTCTGGTGTGACCTTCATTATATTACATTACATACACCAGCTTGAAATTAAGCATGGCACCAACGCAGCAACGATTAAAAAATAAGAGGTGAGGGAGAACAGAGTAAGAGACAGTTAGAAAATAAAAGGTTGTCAATAATTTGTCTTCTTGTCCTTTGGATGGCGCTGGAGCGTCGGACCTATACCGGACCATCATTGCAAGCTGAGTCGGTAATATGTGGTGTAAGGGCAAGCCACATGACTCAGGCGCGGAATTTCTGTGACGAGTAGGAGGGTGGCCGTGGTTACCGAGAAGCTTCGGGCGTGAGCCTGAGTGCAGCCGCAACGGGTGCAGATCTTGGTGGTAGTAGCAAACATTCAAGTGAGATTCTTGAACGCCGAGGTGGAGATGGGTTCTATGGGAACAGCAGTTGGCTTGTTGGAATCTCATTTTTATGATTGCGGGGCACGAGAGTTCGACAGACACACCGCACAGCACTCGCATCACTGACTTCTGCTCTCAGCCTTGTTCCCCAAGCCATCTAACCAAACACAATCCTCGTACCTTAGGCCCCAACTAGGGAAGCGAGAAAGACCAACCGAAGCCAATGTTGATGCTAACTTCTTCATACCTCTACGCCAAGTCGCGGCCTGACTGTTGCGCCACTTCTTCCAGCATTGTAAAGCACGTGCGAATAGAATATGGGAAGGCAAACGATGGGCAGGCATTCGCAAAACATGACCGAGCCACCGGAGGGAGTGCTCAAGTTGGAAGCCTAGGCGAGACAGAGGGGAATACAGGAGGCTGATTTGACATTCCAGCCGACAGAACGGATAACGGTGACCGACTCACTCAATTGTGTTCTGATCACGGACTCTTCCTAGTAAGTACAAATTCCTCGCACAAAGAGCGACACCGACTAACCCTGCGGGTTCACAGTGTTGGACTCAGACCGATTTAATTGCTATCGGTTACTGCTGGCGCGGATCAATCCAGGACTGTCGATCATTTTGGTCCACGTCTGTAGACACTGATCACGCTCTTGACCTCATACGCTTCAGCCTACGTCTCGTCGGTGGCCGAGAGAACACCAAAGCCAACCGCCCTCCGCCGCTGAAACTGGACGATAACCATTGATCTGCTTTCAAAGCAGAACATCCGCCAGGTTATCGATGCAGTCAAATGCCCAGGATCTAGAAGACCGATGGAGAGAGATCAGATAGGCCCTGCGTGAGGCTGATAATACTGCCCAAGGTCTAACAACTAGACACACAGAAACGATGGATAGCTGCATTCTTAGTTGCGCTGTAAGAGGCGCGCAGATCGATTCCTCAGAATTCCAGATATGATGATGCACGGAGATGCCTTAAACGCCAACTGATTCGAAGCCTGAGAAACGACCGTGAGCACCGGTGGACTATGAAGTGTAGGGAGGTGGAGAAAGCCGCGGTGATTGGCAGCAGCCGCAACCTTTCCTGTCTAAATAGAAATACCGGTCTCCGGAAGCCAGGCCTTAATTAACTGATCAAAGAAGCAAACGGCTCATTGATTCAAAATCAGGAGCATCGTCTAGTTCGTCGGTTGGATCATTTCGAGAAGTAGTTTGACTGGTCTCACCACGATCGGTTTGCTCACTAGCGCGATGGTTACAACTCTTGTTGTAGATACCACTGTCCCATCAGAAGTGGAGGTTCTTCGTGAGGCAAGCTATCTTAAACGACATAAGGCTGCCGGCCCGAATAGATTGCCTCCGTTTGTCTTTGAAGACGGCGAATCAGCACTTTCACTGGAGTTGACAAAACTTTTCGGTTTGATATAGGAGAAGGAACAAGTTCCAAAGAGCTGGTGTGAATCGGTGGTCGTACCGATTGATAAGAAAGGCGACAGGTCTTCCTGTGAAAACCACAGGCGGATAAGTCTGGTTAGCATCTCATTTAAACTACTTGTTGGTGTCATTCTCCACCTCCTACCTAACGCTCGCGAACAGTACTCCCGCTAGAATCAAGCTGCGTTTAGATCTGGTCGAGGTTGTATTGATCACATTTTCGTTCTTTGACAAATTTTAGAATATAGATGCAACTCCCACAAGCCCATTGTTTCTGTTTTTCTTGATCTTAAAGCGGCCTTTGACTCAGTCGACAGCACAGTTCTTTGCCGCTGTCTCTTGTTGAAGAGTGTGCTAGAAAAATTCATTTGCATCAAAAAGTCCCTTTACATGAACAGCCGGAACTAAGTCCGGGCCTAAGGTGATCTTTCACCCCACAGCCACACCTGGAATATGCGGGTGAAACGGTTCTTCTAAGTGAAGATCCAGGAAAGTTGTAAGCTCTTCTGGACAGCTTGAACAGCTGTGCCTAGCAGTGTTCGGTATGCGTTTTGCACCTTTAAAGTGCAAGATGCTGTTGCAGAACTGGGTTGGCCCAAAGCCAAACCTTTCAGTGTCTGGGGAGACTATAGACAAGGTAGTTAAGTTCTCCTATCTGGGTAGATGCATTTCACCCGGAGGCCGGACATCGGATGAGGTGTTTTTTCGAACACAGAAGGCTTGTTTGGCATTTGCCAACCTGAGTGGCGTCGATATGACATTTATTTACCCACCAACGGTCACATGTACGCTGCAGCAGTCAGGCCGGTGCTTCTGTGTGGTTCGGGGACATGGCCACTACGGGTGGAGGATATACGAAGATTGCCTGTATGTGAACACCGATATCTTCATGTCATCGCTCGAATCTGGTGAGAACACCATATAAACAATGCCGAGGTTCGGAGGAGAGTCATAGGTTCACGAATTAAATCATAAGATGAAATACTTAAGCTCACCAGGCTAAGATGGTTGCGAAATGTGTTGCTCGTATCCCTTGTCAGGATTCCTCGGCGCGCAATGTTTGCTGAGGCGGGTGACAATTGGAAGATGAGTGAGGGTGGCCAATCCATGACATGAAAGGTATGAAACGCCTAGTCAGTGAACTTGGACACGTAGAGCGTGTTGGGATTCCTGGGTGGAATCCGAGAGATTCTCCCACCCTATGATTGGATATATTGGAGGATATGGCTAGGTGTCGCGATCAGTGACGCTCTTGTGTCCATAAACTTTCCTCATCGATTTGATACTAATATTTGTAGTCTTCTTCTTACTCCATGCATACCCTTTTCTCTCCATTATTTCCTTTTGAGATTACCGCTAGGATAGCAACCAAAGATACCACACCCAGTGCATGGCTAATGGCTGTCTGAACTGAACTGAACTCCGATCGCTTCAGTCGGTAATGACAAATCAGAGGACGGCAATTTAGCACGTCAAAACGACCCTGCATTTACAGGAATTACTACGTGGTGTTTGAAGCGATAATCGAACATTTCCAAACTCGGGTTTCCAGTCAGGTACAAGCCCTATTGGGCTGGTCAGATCGATAAAAACGTTTGCTTCATGGATTACCGGTGCGTTGATCCAGTTTGCATCGGACAGTAGATGACCGTCCAGTTAGCAAAAGGAGTTACTTCTTGTGTGATCCGATAAATTACTGATAATTGATTATTTAGTTTGGTCTGGTATGTTCGAGCTGATAATTGGCTTGCCTGAAGTTTTTTTTCGTTTTTGACTCACTACCAAAGGCTCACTACAGTCTACTTCCCCAACAGGTGGTTTCTGACAATGATTGACGAATATTCTTGATTTCCTTTTGCTTTTGCCCGTTCAGACGTATCTTCCACAGTTACCTACAGCCTTACCTAACTGTTCTTCTTATTTGGGATGCACTCCTATAGCTACTGCGACCGCAGCGTTGCTTCCATGTCATCTGAACTTTGTTTCCAAAATGCCTCAGTATGATCGGGGATGGGTGTCATGGGTTTCGAGTTAGTTACTTGCCCTGAACACCTCTCGAAATCCATCTGTGGCGGAGGGGTGTACTGGGCACCCAGGATGTTTAGTCTCATCCGAAGGGTGTATGAACTGAGAAACCAGTCACCGGCTCCCAGAGGTTCCCGGAAGAGGCGGATAAACCACACAATTGATCACCAGCTCATCTGGACAAACGCTACTGCCTTGCAGGACGCGCTTGGTTGCGCAAAGATTAGAGGTGCATCCTCAAATAAAAATGCCTACTCCGAACTGGGTGACTGAGTAGTACAAAAGCGCACAACGTCAACAACAATGCAACTGATGGTTATCTTACAACATGATCGTTACGCTCGTCAAAAACAGTCCCGTGTTAATGTTCTCACACCGTACACACGTTGATTTTTCTAATCACATACTTCTCCTCCGCATATACAAATTTTCATATTCTTCGGGAACTGCAGTCAGCCGTATTTACGCTAGTGTCTCTGAGGGAAGCCCTGTTCCTGTTCTGTCGCGTCCTCCTTCGATCAATATCGAAGTCTCACCGGGTCCGCTTCCACCAGCTGATGCTCTTCGCCCCCGGGAGTCTTTTTAAACTGACCATATTTACCGTGCAAACGCTGATGCATATAGAACAGCCGTGATTAGCTCGTACGCTAGAGACCGTTCTCATCAACGTGTTTTATTCAAGAAACTCGCATCCAAGACTCCAGCTCGGTCGTTGAATTGATGCCCCCATCCAGTCCTTCTACAAAGGTCCACTTGCGTTTGTCTGGGGACCCTGAGATTGCGGCTGCTGGTCTTGCTGACGTACGCGTAGCTCGCAGTGAGATAGCTGAGGTTGCGCTACTTGAGTGGATTCCAGTTGACAGTCGGTTGTGCGCAGTGAGACTTTGAAGTTCGTGAAAATAAGCAAACACCGTCCCGATAGACGCAATTTGTTTATCTTCTCGGCTTATGCCCCTACAGATTGCAGCCCAGATGCAATTTAAGATGTCTTTCACCAAAAGGTACACAGCCTCCCACGTGAAGCAAAATGGGGGTGATATCGTGGTTTTAGCTGGAGACATGAATGCTAGAGTCGGTTTGCTGTCTTCAAACGAGGGGCATTTGAGAGGTCCTTTTGGTCTTGATTTTTGTCGTTCATAAAACGGGGAACGGTTGTTGGCTGTGTTTAGATCACCGCCTATTTCTCACCAGCACGAACTTCAGACGGTTTGATAGCCGGTACGCCACGTGGCGTCCGCCCTCTTCGAGTCAGCAACGGACCCAGATGGACCAGAGGTCCGAGGTTCAAATACCCCCCCCCCCTTCCACTATCGGTTACTTTGGTGGTAGACAGCAATCCACTGTCGTCCGGATCGTTACCACACCCGACCTTTTGGGATCTTGTGTGTTTCCTCGGCCCTCCAAATCTCGGGGTTCGGTTACCGATTATCCCCAATAGTGCAGTGGGCCTTCTTGACTACGGGGTAAATGCCCCTTTCACTGCACTCATACGTAAGCATGTAATAAAAACGTCGCAAGTAGCAACAAATGGCGGGGCTGCATACAAGGCCGCCAGTCGTACTGGGGCAATACCCCTGACTCCGACCACGCGTTAGTCTGCACTAAGTTGTCCATGTTCTTTGGTGGGCGTGAGAAACAAGATGCAGTAGAGGTTAGACTGCGATATGCTGTCTGATCCGTCTTACCTCTCAACTTTCCGGAACGTTCTAGCTGAAAAGCTAGGATCAGCGCCACCAGATAACAGCAGCCAGCATTGGTCGCTTATTAAGAATGCTTTGTATTCTTCTGGCAAAGTTAGCTGTAGCCTGACTCGTCGTCTCATTACACCTTGGATTTCTGCTCAGTCTCTGCACGTTCTTGATGCATGCCAGTCCATTCTGGCTGGTAGTGAGCATATTGCAGCACGGTTAACAAAGAGAAATGAACTCAACGTAAGTTCGCGTAGGGATCGCGAAATATGGTGATCTCAAATTGCAGCAGAGATGGAACATGTTGTCGCTGTGGGAAATTCCAGCAAACTGTTTTATCTCATTTAAGTCACCGGCAGGAAGTCATTGGGTGTGAGCGAAACGATCTGGGAATCTGACGGTTCGCCCATCCACAGTCTGCAGAGACGTCTTGTAAATCGGGCGGAGCACTTGAAAGCATAGTTTATCATCATCATCATCATCGTACAGCGTTACACAGTAGAGCAAGCCCCACTGATCACTGCCTTTCTCACCATCTTGCACGTTGAAAGTATGCATATACAAGCTGGACAGGGAGTGGAACAACAGAAGTGGGAAAAAGAAAAGAATGCCCTAGTAGCCAACACGTGGAATAAACAGTCTAACTGTTCAAACACACATTGATCAATCATTCTGATCCGACAGAAAGTGACAACACGATCGCCACTGTTCACGGTTAACTGCTATATCCTTCAGTGTCTCCAACCAACTGGTTGAAGGATCTTTTGACTCAAACCACAAAGAAGTGAGGCACTTACTTTTCCTGAGTTCACTGTACATTTTCTCATTCCTCACTGTCACGTCATCTGTTGACCTCCACGTGGTTTCTTCCACTCCCTAGGGGGAACGGAAAATAGGACACGGTATGGTAGACGTGTTCACTGAACGTAACACGTGCCCCAAACAACGAAGTCTACTAAGTTGGATACGCTGTGACAGAGAACTCCCTGAATGAGCAACCAATACTCGATTTCTGACTTAAGCATTGCTCACTCGGCCATTCTACCCAATCTTAGTGATACTAAGCAAAAATCAGTGGTCGAAAACCTGAAGACGACGAATATCTTCCACACGCAGACCCTCTGTCTTACAACCATACAACAAAACTGAACGCACCGTGGAAAAGTAAACACGACCTTTCAAGTTCAGCGAAATAGCAGGTCGGTGCCACAAGTGCTTCAGTCTAGCGTACGCCGCACGAGCCTTTGATATACGCGTGCTCACCTCCACTACTGTGCTTCCATCCGTCGTCACGCTACTGTCGAGGTAAATGAAGTGGTCGACAACTGCCAGCACCTCCCCATCGAGCATCAGGCTCAGAATCGTTGACGTCTAGTCTTGCAATATCACTGGACGTCGGTTTAGCTGGCCTCCAGCGTCGGCTCATCCCATACCTGTTTCGGCACACGTCCCGAGGTCTGTTATGACCAACGCACCTTCTCAGGCGGAGGTCCGCGGGGAAGCTCGACTTAGGACGACACCAACTGCAGTTCCAATAATGTTATAGTTAGCGGATCACCGTGAATAATCGAATAGATGAAAAACAACGATGTAGGTTATGCAGAAATAAGCTTCATAAGTTTGCAGTCTCGGAGGACTTTCATGAGGCGCCATTTCCCTCCACCTGTTGCCATGTTTTTGCTGCTAGTGGTTTGGTAGAGACTATTATCACATGCACCGTCGAAGAGGTCAACCGTAAATGTGTATCACTGTCAACTGAAAGTGGGTATTGTGCCATTCCTTTGTCATGAAATAGATTTTTGGTCGCGACTCCCGTTCTTTCTTTAAATTCTTTTTATGAACAAAACCAATCAGTTTTGATTTTTAAGTGACTTAGGATGCTATGTTTTTACTTGTGGTCCTGGAGAACGTCAACGAAGATGTCTGTTTCATAAGCCAATCGTGGCCTTCGAGTGGTGACAAGTGCCATGATTCCCAATGTGATCGAGTATCGGTTCCATCGTACGGTTCAAGTACATCAAAAGCCCGACGAAAGTGCCACAATGCGCCCGGTTGGACTTTCATTTCACACGTAACTTAATAATACAATAATAATGAATTTTTTCCAGTGCATTTTCGGCACGCTTGGGAAGTGAAAATAAGAAAAATGTACAACCAGTTACTGTCCAGTGACTATGGGGTTACTGAAGCCGAAATCGCAAGTCTCACTTGAACTCTAATCAGTTTTAAGAAACAACCGGCCCCTTGGATATCCTTCGAAGAAATTAATCAAGCCCAGGTTGTACAACGGACAGGAAATAAAGTTAGATTTATAACCAATCGTGTACGGTTCACCAGCAGCTAATGACAAACACCACGACGCAATTAATTGGTCCAATAGGCTACAGGCGAGGTAACTTGTCACTTGTCATCGATTTTACTACAAGCAAACCCACTTGTGACATCACCGAGGTCGTTATAATGACCTCTGAGATCATCGAGTAAGTTACTAAAAATGCACACCTTTTACTACTGCAGCTTCCGCTGCTGTGCCCTCCATTGCCAATGAATTATCGTAGATCTCACAGACTCAGGAAACGACCGGTAAGCCACTGATCGCTTTGCACGATGATAACGTGGTTATTCGGGATATTTTGGCAAATGCAGTTGAGGTTCAAACAGTACACCTGCTTTCCCCGTCGAAGCTGTCCTCAGTTTTCGGGAAGTGGATCAGGATATGTCCAACATGGAGGTCCGCAGGGAGCTGGTAAGTAGATTTTTTAATTCTACCTTGCTTCTCTGGAATCACATGATCAGCACTACCCACAAAAGTGCCGTGGGTAAGTTTGTGAGGAAATTGATAACTCGCACTATGAATGCGAGTTTATTAAATGGAATCGATCATTCCGGAGCTAAAAGAAAGCTGGATTTAAAAAGGCCCATCATTCACGGTGGGTTGAACATTATTCTACTTATGCCTCAGATGTCATTCGCAATAAGAACATGCCTTACAGTGGTAGACAGCATACACTCTGCCGTGTGACAAAGGTTGCATGATACGGTAAAGAACATCAACAGGCGCGATTCGCTCGGAGGTATCAACGTTTCAGTTGACATTCGCTACTTTTCTATTTCACAGCAAACAATCGGTGCTGGGAAAAATACAGCTCCGTCAGAGAAAGTGGACATGAATGCCTAACTATTTTTGCATGTTTAAACTAATAGATATTGCTGTAAAAAATAACCCGCATTATATCTGGTTGGTGTTTCGGAAGCGATGTTACCTTGGTTTTATTCCCAGTAATATTGACGAGCGGGTAAATATAGCCCTTATATATTCACTTATACCCGGATATCGGGGATAAATGGATTGCTGTTGTATTTGAGATCATTAGTTTTGTTTATGGTGAATTACCTAGTAGATATTTCTTGAAAAAAATTATACACTATATCTGGGTGGGTTCTGTGAAGTTTTGGATAGGTATATCTTTAGTGATGGTGTTCCAGCAAGCGCAAAATAGGTCAAACCTCTTGAATCGGCCCGTGCTGGACAAAGAACACGGGTCTATTGTAACGCGTTCAGACAAACATCGCTAAGCTCACCTTTATCGGTATAAGTGTTGACGCTTGCTTTTGCACTTACTGAGCTCCGGCTCGCCGTTTTTTCTGCAGATCGTGCACGTGCAACCGCCATGAAAGAACACTGCATCCCGAAAACGGAGGAGCGAACGCGTTTTCATGCAACTGTGGTATTTGATTGGTTAAGGGGGTAGAAAGTGCGTTGCGGGAGGGTATAGGAACGGAAAAACTCCTTCACGCTGACTGGTCTATGAAAACGGGAGCCAAAAGATGGGATCGCTGTTTCTACAGACCATCTTTCCGGCCTCTGTTTATACTGTGAAAACAGGGGACGATTCAAGGGATTTGACTCCTATTGTGCTGGTCCAGGGGACACGCGTACGAGTAGGATGCTACTTGAGGTTCAACACACAATCTTCATCGATTTCGCAAAAGTTTTTGTTAGGACACTTCACATTTCTCTTACGCACACGTTGGAATGCCACGGCATTTCCGGCAACGTGCTTTCTTCTTTGAAGCTTTCCCATGGGTCGCATTTTCACGATTAGAGCGGGTACTTGTTTTTCTGGACCATCCCCTATTCACTCAGGAGTCACCCAAGGATCGGTGCTAAGTCCTTTATTACTTACATAACTAACGTGTTAAACAACATCTCAGTTAGCAGCGCAGTGTACGCTGACGAAGTTACGGTCTGGGACAACAATGTCACAGAAGCGCAGTTGGTGATGTACCACGACAAACAGTGGCCCGCCGACTGCAGCTTACCAACTATTGAGGACAAGTATGTATGCATGTTATTTGGTAGAGCCCCGGCTTAATTTTTCTGGACGAGCAATGCTACACCAATCGAGGATGTGTGGCAACTAGCTAATAGGTCCGCCTTTGGCGTTCTGGATATGGTGAGACGAAACTTCCCGCAATTTCAAATGACAGCTTTCACATCTTCTATGGGACTTATGTTCGACCTCTTTTAGAACATGGGAGTTAGACTGTACATTCCGGATTGCTCAAGAAGGGAGAAGTATCGGAACGTGTACAAAGGAAAGTCACGGAACTAGTTCGAGGACTTTCGCACACCCCTTATCCTCAACGACTGACCGACATAAAATTGCGTCCTTCAGAAATTCCTAGAACCAGGATTCTTCTTCACCGTACAACCTTTATACTACATGTCTTGCAGATCAATCTTTCATGCGTCCGAGCTTACACACCTTCAGAGGGCACGCTAGGGGGGCATTCAGGCCTCGCCCACGTACAAATGTTCACAAGAACTTTCCTACTCAAAGGAAAGTCTCGCTTTGAAATAGCTTGCCACAAGAGGTTATTGATGCTCCAAGAAAAAAAACCCTTGAAAGGCGGTTGGACACGTTCCCCAGACTAACGTTTCTCTCTTGAATCCTTTCATCGTTTCGACCCCCGTCAACGAAAAGTTCGTTACTGTTCCTCGAGTCTCCTTCACTCGACTTGTTTTTCTGGGCCCCAGGCACGAAAAACGAGACAAAAAAAATTGATGTCGCATTTTTGTCTCCCTGAGTGTTGTGTTTTCAATGTGCTGCTTCACCGCACACGTGCTTGGTTGCTTCGGAGCACAATCTTTATGTCCAGTTCAGTTCAGTTCAGTTTGCACAGGACTTGGTGTGGCTAGAGCCAATCGTGTGTCCAGATAGTTGTGTTGTCGGCGCGTTTCCGTAGCTCCCAACACTGCGTGATTTTCTTTTTCTGAAAGGCAGAAATTTTGTGCAGTATCAGCCCTGGCAGAGTAAGGTGGAAACAATAAGTAAATTGCATCTGACCCTAAAAGCTGCTTAGCATAACTCGGGGTATATCGCCACCCAACATAGGTCTAGTGCTTTCTTAAAGGCCTTCACTGTTGTGGTATTTATGACCTCTTCCGGGAGCTTATTCCAATAGGGTACCACTCTATTTGAGAAGTACTTCGCCCTAATTTGGAGCCTCGAATGTTTCCTTTGTAATCTAAGGCTATGCCCCCTTGTGCCTCTCTCGGGGATCAGCGAAAAAAGGTCTTCTCGACTTACTCCTGACAGTCCTTTCATTACCTTGAAGGTTTCTATCAAATCCCCGCGAATGCGCCGTCTTTCCATCGAGAATAGGTCTAGGGCACGGAGACGCTCTGTGTAGTTAAACCCCCTTTGCCCAGCCACCATTCTAGTGGCTAGCCCTTGCACTTTCTCCAGACAGTCGATATCTTTCTGGTAGTACGGTGCCCAGGCCTGCACGCAGTACTCCATATGCGGCCTAACTATGGCCTGATATATCGGAACGAATATCTCCGGATCTCTACACGACATAATGGATCTAACTCGAAAGAGTTCCCTCCTGGCCGTATTGGCTGCTGAGGTGCACTGCTTTGACGGCTTAAACCTGTTGTCCATTAAAGCGCTCAAGTCTTTGACCTGCGAGACCACTTGCAACGAACCCACACTATTCTCACTAGCCCCTGTATTTGTGGTCAAGCATTGACACTTGGTGAGGTTTAGTGGAAGGTCCCATTTGCGTGACCAGTTTTGTACTGCTAACACGTCAAGTTCTATATCTACTCCAGCTATCTTGACGTCATCGGCAAACATAAAGGTGGGGTTTGTAAGCCCTCGTGCTAGGTCGTTGATGAAGATGAGGAAGAGCAGAGGGCCGAGCACCGAGCCCTGTGGCACCCCACTTGTTACACCTTCCGGTTTTGAAACATGGTTCCCCACCTTAACACTAAAGGTTCGCCCTGCTAAGAAACTACTTATCCATTGTCTGGCCTTTCCAACAATTCCCATGGACTGCAGTTTGACGTCCAGAAATCGGTGGTTCACGGAATCAAATGCCTTGCTGAAGTCTAAGTAACAGACCGCAATCGATTGCCCTTCGTCGTATTACTGGTCATTCTAAGCCACTATCTATGCTACCATTGTGGCAAGTGGCAAGTGCACTTGCTGCATCTGCTCCTGAGAGTTTTCCCGTCGTCCAGCTCTCTTGATTTTAACGGAGACTATCATAGAAACAAGGTGTAGTATATTGGATGCCGTGTCTTCTGTGGGGGTTGTTTGTGCGTGATCTGCAATGACAGAAAGAAAACTCGGTGAGCCGGAGCTCGGTAAGTGCATCGGCAAGCATCAACACATACTCCGATAAAGATGGGAGTGATGATCTGCCTAAGCGCCCCACAAAAGGGAGAACATAGGCCGCGGCCCGAGGACGTCGTCCAATATGTGGTCCCCTGGTTCAGTTCAGTTCAGTTCAGTTTGCACAGAACAGGTAATGGCCACGGCCAATTGAGCGTCCAGAATTCCTTCGATGGTATGCACACCAGTTATTCACCCACCCCTGCAGAGTGTATTTCGTCGAATCCCCGCTAAAAATGAGAGGGAAACGGAAAACCTCATCGCACATCAACTGCGAGAGACATTATGCATCGTGAGCGTTCACTGAGACAGTATGCAATGAGGGAAAAAGTCTGCTAAAACATACTCCAGAAGGACCACAGTGCTACCCGTCATCCATCTAGTTGATATTCTCAAGGCTCACTACAAGGAAGTATCTCGTACCACTTGCGATCAAGGGCACATTTGAAGGTTTGGACTGTCTGCAGATCTACCATTTCACCAGGCAGACCGTTCCAACTGTTCACAACCCTGTTGCTGAAGAAGTGCGATCTAGCCATCAACCTAGATCGGGCTTTTATCAACTTCTTTTCTTGTCCCCTTGTTCTGGAGTCTACGGTCACTTGGAATAGACTATCTGGTCTAAGGCCAGAAAAGCCCTTCATTACCTTGAAAGTTTCTATGAGATCCCCTCGACGTCTCCTCCTTTCCAACGAGAAGAGATTCAGGTCACAGAGTCTCTGCTCGTAAGTCTTACTCCTCTGCCCTTCAACCATTCGCGTGGCGAGACGCTGGACTTTCCCGAGGCAGGCGGCGTCCTTTTTGTAGAAGGGTGACCAAGCCTGCACGATACCTTCTAAGTGAGGTCGTACTATAGCCATGTAAATAGGTACGAATACCTCCGGATTCCGGCAAGACAAAGCTGATCGCAGTCTGAAGAGCTCCCCACGAGCCTTATGCGCAGCCGCGTTGCACTGCTCCGACCATTTGAAGTCACTTTTCATGATGATCCCCAGGTCTTTAACCCTACTGGCTGCCTCTACGGTGAACAGCCCTTGATCATGAGCGACGGTTAGGCTCTCTGTTGCCCTTGACAACAAATGGCTTTTTTGAGCGTTCAGAGGTAAGTCCCATTTGTATGCCCAGTTCAGGACGGTGCCTATTTCCCTGCCCAAGATCAGTTCAGTTCAGTTCAGTTCAGTTCAGTTCAGTTCAGTTCAGTTCAGTTCAGTTCAGTTCAGTTCAGTTTGCACAGGACAGGTAATGGCCACGGCCAATCGAGCGTCCAGAATTCCCTCGACGGTATGCACACCAGTTATGCACCCACCACTGCCGAGTGTATTTCGTCGAATCCCCGCTAAGAATGAGAGGGAAATGAGAGGTCAAGTCAGGTCAGTTCAGTTCAGGTTTACAGGATAAGTTATGGCCACGGCCAATCAAGAGTCCAGAATCCATTCAGAGATATGCACACTAGTTAGGCACCCACGACCGCATGGTGTATTTTGTCGAATCACCGCTAAAAATAGGGGAATAAATGGGACCTCATCGCAAACCAACTACGCAAGGCATTAGATGTCGAGAGCAATCACTGAGTGACTATGCAACGAATGGAAACATTCAGTGATGAGCCACATCAGACGGACCCTGCTTTTTACACCTGCCCGTTTAATGACATGGCCAAAGTTCACTGTCAGAAATGATCTCTTTCAAATTACGGTCTAGGACCTCCTTGAAAGCCTGGGATGTTCCCAGTTCTGCTACCTCCTCTGGAAGTCTATTCCGGTAGGCCACCACCGTGCCGCTAAAGAAGTGAGATCTGGCTATCAACCTATAACCAACCTTCGACAGGTTCTTCTTGTGACCTCTTATTCGGGAGCCTTTGTGCGAATTCTTCGGACTCCCTATTTCAAAGATGGACCCCGCGAATTCAGCTGACTAGAGAGAGAAGACCGGTAGAGTTTTTTGCTGGACTGACTTTTCCGAGGTTTCCGTCGACCTCGTTTTGAATCACTTTCACTTTCGTTCGTTCGCCGTTTGTACACGCTCGCGGTTCGCTTTCTGCACAGCCGCTGCGCGTCGTCTCGTTTTCCGTTCGGTGTTTCTCTCGTATCGGTACTGTTTCGGTGCCACGATGTACAGAATACACCTTGCATCTGTAAACCGACTTGCGTCTTCTCTATTCGTTCGATAGAGGAGATATCTTTGGTATTTCGCTGCTAGACCCAATAGGAGACACGTTCACCAGCCGCTCTCGAACGTCTCCCATGGTACATTTCAATGAACATCACTCACGTAGTCAGTTCCTTACTTTGGATGAATGTATTTGGAGTTGTGAATGTGTGCCGAGCCACCGATCGGTCTTCACTGATCCGTGAGATGTGGTACAGTGTGGTCAGTGAGATTCACCCAAGCAACTTCGGCATTCAGAGAAGAAACTCTCTGTGACCTAATAGTGCTTTTGGATGATTTGCAACGCATTCTGAGCCGCTTCCGAAACCAGGGGACCTTGTGATCCCAATCGAGACGAAGTGACAAACGATACTGGTGTAACAGCCGGTCGTGGAAAATCCCCCTTTTTCCCTCGCGATTCAGTGTTTTTCCCAACATCACTCATTTCCATACACTATTGACTTGTCTTTACGAACTGGTTGTTTTTCTGGACCAATTGTTGTTTGTTCGCGCCCAGAGCGCTACTTTGGCACATCCTTGTTCAGGACCTGCGTGACGCACGTGCTGTCTGCTCACACGCTGCTATTCGGTTTCTCGTTGTTGAGTCCTTGTGATCGTATTATTCAGGTTTGTATATTGTTTATGTCATTGTTTATTTTAATAATCTAGTATCGTAGAATATGGTGGATAATCGCCTTCTGATTTCGGGATCCGTTGCGAATTTGGCTACGCATTGCTCAAACGTTCGGAACAATACTCAATAGATCTATTTGGAACGAGGAAAAACACGCAAAATGCCAAGAAAAGGATCAAAAGCAGTCGAACCCGGACAGGAAGTAATACGGCAAGTCTCTGGGGAGGTTTTGGGTACATATGATTCTTTAGTTAATGCTAGATCGCCTAGTCCTGTCAGTGCTAGCTCATGTGTTATTGAAAGCAATATTGATCGTAAGGATGTCGATTTATATAAGCTGAGAATACTAGAACTAGAGCAACAGTTACTGTCGGCTAGACTACAGGCGCATGAAGCAGAGAACTGTACACAGAAACAGCGAGAGCATGAGACCAGTGACTTCGACACTTCTGATAGGTTAGAGTGCAATAAGGTAGGGAACCCCACGCCGGTCGCCGACTACAAACCACCATCGATCGATCTGCCTAGAGTGGAGTTAACGGTTTTCGACGGGCGAGCTGAGCAATATTGCAAGTTTGTCAAACAGTTCGAGACGTTCGTTGAAAACAAGGTAACCGACCCTGGGCAAAGGCTTCTTTACCTTACTCACTACTGCCGAAGCCGAGCGCGAGAAGCTATCGACGGGTGCACCATGCTTGACCCAGAACAAGGCTACACAAGGGCAAGAAAGATTCTGAGGGACTTGTTTGGCCAACCTTTCAAAGTAGCCCGTAACCTAATAGAGGGCGTGATGGTAGAGGCAAAGAGAACCAAGGGCGACGTCTACACCATGGCCGACCTGGTGATCAAGATGCAGAACTGCTCAATAGCCCTCGACCATTTAGGTTACAGGGCTGACCTAGACGCCATGCACACTTTGGAAGGCATAGTCCGTCACCTCTCTCCCGAACTACAGGCTCGGTGGGCGGAAGAAGCGGAACGGATAAGCCGAAGCGACAGAGAAGCCAACTTCGAAGACCTGACTGAATACTTAGACAGGCAAACGAAGATAGCTGACAGCAGATTCGGCCGACTCGTCCGGGACAGCAACCGAGCAAACAAGCCCGGTACTAGCCAAGTCCAAACCCCTGTACGGGAACATCCAAAGTACCAGCCTTGGACCAACACACACGTCATTTCACGAGATGCTACGGCGAAACCAAATTGCAGGTCCTGTGGTACTAGCCATGGCCTACCAGAATGCCCCAAGTTCGGCAACGCCACAATAGACGAACGGTGGGGAATGGTGAGGATGGCAGGAGCATGTTTCATCTGTCTCAACACCACGCACCGGGCAGCAGCCTGTAGAACGAGGAATCGATGTGGTTACGAGGGCTGCACGGGCAGACACCATCGGCTGCTGCATCAGGCGAGAGTAACCATATCCGAGGCGAGTGCCAAGCCCAGCGTGATTTGTTCAACTTCACAATCTGCCAGTAAACCGGTACGGTTAGGCGTAGTGGCCGTGGGAGTAGTGACTCCGACTGGGATAGTCAAGGCGTTGGCTTTCGTTGATAGTGGATCCGACACCACCTTAGTGAAAGAGCGGTTTGCCGACAAACACCAACTGGCTAAAGATGCGACGTCGTTAGCAGTGAGCACGGTGGACGGAAAACAGGTAATGACTGCCGGTAGATTAAGGCTGCAACTCATCTCTCTAGACACTAACGAGGAAATTGAACCAACGGAGGCGTTCACGTTAGCGGATCTCCCCATGCGAGCACCAAGGTCGGTGAACGCAATCTTGACTCGGTGGCCCCACCTGCAGGATATAACCGTTGTAGACTGGGAAGATGATGAGGTGGATCTCCTCATCGGATGCGACGTGCCAGAGGCGCATTGGGTGCTTGACCAAAGAGTGGGCGACCGCCAGGCACCTTATGCCGTACGCACGGCTCTGGGATGGATGTTATACGGTCCAGTAGGGGTACGCGGTTCCGTGAATTACTTATCCGCCGAAACGGACCGCATAGAGTATCACCTGCAACGGCTGTATGAAAAGGAGTTTCATGACATTGGAGACGAAAGACCGACGTTGTCTCAAGAGGATCACTTCGGCTGTTTGCTTACCTTGGGTCTTGAGGCTGCAGTGATTTTGTCAAGACAGCAATGAGGATATAAAACAGAATTAGGCAACTGCTACCTCCAGGCCATTGAATAAAAAGAATTCTTCTCTGTTTTGGGAAGGGATAAAAGAGGGTAGACTACTCAGCTCCGTGGTACTGCTTATTGTTGATTGGAAGGTGTGTTTCTGCTGACCTATCGCTGTGAAGGCAAGTTTTCATGAAAATACAGGATGCTATCTTATGGTCAGTACCGTGGAAGCTACTTCGGATTTGGGTGTCTAAATTCTTGATACCAATGGTGAAGAATAGGTCTAATGTATTTTCTCCTCCGGAGGGTTAAAACACGTTGTGCCCAGTTACCAACAAGCTTACCCAAGTGAAAATCTCGGGGTTTCTGGGGCGATGTCGGGGACCTCCAGCAGATTTCATAAACATAAGAATCACCAGCCAAGATTCTGACATTTAAAAGGAGGTCAGGGTCACGGTTAAATAAGTCACTTATTGTTGTCAACTCGTGCGTATCCTGGTTTGGTGGTCGGTAGGGGCGTCCTGAATGGAACTTGAGGTAATTAATTTAGAGATATACGAAACTCATATTCGCCCAACCCTAGAGTACTGTACACTTGTGTTCTCAAATATGAATAAACGTGACATTATCGACATTGAGAATGTACAGCGTCGATTTACCTAAAAACTGTTTGGGCCTTCTACGACCCTGACCTACAGACAGCGGTGTACACTCCTGCGGCTTGATCCCCTATGGCTTAGGAGAATAAAACTCAACCTCGCATTTTTGTTTACTTTGCTCCACAAACAAGCTGTATCCTCCAGCCAAGTTCAGTTCAGTATAAACTCGACACATCAGCTGCGTAACAGGGAACACCGTATAACGATCCCCACTTCTCGGAAATCCTTAAGGCAAAACTTCTTCCTCCCGAAATATGCAACTCTGTGGAATAAACTCCCAGCTGATGTACGTTCCGTAGGTTCCCTAAATATGTTTAAGTCTAGACTACACGTAGTTCTGGACATCCAAAAACTGATAGCTCTTACGAATCCTTATATGTCTTTTGACAGAGCTTATGAGGAAAGCGTTGGATACTAACCCGAACCCTTAATAATCTAGGATGTGCCACATCATACGACGTAATTTCCATCACCTAAGCGTAAACCTACCAGTTTACAATGCCTAAACATAATAACTCTCATGACTGAGGCCAGTGCTTCGGAAGTCGTACTTGAATTTATGAAATACCACTGGAAGCAAGAAAGATAGTCTTTGAACATTTCCTGTGCTGATTATTATTATGTTTTTGCCTCTGTCTCTAACCCAAGACGCAGCACCTGTCACACTCCTCAACCTCCATCCAGTAGTCACCATAAGACATTCACAGCTCGAATTCTGTCCCTATCACAGAACTCTAGCATCCTCCACGATAGGCCTATACAACACTTGATACTTAGCCAGCAAAACTACTAACCATCTGTGGATCGTACCGACGAATCACGTTGTTAGTGCTGCAAGTTGTACCCCATCTTTGTGCAGACTGGCGTTTTGTTGAATATAAACCCCATCGAATAATCGCAGGCTGTGGCTGACTCTACCTCCCCCTGCATTTTTTGTCCCATGTAAACTGCCTGGGTGTTCTGACTTCACGGATAAGGCGAGTTTTAGCGCGGCACTTTTGCAGGCATTCCTGGCCGTGATGGTCTCACTGCACAGAGTTGACCATCAATAACACAAGAACACCAAAAAGTAAGAGATTGGCAAAAAAAAGTGAGAAAAAATATACCCCACTGTTTTGTCTTCCAGGCACACCAGCCTTGTCACGTGACCCATGTCTGTGGGTTGTAGTGTCGCTACGGATTGACTGGTGTGGTTGACCTATTCCCAACGCGGCTTGTTACATGCGGTCCATGTTTCGGCCGGGGCGTGGGAGCTGTGGTCGCCCACCAAAAGCAGCTCCGCCTTCTCTGACAGCCAGATACCTGACTGTGATAAAACCATTAAAAAAAGAATAATAAGAACGTCTAAAAAGTGTGGATCATTCTTGGAGAGCCACTTGCCGGATGCCAGTAGTTGTGTATCGTGCTACCTCCGTACCTGAAGCTGGCCCTTGTGCCGCCTATCATGAGCACCAAATGTAGACCGTTAGAGTTTGCTTCCCTGACGAAAATTCGGACCCACCTCTCACGGTTCCCCAAACCAGTCCTCACATCGGTGTAGTCCTGCTTTGCAGCACGATAACAGCGAAAAAGATACCACGGTAAACATGCAATCATATCCGCATCAGATTTCCTTGCTCACATTGGAGCTTAATCTCAGTACGATTGCACTATCGAGGAAGAGCATAGATGAACTCGCGTCAATGTTCCAAGACAAGTGACCAATTACCTCATATGTATCACTACTGTCACCCCAATAGTTCCTTCTTCTTTGAATCCTCAGAAACTACTCAGTATAGAATAACCACTATACAGAAAGAGACAGTAACAGCGTAGCGCCACGCAAACAGTATGTTAGTCCTACTCGCTCAGTCTGTCACTTCAAACCTATCCTATCGCCTCGTTGCCTAACCACGTTCTGCGTAAGCAAACGGTACTGAGGGTTATCATTACTAACCACTCTTAACCGTGAAGCCCTAGGTATTTTATTAGTATCCCAGCGATGCCATGCTCACGGGCAAATCACAAATCCTTTTAAACGCATACACAGTTACCAAGCCCGTGTACGCAACTTCGTCGGCCTGCAGCAGTATAGCTCAAATCCACTGCGAGTCTATTTTACCCATGCCCCACTCACATAGACCTAACCAATCCATTGTTTATTATCTTCATATATTATCATAACCCACAGCTGGAACCACGTCCAGACTGAAATCTCCCTTTATTTCAGGTTCGTTGTCTCTCACCATCTCAGTCGCCAAATTGGCTAACCAAGGATGCCGCTTTGACTCGCACGGATAGAGACTCAAGTGGAACCTACCATAGCAACTGAGACTGAAATCAAACTGCACAACAGGAGATACCCCTAATTGCTTATCAGATCGTTCAGCGTTTTCTAACGCAACGAACACGAATTCCAGTTCGCGCGCATGCCGATAATATACAGCCACACTCGGCTGATCGACCGACACATACCGTGCCCTGCCAGAAGAAACTTACGCATTCAAAGCCGTACATTGCCAGAAATGACGCTAAATAACACTGAAGGCAAATGCATCAACACATACATATATTTGTCAGTGAAACAGCATAACGCTGAAGTCCATGCGAAGATTTCCCCACTTTATTATCCGTTACCACAGGTTATCCTTCCTCCGAACCGTAGCCGGCTGGAAATTGACTCTCCACTTCTCGAGAACCTTCCAGTTGCGCCTTCTTATTTCTGAATAGTACATGTTATTGGCCATGAATCTAAACTTACCTTTTTATGGACTGCTGTTTCTCCCACACCCACCAGTTCACTTTCACGAAATTGGCCTCATGTCCCCTTGATTCAAAGCTCATTCCGTTTCTCAAACTCCGGTAAATCCGTCAGTCAGGGTCTTCATGGATCGCTATCCTCTTCGCATGCATTGATTTTCCCCCCTCTTCTTCTTGTTAAAAATTTACTCCATCTGCAGAACCTTAGTTGGCCTCCGGTTTCCTTGGCTTGCATCATTCTTGTTCATAATGCCTCCTTAGCACTGCGTTAACGATTTCTTCGACATCTCCACCGTGCACCACTGCCTAGCCCGGATTCGAAACTGGTTCAAAACTGCCGCGCAAACCATTATCAAAATGATCCATTTAAACTGTTGCTGTCTATGTTTTTCCATTTCTGATACTCTCGACTTTCATACTCAGAATTTTGTGAATATTTCACCATACCGAGTAACATGTTACACCATGATCATGCGTCAGCGCGTGCCTCTCGACCATGGCCGAGAAATATACCAATATTATATTATTATTATTATAAAAGGAGTTTCATGACATTGGAGACGAAAGACCGACGTTGTCTCAAGAGGATCACTTCGCCCTACAAACGGTGCGGCAAGGCACTAGATGCCTCAAAAAACAGTTCGAGGTTCCCCTCCCATGGCGCACACCGGTTGACCCGTGGACTGACAACAGAAATTATGTTCTCCAGCGATTACTACGACTAAAAGAACGCTTCATTCGAGACCAGAATCTGTGGGAACGATACGCGGATTTGATGAAGCGAAACGAGGCCCTCGGTTACGTTGAAAAGGTGCCTGTTAGCACCGACAGCAAAAGGGGTATCTGGTATCTGCCTCACCATCCGGTTATCAACCCCAAGAAACCCAATAAACTGCGGGTGGTTTTCGACTGTGCGGCCAAGTTCCAGGGCAAGTCGTTAAACGATCGCCTACTACAGGGGCCTGACTGGACCACACCACTGATCGATGTTTTGTGCCGTTTCAGAGTGGGTAAAGTGGCTTTGTCTGCTGACATTAGGGAAATGTTCCATCAGGTGAAGATTCCGGTAGGAGAACGAGATGCTTTGCGTTTCCTGTGGTGGGAAGGGAGCGACCGGGACAACGCAGTGGTGAATTATAGGATGACCGTCCACCCGTTCGGAGCCATATCGTCACCATTTTGTGCCAACTACGCCCTCCGAGAATCAGCGAACAAACATGGCGATCTAGTACATCGGACGGTGGTAGAAAGCGTCAGCAGGAACTTCAACGTCGACGACTACCTTGGGTCATTCGATGATGTGGAATCAGCTCTAGAGCAGTTCAGGGGTCTGACGAGATTGCTGGAAGAGGGCGGCTTCCATCTAACCAAATGGATGTCGAACGCTTCAGAAGTGCTGAAAGTCATCCCGTATCACGAAAAGGCCGAAAGGGTAAGAGATTTGGACGGCTCTCCACTTCCTATCGAGCGCACTTTAGGGATACAATGGGACGCGGAAACGGACGATTTTGTTTTCGAACTGAACGTTCCCGAGCTGCCAATAACCCGTCGTGGCATACTATCTGCCGTCTCGAGTTTGTTCGACCCGCTTGGTTTCGTCTCACCATGGCTGCTACCCGGAAAGATCTTGCTGCAGCGGCTGTGCCGTAAGAAAGTTGATTGGGACCAGTCACTGGACCGAGGGGACCGGCTGGACTGGGAAGAATTTCTGAACACTTCGAAGAAATTAGGGGACATAAGAATCCCACGATGTTTGACTCCTGGCCATACGACACGGACTGGAGAATTACATGCCTTTTCCGATGCATCCGAAGTCGGTTATAGAGCTGTGGTGTATGGACGATGGTGCGCAGGAGATGGACAATATACTGCGAGGATCCTGTTCGCCAAAGCCCGCGTTGCTCCACTGAAGTCGGTCTCAATCCCACGCCTTGAACTCAGCGCAGCCGTGTTCGCAGTCAGGGTGGTGCAAGCCGTGAAGAGATGTTTCGATCTCTACATTTGGTCGGTGAGCTTCTGGACGGATTCAACGATAGTACTTTACTACATTAATAACGTACGGAGCCGGTTTAGTACTTTCGTTGCTAACCGGCTCACGATTATCCACGATGAATCAGCCACGCGCCAGTGGAGTCATGTCAGGTCTGGCGATAATCCGGCCGACCTGTGCTCCCGAGGTGCGAACAACTTCAGGCAACTGGACACGTGGACGAGAGGGCCAAACTTCCTGCAATTGCCCAAACAGGACTGGCCCGTGTTCGAATTAAACCCCCCTACGGAATTGGAACTGGAGATCAAAGGCGTAGTGATAGCAACCAACGTCGTCGAAGCGTCGTCCATTTTATCGCGACTGGTCAGGTTTTCTTCCTGGATAAAGACGCTTCGTTCGCTAGTTTGGTTAACCAAGTTCAAGAGAAAAAGGGCTACGGCCCTCAGGTCGGATACGGGTCGGCCCGATAGGTCCCGATGAGCTACGAGCGGCAGAGTACGATATTTTCAGAATGATACAACGCGAGGCTTTCGCCCAAGAACTCAAGAGGGCGGAAGAAGTGGGGCCGACCAATGAAGACATGCCATCTCCAAGAGGCGAGCTGAAGCGTTTAAACCCCAAACTCATCAACGGACTGCTGCGGGTGGATGGCAGGCTGACCAACGCCCACCTGAACTTCGACACAAAGTATCCTATACTGCTGCCTGCGAGACAACCTGTAGTAGAGCTAATGATTCAACACGTCCACGCCATGGAGGGACATGCCGGGGAAAGTCACGTGACGAGCGTCATCCGAAAGCGTCATTGGTTGTTGAGAGGACGAGAGACTGTAAAACGCGTAATCCGACGGTGTGTGCAATGCAGGAGACGCAATGCCACAGCAGGCAAACAACTCATGGCCCCACTACCAGAATGCAGGGTGACTTCGGGCTGGTGGCCGTTCAGTGACACCGGGTTGGACTATTTCGGGCCCTTGTGGATCAAGTGCGGGAAAAGATTAGAAAAGCGATACGGATGTATCATGACGTGCATGAAATCACGTGCGGTACACCTAGAAGTCGCACATTCGATGACGACCGATTCGTTTCTACGGGCCTTGCAGAGATTTATCAACCGAAGAGGCGTACCGGCCGATATATACTCAGATAATGGATCGAACTTTGTGGGCGCTCAACGGGAATTGCAGCGTTGGCACAAGAACATAAACAGGGACGAACTGCAGAATCGAACCGTGGCATACGGCATACGATGGCATTTCAACCCCCCACAGGCCAGTCACCGAGGCGGCATATGGGAACGCATGACCCGGTCCGCCAGACGGATATTGCTGTCAATCATGGAGCAGCAGCCGCCCGACGACGAGACGCTGAACACCGTCATGACTGAGGTGGAGCGAATCCTGAACAACCGCCCCCTGGTTCCAGTATTGAACGGCGACCCCACCCACCTGGCGCTCACCCCAAACGACTTATTGACGCTAAGGTCGAACGAGGGTTTCCAAGGGCCGGTAAACCTTCGTGGGAGCTACCTCCACGGGTGGAAGCAAGCGAACTATCTGGCCAAGGTCTTCTGGAGGCGATGGCTACGGGAGTACCTACCGGCTTTGCAGACTCGACAGAAGTGGCTGGTGAAAACAAGACCATTCAAAGTTGGGGACGTGGTTATGATCGCCGACGAACGCGCACATTTCAGCGCTTGGTCTTTGGGAGTAGTTACGGAAACCATCAAAAGCACTGACGGAATGATAAGAACGGTGAAGGTGAAGACAGCTAACGGAGTGCTCATTCGTGACATACGCAGTATTAACCTACTCGAGAGCGAAGACGGAGAAGCTGATAACCCTGAGGCCTAGTAAACCTTTTCTCACACCAGTGATCGAGGTGGATAAAGAAACACCATATATACAACACAATCTCCGTCAAACACATTAAGGTGCTCGCGGTCCTTTCGTTGACATTACAGAAGGTTCTTTCCGATATGTGGTGATGAGTGCGATTCCATTATACTACCGATACATACACGCATGCACGACGCACTCTACATCCCGTAAACCCATCAAACATGTGACAGTGTTCGTTGTTTTGCTTTTTGTTGACGCTACCGAATGCCCCTTGCATATGTGGAAGTAGCGGAGCTCAGGTCACACACACATGCTACATTTACTCGTTTTCTTGCCACGCGGTCTTTTGTTGAAATTGCAGAAAGTCCTCCTTTGATGTGTAGTCATACCTGTGATTTCATTGTAACCCCGGCACACACACACGCACTCACACACACACTCAAGCACGTACATCCAGGACCGGACGGCCCCTTACGAGGACAACGTCTATGTGACCATTCAAGCCCGCCATCGGTCATTTGGTATTGTGAAAGATGTAGACTAGCCTCACTTCTATGTATCCAATGGATTAGGTGCGACCAGTAGTAGAACGTTGACGACGAGCATTAGACGCGCGCACTGACAGCAGGGCCTAGGCAGGTAGGAAGAATCAGTACCTTTATACCGAACCTTTGACTCTGCTAAGGATCCAGGAGGATTTTGGTTGGCGGTGTAACAGCCCGTCGTGGAAAATCCCCCTTTTTCCCTCGCGATTCAGTGTTTTTCCCAACATCACTCATTTCCATACACTATTGACTTGTCTTTACGAACTGGTTGTTTTTCTGGACCAATTGTTGTTTGTTCGCGCCCAGAGTGCTACTTTGGCACATCCTTGTTCAGGACCTGCGTGACGCACGTGCCGTCTGCTCACACGCTGCTATTCGGTTTCTCGTTGTTGAGTCCTTGTGATCGTATTATTCAGGTTTGTATATTGTTTATGTCATTGTTTATTTTAATAATCTATTATCGTAGAATATGGCGGATAATCGTCTGTCTGATTTCGGGATCCGTTGCGAATTTGGCTACGCATTGCTCAGACGTTCGTAACAACTGGTGACTGATAACCTGATGCCGAATCTAGATGAGATCCCGTGGGGCATCTGAAATTCATATGGGATGAAATTTCATGGGCTCAAAAATGTGGTCTCTGGTTTTGATTTTTGCGCCTCCCAAGAGCCGCTGCGGTCTTGAGCCACGTGGAGTAAACCCTCCGGTCCAAGAACAGAAGGGCCTTTTATTGCCTTGAATGTCTCTGCGAGATCCTCCAGCAGTCTTCTTCTTTCCGTCGGGAAAATCCTGAGGTCCTGGGGCCTGTGCTCCTCAGTCTTTCTTCCCCGACTTTTAACCATGTTTGCTGCATGAAGTTTATTTTCTTCGGGCTGGAGGCGGTCGATTTTTAAAAGGATTTCCGGGCCTGAAAACATTTTTCCAAAAGGAGGTCTAGTGGACATTTAGGTTGGCATGAAAACCCTTGGCAGTCGGCCCGATAAAGCCGACTTCAACCCGAAGGGCTCACCTTGTGCCCCGCGCGCGGCCGCTGCACACTGATCCCATCAATTCTGATCGGAAGTCACTAAGTTCCCAATATTCTTACTCCTGTTTACTGCATCTATAGATCTTGCCGGTGTGCGACCCTCAGGCGTGTCGCTGTCCGTGACAACAACAGCATTGAGAGATAATTCCCACCTGTGTGTCCAGTTTAGAACGGCAACTTCGTCTCCACTCAGCCCTTCTCCCCCTTGAGCTCCTACTGACTGCACATCATTTGCAAAACAGGGTTCGGTGACTGTGGGACCGAAGGTAAATCATTTATGGGCAAGACAAAAGGTTGTATGCCCAGTAGGGACTGGTTTGGTGCTACACTGGTGACGTTTTTTAATTGGAGTTCTTGTCGCGTACCCTAAGGCTAAACTTCCTACTGGTGGGGAGGTCTGTTACCCACTCCAGAGTCTGAACATTTATGCCAAGTGACCTCAACCTGATTAGTAGAAGCAGATGATTCACCGAGTTTGACGCTGTGTTAGGTTCAAGTCAGAGCACAGGACTGGCGGCCGGCCCCGATGGCAGTCCAGTTTCCCGCACATGCGAGCCCCAGAGTGCCACCGCTACTGGGCTACCTGAAATCGTTTCTTGTCTGTCGCTGTATGGAAATTCAAGACACGTGACATGTCAGGGTCAACGTCGGAAAGAGCAATGAAGGCGAAATTTTGATAGAATGAAGTCTCGGCAGCCGACAGGTTCCATCGTCGTGCAGAAGTCTGGGCGCTCAAACCTCAGCTGTCTTGTGGGGAAAGAAGTGTGTAGTGTACTAACCAGACTATATGGCACACACCAGTCAAAACTATCAAATTACAAAAGACGGAGGAGCCCGTTCATGTAAAAAGGCAAGAGTATTTCCAAAAGCCTCTTCTTTGAGAAAAACAATCAGCATATTGGTAGAGGTTGCAACGACGAAATCCTAATTACTGCTTACTTTTCGGTGGTTTACAAACTATCCTTCACCAGTCAGACTGCTTGATATGTAATCCCCGAAACCAAAGTATCTTTCTGAACAGTCAGGAAGCGCCAGCGATATGGTAAGACAACACAGTTACGTACAACGGAAATGAGTGGAGTGGCAAAAACTCAGAATTTTCCATCCGTCGTGTTGCCAGAATGTGAGCGCCAAATAATCTTTCTTGGTCAACTCCTTCAGACCCCTTCAGTCTGCAGAGGTTCGTTGAATGGAAGGAGATGGCGCTGAGATGAGTGCCAAGCAAAACCTGAGATACTTTTAAAATAATTTGTTCCTCGCAGTCAGATCTGGCTGATGTAATTCCAGGATACTGCAGATCAGAATGCCGGGTCGTGCCAGAACGGAGGATTTAGTGAGAAGTGTCCTGTGGTCGAACGTTTGCTTTCGTCGGACTGGCTCCTTTCGTGTAAGTTGGAGAAAAAGATGAACACAAGCGCAATATATCCTGGTAGAATGAGAATGATAACCTCTGTTACGCGGCAAACTTTGCTTGAGTTTTCATATATTTAGTATGCAGAAGCATTCGGCAAGTTTGCTTTTATTTACCGCGAAAGGCGCGCCAGGAAACGGTGATGACTTGGTGGCCTGGAAGCAGTTTTCGCGAGGAGAACCATCCGGAGCTGTTGACAACTCCGCTAATATATATGAACTAGGCTAAATGGATTTTTCAGCTCTAAGGAAAGCACCAAAATGCCGTGAACATCAAAAAAAGTTGAAATGGCTTCGATGATGTTCTTATTGCTAAGGAAAACTAGGTGATCTGCACTTCTGCCCCACTACGGGTTCACTTCCTCTCTGAAACATGTTCCATGAGCACAATTCCATCCAAAGAAAAAGTTTCTGCTAGTTGGTTACACCACACCAACTAATCCGTGAGATGAATATTCTGTAGCATGCGGCATGTTTTACTCAGTAAACAGCCGTAATACTGACCAAACTGAGGGGAAAACTTCATAAAAATATGATTCCTTAGGTGTCATATCGGTATGCCCTAGACGCGTGAATGTGTAATACATTATATATATATATATATATATATATATATATATATATTGCGATGAAAAGCAGAAAGCTGTTCGATAATCCCATAACCATGAAATAGATGAAAAATTCACAGGACAAATAATGCTCATTTTCAAATCTTTCCCGCGTCACTAAACAAAAATAAGGGTGGGTTATACCCATCTTCGTATAACTATAAAACTCACCAAAAGGCGTACTGTTTACCGCGCGCCCGGCTGAAGTCATTGCAGGTTTGTAAACAATGCACCGTTGAATGGCAGAAAGATGCCGGCAGCTTCTTCTAACGCAAATCAGGGGTGTGTCCGAAAAAAGAGCCTTCAAACCTTTTCAAATTTCGCCGCTCCCTTCCCGCCGCCATCCCTCACTACCTCCCAGTTACTCACCCAAATACGTCCACTCCCAAGCCGAACTATCGCCCTTATACTGAGTTTGCCAAACATGTAGGCTACCTTCAGTTAAGATCTCATTCTTTCCCTGACCGGTGCCCTCCACATCCGTGGCCATATCGCCAATCGCCTCATGAACCTCGTCGATAATCTTCCACCGACCCAGGTCCAATCACTCCAATCTTGCCTTGCCCATATTCTTCATCTGCGGCTCATCTACCGCCAACACCCTATCATCTATTTCTGAAGCCCCCAATGAGCATTTCCCTTCCTCCGCTATAAACTGCACTGGTATCCCTCCTCGCACAGTCCATACCTGCACCTCTGCTTCTATTTCATCGATCCTCTTCACCCATCTAGAGATTGGAAAATCAGCTTCCTCTACTAAACCTGCCCGGAAACCTGCCCGGAAACCTGCCCAGGTAATCTCCCGCCGGCTGTCAAACGTTTTGGCCGTCTTGATCTCCGCTTATTGTTACTTAATGTATACACCACCTCCATGCTTCAGAGTTTCATCCCACCTCAATGGAAATCCTCTGTTATAGTTCCACGCTTCAAAAAGGACGCACTACACTACCCAGATAACTATCCACTGATTAACCACACCCCGGAAGTCTGCGAAATCATGGACAAAATTATCAAGAAAAACATTGTTCAGTACCTCCTATCCTGCAGCTTGCTGAAACCTGGCCAGCATGGTTTTTGAACTCCCGCTCCCGCTCCTTCTAACAGCTCGACTTCCCCAATGTCCCAACTCTGTGATCGTCCCGTACCCCGACATGTCTAAGGCTTTTGACCATGTTCCCCATATGCATCTGTTGGCCAAAACCCGGTTTCTTAGTATTACTGACACACTCCTCTCCTGGCTGTCCTCTTATCTCTCTCACAGATCACAAGCGGTGCTTGCTGACGGCTACTTATCCTCCGCCAAACCAATTATCAGCGGCGCCATCCAAGGCAGTGTCCTAGGCCCACTACTGTTCCTTACTTGTCAGTGACGTTTTCTCTTCTATTCGACACAGCACCCCTTTCCTCTTTGCCGACGATATAAAATCGGCGTACTCCTTCCTCCCTAATGACCTGTCCGGGACCCTGCGCAGCATATCGTGTGACTTATTTTCTCTCTCTCCAAAGCAGCTGCGTCTCGTGGTTCTTGAAATTCTCTGCTGAGAAAAGCTTCCACCTACCTTACAAATGCACAGTGCAGCCCGGCCAAATTTGTCTGGACGGCTACTCATCCCCACACACCTCACGGTTATTGATCTTGGCGTACGCTACTCTTGTTCCTTTACCTTCTCAGAACAAGCATCATCCAAAATCACTAAGGCTAAGATAATTCGAGGCCTGATTCATAGATATCTTTACTACCGGCCAGACGTCCCTCCATGTATCTCACATATAAGACCGCTCCCAGAGTGTAAGTCGAATCTCGCAAATCGAGCAACGCGTAGCCAATTCAAACGAATCCCAAAACCAGAACAAGATTGATTCGTAGTTTCTACGGTACTAAATTGAAATGCACAAAGGATACAAATATATACGAACCTCAAGTATGCGGCCAAATAGACTTCACAGTAAAACCCAAAGGTCCAAAGCCCCGTGGCTCAAGCACGACAGTCAGAAACGGTTCAAGGCCAAATTCAAATGTCTCACATGGATAAACAAACGTGCAAATGTGTGATGTATGAGCGAGCTTTCCAAGATAATGTTAAATATAGTCAAATTCACAAAGCACGTTGAACATTTAGAAGGATTTTCAGTATTCGTTCGTTACACCGCCGGCCAAAATCCTTCCGCGAAAATGGTTGTCTAAGGTTCAGGAAGGGGTCATGATTCTCACCCTATCTACCTTTAACTTATTGTCAGTGCCTGTGGATACTAACTTCCTGTGTTATCTGAACGTGAAACAGGTTTTTGCCGTAGTCATCATCGCACAATCCATAAGGAATCAATTCCAAATCCCGCTGCACAACTTGAGATTGACATATTCATCAGGAAACCGGCGCATATAGTCAGACGCACGATGAAGATGAAGGCTTCGCAGAGTGAAGTGTTTCGCCGCACGAAATAAGTCTAAGCATCACAAGCAGTAACCCATTGCAGCAACTGGTTAGACTAATTTTGTTTACAAGCTTGAGCGCAGAAGTTGAACGCAGGTGCAACGCCTAATGAGATATCGCGTAAAATTGACAGGTCACGAACCAGTGGAATTACATAAAATTAACGCACCAAATCTTCCGAAAGAAATGAAAACCGGTTTCTGATTATGAATAAATTTCGAAAACAAGTGTACGGCGGACAGTATCGAAATACACATGAACACGGAGATTGATCGAATACTGGCATCTATCAGAGTATTTCAAAGTTTTTCTGTGCACAAAATATGTGACAATCAATATTGTATAAAATGTAAATAAATGTTCTTCTTTAAAGATAATAAGTTTCACAATGTGCTCGCAGCTAGTATGCCTCACCTGAACTGTTCAAGTGAAATACTGGTGAATTTCTCCTCTTCACCTATGTGCACGCTAGATAGAAACTGGGACTAAGTACATTTGCAACCTTTCAGAAAAAATGGGTCCAGTTGATTAGTTGTAGGGCATGAAATGCAATAAAGTGCTGAGTAACTCGGAGCGAGGCGATCTGCGAGCTACTTTGTCTTTTGTATGTGGTTTCGAGCTCGAATCATCAACATTTTCCTCGCTGTTTCCTGCTACGAGTGGATTAACTCTCTGATGTCTCGAACACGTTCTTCGTTTCTTCCGTTTCCTGTAATGTAACACAACTGTAGGATCTGTCCAATAGGCAAGGCTCAGTTCGGCGGTGGTGCAGTTCTCTTTTAGCATTCGTGCTACCTTAAAACCCAATACCAGTGCAGTCGTTTTGAGCTCGTTTAGGGATACTGACTTCAGCTCAGCAATTTTTGTTTTGGCAAAGGGTACTTTGTTTCGCCGCCGGTCATGCAGTTCCACCCAGGTACTGTAACACGCAAGCAGCAGTGATCTTCCGCCGGGGGGTGAGCGTGGTTGATCTGCAAAAGCACAAAAGGGAAAAACTCCATGAGCCGAGGCTCAGTAAGTGTATCAACGGCACCAACACTTACATTAAACGAACAACAAGATGGCGGCCTCCACTCTGGCCGTTACACTGCTCCCCCTCAACGAAAGAACACTGTCCACAGTGTTACTTACTCCGCTATCACACCACAGGAGTACTCAGTTCCCTGGGACCACGCCTCGGGCAGGCCATTTTACAGGTTCACTGCCGATTACGCAGTACCTCAAAACTATACAACCAATCGGGCCTTCCGCTTTATCACTCCGTGCAGGCCAATTCAAAAGACCTCTACTGGGCCACATTAAGACCGTGTCACACTTCACAGAGCACAATTATCTGTGCGGCCATTTTCAGGTCAATCACCAAGGCCTCCCATAACCTCCGGTCCCGGGTCGCGGCACCAAATTTGTAACACGCAAGCAGCAGTGATCTTCCGCCGGGGGGTGAGCGTGGTTGATCTGCAAAAGCACAAAAGGGAAAAACTCCATGAGCCGAGGCTCAGTAAGTGTATCAACGGCACCAACACTTACATTAAACGAACAACAAGATGGCGGCCTCCACTCTGGCCGTTACAGTACCATACACTGTCACTGGGTCGGCAAATTTCAAGCTGCTTTGGGTGACCTGCTGGTGTCCTTTTTTGAGATATTTCAAAAGCCTCCGGGCAACTTCTCCTTTTCTCAATAAGTGACTTGACGGTGGTCTCTCGGGTATAGCAACTTCATGTTGCCCACTGTGAAGTCTCGTCTTTGAATTCGCCATCGAAAGCGCCGACTGATCCTTCGAGTGAACTTCGCTTTCCTGAGATGGACCGTTGGATTCAATATCGAAAGGCTGATCGTGTTCTACAGAGGCACTTCTCTCAGCAACATTTGAGCAATTTATTGATGCCGATTGTTGAAGTTCGCTCGTCAGGGGTCCGAGAAGTGTCCAGCCTAGTATCGTTCGCGTAGCGAATGGTTCTTTTCGATTGCTTATGCTCTGTTCAAGCACCCAGTGAGCCTCTGGTACATTGCATCCAATTAGTATGTCGACGTGGGGGCTAGAAACTTCTTCGAACTCTATGTCCCTGAGATGAGACCATCTCTTGGCGATCGATCTAACAGAGTCGACTGGTCTCATTGGCAAGCTGTCTATTGCAAAAGCTTCCGGAATTTCTACGGTCCCCTCATCAGATAAAGACGTTAACTGCAGGGTCAGCCTCTTAGAATTGCTAACATGACCCCCTGCAATCGTGCTGATAGTGAGCGAGGTAGGTTCGCCTACTAGTTCACAGCTTTCTACAAGCTCGCGAGTAATCAGCGAGGTATCCGACCCCGTGTCCAAAAATGCATTGACCCTCCTCAGTCCTTTAGGTGTCACGATACCGACAGGTACGATGCCTAATCTTGCCGGTTTGAAATCATCATGTCCCGTTGAACAGACAATTTTGGGTTCATCTGGCTGAATAGGTCTATTGTTGAGAAGGCCATGCAGTAACGAGTGATGATTACCTAAGCATCCGTCTTGGTTGCATTTCACTCTCAAGCTGCATTCAGAGGCTCGATGAGAGTTGTTCAAACACATAAAGCATGAGCCAATCCTTTTTACTGCGCACCACCGATCGGGTACACTCATCCCATGAAAGGTCGGACAATCTGGTAACCGATGCAGGGAGTTGCATAGCTTGCATTCAGCTGACCTCTCGGGTTCTTGACTTATCATGTGCATGTTAGCCAAAGACTGGGTTTGGTTACAGTCCTTCTCCACAATTCGAGATGTTGGTTCCCTTCGCGCCAGTCTGCAACTTTCTCGTACGATTTGTCCAAATCGGCTGTTGGCGATACGGGATTGACGACCTATGAACTCCGTCAAATCGTTGAACGTAGATTCCCGCTCAAGCATATTTATTTTTTCAGCTTCCTCTGCCCATCGGCTCTGTAAATCAATAGATAGACATCGGACAATGCATTCCTGTGTGTGCAATGCATTCAGATCAGACTGGTATCCTAAGTGCTCCAGTGCTATACTGCAATTCTGCATTTTTATCACCAAACTCGACAGTGATTCAGCCTTGCCCTCAGTCCTTTTCGCCTCTAATAAAACACTATCAATTAGGCTTCTAGCCACCTTGAATGGTTGTCCAAACAAATCTTTCAGGATTCTGCGCGCCCTGATGTACCCCATCGGTGGATCAAGCATCGCGCAGCCTACGATAGCACTTTTGGCTCTCCCATGACAGTAATGTAATAAATACAAAAACCTTTGACCAGGATCTGCAACTTTGCACTCAACAAAATTTTCGAACTGTTTCATGAATATACAGTATTGCTCGGGGTGCCCGTCGAAGTGGGACAGCTCCACTCTCGGCAGGTCAAGAGCCAAAACCTCGGTAGTTTCAGGCTGTCTCAAGGGTTTATATTCGTCGATCACAGTGCCTTTTCGATGTTGACATTGTGAACTACGTGGACTCTTTGCTGGCTCTCTGAGACCAGTTCCTTGTGTAAGGGGCTCTGCTTCCTTTCTGGCTAACCGCAGCTCGTTTTCTAATTCTATTACTCTCATTCTATAAGTACTAATATCGTCAAACGCATCGCGGTTAGAAATATATGACCTGGCACTGACAGAGCTAGTAAACTTAGTATTATCTAGAGAATCAATAACACCCGAACCATCCCCAGAGACTTGCCGAGTTATTTCCTGTTGTCTCAAAATGTCCTTGCTTCCTCGTCTGGGCATTTCCAATGAGTTTTCTTGTCCAGGTTCCACTTGAGTACTGTAAGTCGAATCTCGCAAATCGAGCAACGCGTAGCCAATTCAAACGAATCCCAAAACCAGAACAAGATTGATTCGTAGTTTCTACGGTACTAAATTGAAATGCACAAAGGATACAAATATATACGAACCTCAAGTATGCGGCCAAATAGACTTCACAGTAAAACCCAAAGGTCCAAAGCCCCGTGGCTCAAGCACGACAGTCAGAAACGGTTCAAGGCCAAATTCAAATGTCTCACATGGATAAACAAACGTGCAAATGTGTGATGTATGAGCGAGCTTTCCAAGATAATGTTAAATATAGTCAAATTCACAAAGCACGTTGAACATTTAGAAGGATTTTCAGTATTCGTTCGTTACACAGAGTATTGTCCCATTACCTCCAGCCTCTGGCCACCTTCCTCTGTTGTATCTCTGGAGAACGTACGGCGTACCTTCACCAAAAATCTGGTGCGCGTATCCAAAGCCCCAACATACCGCCAACGCTATGAGCTCCTACAAATTGAGCCTTTGCGGATTCGTCGCATGAGTCTCAACCCAGTTTTCCTCTTTAGGCTAATCCACAAACAGGCCTATACCGTCTATCATATCTCATTCGCTGCCCACTGCTCCTACCCCGCCTGACACTGTGTCTTCTCCCCCCCCCCGTCCCTTCATTCTAATCTCAGTCTGAAGTCCCAATTCCTTCTTTCAGCCTATTCCAAGATCTGGAATAAGCTCCCTGTTATCTTACGCAGTGCCTCCACACTGTTCGCTTTAAGGGGCGCACCGGTATTATACTTAACAGTTCTCAATGCTATATTGCTCACCAATGAGTTCGTCTCCACCGACCTGGCCTTTGAGAGAGGCCTCATACTGTAACCGTACTGCCTGTGCAATACAGGCCAACAGGTATGCTCCATGCCCGACACTTCTCCTCTATTCAATACTGCAACTATGGCAATTGCCATCCCCGATCCACAGTGAACTTATCTCCTGCTTTCATGAGACAACCCTGTTGCTCACCCACGTTCATCTGTTATCCATCATTTATATTTTCTTCCTCTCCTCAGTATCCGTTGATTCTCAGCTTGGGCACACCCAGACTGCGCTTCTCTATCCCTTTTCTCTCTCCAGCGATCCTCGATGACTGTCAAGAACTTCGGGCACTGTACTGACCATCTTCCTGGCAGGTGCGTCCTGATAATGTCGCTGCTCGGTCGCCTACCATTGGCTGTGCCCGTTGGCTCTGCCGCCCATGGTCTCAAAACTTGGCCAATTGATGCCGGTTCACACACCCTTCTATCAAACTGACTGGTGCCACTCCCAGCGGTCCGGGGCGCGGTCAGATCCCACACTTTGGCCTACCCACATCTGGCGTGCAGGCCATCTGCAACGATGTGAGGGCGCAATTAGACTGGTGGACCATACCTTCTGTGTTCACTTCACGGAGTGTTTTTCAGGTTGGGTGTCCAGCGCATGGCCAGTCCCACTCACTAGCATCGGTTGCGGATAGCACGTTCTAACTTTTGTCGGACTACGGCTTCCAATGCTTTCAGTCGGAAATTGCATGCTCCCAATCCATTTTCCACCACGATACGCGCACCTGCTGTAACGAACTTTTGAGCAATGCGTAGCCAAATTCGCAACGGATCCCGAAATCAGACAGACGATTATCCGCCATATTCTACGATAATAGATTATTAAAATAAACAATGACATAAACAATATACAAACCTGAATAATACGATCACAAGGACTCAACAACGAGAAACCGAATAGCAGCGTGTGAGCAGACGGCACGTGCGTCACGCAGGTCCTGAACAAGGATGTGCCAAAGTAGCACTCTGGGCGCGAACAAACAACAATTGGTCCAGAAAAACAACCAGTTCGTAAAGACAAGTCAATAGTGTATGGAAATGAGTGATGTTGGGAAAAACACTGAATCGCGAGGGAAAAAGGGGGATTTTCCACGACCGCCTTTTACACCTGCGGTTATTATCATTTGTTACCGCTTTCTACTTCTGTCGTTCTACCACGGTATGCTCTCCTACTCACCCTGTCCTTGTTCCTATCGCCTCTTACCATATCACCTCTCGTTGCATGAAGCCACTCTCGCCCTACCCACTCTTCTTTGAAGTCGCCTTCCAATATTTCCTTCTTCCACCTGCCGCCATTGTCGGCTTCCAGCCTCTATTCACTTGGTATGGCCCTGTATTCATAATGACCATTGATAGCATTCTTATGCCTCACTGTCTGTCGTTTTTTAATCCCTCCTTGTTCTCTTTTCTCATGCCCAATGCCATCACGCACCAGTCACACCAACACCCATGACCAACCCTCATTTTAGAACTCGCCGCTTCAAACTTTTGCATCTTTTACAGTCGTATTTATTATCTAATCACTACCACTGTGTTTTCCTTTCTTGGCTTCGTGCTTCCTCCGCGCTTCTTCCATTTAGACAGTGCCCAGATTAGCATCCTCATGCTCAATCCACCTGTTCAATTGACTGCTGGCACGCAGCTCTCCAGTTCCACTGCCTCAAATCCGTCGAGCATTCATTTCTTGGGCCTTTTTTCTATTACTGATTTACCTACCGTGGTGCTCCCTGCTTCTTTCTACTCTGCTTCCTTCGTGTTTCACCTGTAGTTAAACGATCTGATGGGTCATATCTCTCCTGTGTTTCTTCGGTCATTGCCCTAACCTCCGGTTCCGTATATTGCTGGCTACAGGCATTTTCTGCGTGCCATTCAGTTTGGTCTGCTTTTTCATGCTCCGCAGAATGTATAGACAACGTTACGTCATGATGTCTACTTACTGTTCCGTACCGTTTGATTTGCCCATACCCGATTTCTCTGGTCCGTCACCACATTTCGCACCTGCATTGATCAAATAATTAGACCAATTCTCACCCGTTCTCTTCGATACTATCCTTCATCTTCCCTCGTTCATGGTCTCCTCTTCACGGCCAGCATCACTTCTGTGCTTCCCCAGTATCCTCCCTTTGTTAATCCAGCATGTTAACCTGTCAAGAAAAAAAAACATTCGTCTGAGTTTTCCCAAGTCAATGCGACACACTTCGATCTAACCCTACCAACCTCTTCCAGTCATTGATACTTTTTTCTTCTAGCATCCCATTGCTCTTTGCTCCTGCTTCTCGCATATATATATATATATATATATGCATGCATACATTTGCTGTGCATCCTGCACTTCTTTGACGGCCAGTTCTCGTGCTATCATTGTTGTTTCTGGTTAGGGTCACGCATACTACGCGGACAACCGATCAATATTCCTCTCATGAATGGACATACTCCCAATTTGCCTCGATATTTAACCATGCTTTAGCGCCAGCAGTAGTGACCCATCTATTTTGCTGTGTACTGATTGGTCTTCCTCTGCTGCGCGTGACGGCACAAGTAGTTTAATTCTTTACGCCAACTCACTTGCTTGTTTGCCGCTTAGTCGCCAGCTACGGCCGGGTTTTGTGTTTACAATCGCATAAATAAATGCAAAGCCACCTTTACGTGTTCTGCTACCCGTTAAATATGAATATAAATATTGGTATATTTCTCGGCCATGGTAGAGACGCACGCGCTAAAGCATGATCATGGTGTACACGTTACTCAATAAGATGAAATGTTCACATATTCTAAGTATGAAAGTCGAGAGTATTAGAGATGAAAAAACAATGACAGGAACAGTTTGAATGGATCATTCTGATAATGGTTTGCGCGGCAGTTTTAAACCAGTTTCGAATCCGGATCAGGCAGTGGTTCGCTGTGGAGATATCGAGAAAATTATGCAAGCCCAGGAAACCAGAGGCCAACTAAGGTTCTACAGATGGAATAAATTTTGAACAAGAAGAAAAGGGGGGGGGGGAAATCGACGCATGCGAAGAGGATAGCGATCCATGAAGACACAACAATCATCACGCTGACCCTCATGATGTGCGCTCATTCTTTTTATATCTGCGTCTCATGTTTACCATATCCAATCTCTGTAAATCTTTTTTGCTATTTGTACCAATATTTACTTCTTTCAGTGCTCGCTACCCTTTCTACGATGAGTTTTGCACCCAGTCAGCCGACCATCTACCGCTGTGTGGCAAGGCTTCGTTGCCATATAATCCCCAGCAATGGATCCCTCTTTCTTCCCCGCCGTCTCACTCTACCACAGTTTCTTATATCAATTTCTAGCCCCTCTCATGTATATCTGTCATTTTTCAGATACCCCTACTTGGATCAGTCAGACTCTCCACCTGATCCTGTAATGCACGTGGGGTCCGTAGGTCTGAAAATAGATGCACAGATCAGCACAACTGGTCACAGCACGAGGTCAGTCACAGTAGAAGACAAAGCTCAGGAAACAACGGTCTCATATTGACATGAGACGACACGGTTATTGGTACATGTCGAAGCCAAACCAGGGTCATTCGGGGTCGTCCATGGGGTGTTTCATACAGCTTTCGGGTCGGGGGAGAGGGAGGTGAGATGCCTGCCGTGCCGAATGACTCCGCCTCATGGTTAACAACAGCACCCGGAGAGTAAAAGGAAGAGAGACAGGATTATGTTCCATCAGAAATGCATTACACCCTGAACCTCAAATCCACCGGGCACCAATATGAATCAGCCCTTGGGTTCTTTTAAACTCTCCGCGTTTTTGTTTGGTGTGCATACATTCATACTACATCCGTCTCCCTCCTGAGCCCACACATCCCAATTTTGTCATGCATATTTCTAACTTTTCACGATTTTTTTTTCCGTCCATTTCATAGCTTGTAAAAACCTAATCATGCATCTAGCATGCCCCGGGGCTTCTCCGAAATAAACCAGTATTATCATGATTATTATTAGTTGCAGATGATACCGTGCAGAGACATATGGATAGCGTTTGTGCTTGGTCGGTTGGGTAGGATCACCTTCCCAACATAAGAAACGCCAACGCCTCGACGGTGAGAGAGAACCATGGCCTGACCTTTATGCGCATCAGCTAGGGAACCAGACAGCCCTTGCTCAAATAGTGGAGTTTAGGGATTTGGGAGTGTAAACTGAAGCGCACTTTGAACCAGGCAAGCAGTTTGGGAGGAGACCAGCGGTCTTCTACCAATTTACGGGGCCATTTCGAGGCCCAAGTGGAATGTAGCTTCCGGGTCTGGAGCCCGTCCCTCCAGCGGGATGAATTAGTTCCGGACCAGGTACAGCTGCGATTCATCAGGTGGTTTCGATACTACCAAAGACTGGGCCTTGAGCGAAGGTTACACAAATTAAACCCAATCTCCTTGGAAAGAGAGGAATTATGAGGGGACTCAGTGGGGTTTTTCAAAGCCTTTGGAAGGATGGGAACGGGAGATGGACCCGTGGAAGTCTATCATTAGCCTCCGGGGTATGACAGACCGTGAGTGCACAGAATCCGGCTCGAGAAAAGATAGGCCTGTCGACTAGTGAAATAAGCTACCGAGGAACACAAATGAAGCAGCTTTGGTGGAAACGTGGGTTGGGTTAAACCTTGCCATGCTGTCTCCTCGTTTGTGCGCGCCAGATAGCCCTTTCTGCTGTGTGTGGACTGCCCGCCAGTAACTGTGGTGATTCGCGCTACGCCAGCATGATAATCAGAGCGTTGTCCTCCACGACCCATGAGATGGAGAACACGGTCAATAGACAGGAAGCGATTATCGTGCTCTGGTAAACACGGCTTATGCCGTCCACGCGCAGAGGTCACTTGGCTGCCTGCTTAGCAGTAAGATCTCAGATGAGAAATTTTGTGTCAAACAAACGAGAAAATTTGGATTTCACCACAGATGCCTTTAAACATCGACTAAATAAGGCTTGGGAGAGATCGTTTATTAAGAACTTCTTTAAAACCCGTCTCTGTTCACCCGTCCGTCCACCTTCGTCTGCCTGTCCCCAACCTTTATTTCTATGAGGCTATTGGTCAGACACAGTTGACGACCCACTGCTTGTTCCTAGAGTCAGGTCGGAGCGGAACACTGTGGCAGGTCAATTTCAAACCTTCCCGTCTAACCTTACCAGGAGGCGCCCATAGAAAAAGACGACTCTTCATAACGTCGAAAGATCTGGAGATTAGGGAGCTCACAGGAGCAAGAAATTGAAAGATCTGGCAGGCCCCCGTCAAATTTTGGAAGCTGAACTAAGCTGAACTGACATCCTGGGACCAAACTGGATTCTACTGAGCCAGTACACGCCTCATGTCCTGATTTTTCTGCGAGTGAACCCGATTTTATGCTATGGAACTGCATCTATCAACTTGATGGTGCCAAAAAACCTTCTACAATGCAAGCACTGTATGACACCAAGGTCCACTTGCTCAAGAATCTGGACTTTAGCTGGCCGAGCAGCACGTCCTGTGGCCCGATCTGACCTGACCTGACCCAACTAACGATTTCGCCATCTACAGATGGGACAAAGAACACGATTGCCGAGGAGGAGTAATAGCCATCCTCATTAAGTGAGGTACAGATCATCTTGAATCTCAGACCAAGACGTGAATTCGTAACGTCCATTTGTGAGCCGTTAAGGTCATTCTTCCAGGAAGGAGAGTAAACGTTGTCTGCATTTACACGGTAACCCACTACAAGCCACGATGGGGATTTTCGTTTCCCGTGAACCCTGACTGGACTAGTTAGGGACGACCAAAGTCCCTCACAGTGGGTGGCTCCAAGCCTCCCCTCATCCACTGGGCAAACAAAGTCTGCAAGTCGGGATCGAAAAGGGAGACCTACTCAGAACAGCTGCAAGTGGAAGCCTTGCACCAGCATATTAGGGAATACTCCGTACATAGGTCTGGATGCCTCCCATCCTTGCTTGATTTGGTAATAACGAACTTCCCCAATAGTGTATCTGAACTGCAGTTTTGTGAACAGTCGGGCAAGAGTGGCCACGTGTGTGTCAAAATCACCGTGTGTATGAGGCAACGCAATAAAGCTCGGGAATTTCGGTAGTGTGGACATGGACAACGTTCGCATTAGGGGCTTGGAACCGACGTAGGAGTCGGCGGGGGAAGCTACTATCGACGAACGCAGGCGGAACATAAATGGATCTGTGATTACCCTTCATAGAGTTTTCCACCTTGGAACGAAGGACGCTTCCGGCGGCCAGCTAGTTTGGACCCGTTGTACGAAGGTCATCAGAAAGCCTAATTGTCGCTCATGACCAGGGGCTGTTCGCGTAGAAGCAGTCAGTAGGGTTAGAGACCCCGGGGTCATCACGCCCAGTGCAGAGCTGCTGAACGAAAGGCTCGCGGTGAGCTTTTTAGACTGCTTCGAGCCTTGTCGTGCCCGGAGCCGGAAATATTCGTACCTATCTACGTGGCTACAGCAAGACTGCGCTTGGGGCTTAATGTGCGGCCTGGTCACCCACCTACAAAAATGACGCCGCCTGCTTCGAAGAAGTTAGAAGTCCTGGGACGTGAACCTTTGTAGGGCAGGTTGCTGAGAGGTACAAAAGAAGATTCTGTGGTTTCAACTTTTTCCCATTGGAAAGGAGGAGATGTCGGGGGGAACTCATAGGAGCTTCAGTACTCAGGATACCAGGTACTTACTAGATTCCGAGAATGGCCTATGGAACGGGCAATAGGCCAAAAGTTCCGGCGCGTACCAAAAGACGGCAAAAGTCGATGCAATAGGTGAAGGACGTTTTGTATTGGAACAACGTCTTTCACGTTTACGATTGGGAGCGACGCCGGACGCGATACTAGTTAAGGGAGCTAAGCTTTCCACCGTCCGCAAGCAGGGCAGTCAAAAATGTGTTTTTCATTTGGCGGAAACCAATTGTCCTTACTGGAAGCAGATAAACAAGGCATAGCCCTGTGGCATCGAACTACATACAAACTGCCTAAAGCTAAGAGCTAATTGGTTAGGTTTGTCTAGAGTAACTTTGGTCATGAATTTGCACATTCAAACATGGTAATCTTCAGGTTGCTACGGTGCTTTCAACTTAATGAAGAGGTTTTCTGGCCTCAGGGAGGAAAGTCTACTCCAAATTGCTTCAGATTCAAGAACAAGGGGGCACGAGAAGAAGCCGTCGAAATACCGAGTTAGGATGATAACCAGATCGCACTTCTTTGGCAACAAGGTAGTAAAATTTTGGAACAGTCTGCCTGATGGAATAGACCTACTGACCACCCGGTCCCTCAAAGGTGCCCTGAACTGCAAGTTGTACGAAATATTTCGTGGTAGTGCTTTTTAGTACACTCACTTCATGGGTGAAAGGTAGCACTATGTGTTCTGACTGAGGTTTTCTTCTGTTGCTCTGAGTCTCGGTGAAAGCTCGCGACCCATAAGGTCTTTCGCAGTTGCTGCGCAGCGGCATTTTACACTTGCCTCTCATTCTTAGCGGGGACTTGACGAAATGCACTGTGCAAAGATGGGTGAATAACTGGTCTGCATACCATCGAAAGAATTCTGGAGGCTCGACTGCCGTGGCCATTATCAGCCCTGTGCAAACCGAACTGAACCGAACTGGACTGGATGGTATCCGTCCCGGTGTTTCAATACGGCTGGGTGTTGTTAGGTTTGTCCGGGTCTGCATTTCGATAATGAGGTCGCGTCTTTTTCAGTGTTAGAATATCCTGTCAGGTCGTTTGTATATCATTCCCATACTGTTCAGTTTTCTATAAAATGAAATGAAATCGGATGAGTCATACTCCAGTGGAAGGCATGTTTTTGTTGAATTTTCAATCTACGAGCACTATTTTAGTGATTCCTTTGAATCTCGCACACAGGCTAGCACAGCAGTCATAAAACATTCAGATTTTGAGAAGAGGCGACCTAATAAATTATTGTCATCGCAAATAAGTGAGCAATTGAACGTTTCATGTATGACATGATTTTTAACATTATCTAACAACGTAGCTGATGCTCACTAGTTTACTTTTCTTTTCAGTTAAGATTGAACGATAATTTTGCAGCTGAAGTCATCTGTGTCCAAACCTCCATCCTGTTGGCGGTTTACATAGCTTTCATCTCTGCCCACTTGAATTTCCGAGGCGATAGCTCTTTACAGTTTGTTCCGTTGTATTGTGTTACGTATCTAATCCACAACGCTCGTTCAGAAGATATAAAATATTTTCTACCTCTCTAACCAATCGGACTACTTCATTCCAACCAATAAAATAAGATTATATTTTGCTTCCGGGCTCGACCCTCTGCCTGTTCAGGTGCCTGACGGGTTGACCCATCCCCGGTCCATCGGCGACCATTTGCTAAGGTGGTATCCCAATCGATCAGTAATTGGATTTTGGCCTGCGAATAATTCTAAAAAATGACCTTCCACCCTCAGTCTAGTACGTTCTCGCCCAACCCATTCAGCCGATGAACAAGTTAAAAAACCGTAAAAGGCATTTTGGTCATTTTCACAATAAAATACTACAGAAATGTAAACCAAATAAGTCGTCCAAGTCCGTTTGGTCGACCCATTTGTCATTGTGTTCTTCTTCGGGTTTCTAAGTTGGCATAGAATGAGTTTAGAAGTATGAACTGACTGTAAAACCTGGTTTGCACTTGCGATTCTTGGCTGTGTCGCGTAGCCACTGTCGCACAGCCGTGTTCAAAACTTATAAGCCTGAAAAACCGATATTCCTTTCACGTATAGCGTCTAAGGCAGTTGTAGGAAGATTTATGACCTACCAACCATGAGGTCATGAATTACAGTTCGCTTGAAATCGAACTTACCGTTAGCTCCTGGATAACTTATGTCAGTTGTCAAACTGTTACACAATATTCGGGGTATCAGGCTGCGTACAATTTTTCTCACGGTCCGCGTGGATGGATCTGAAGATAGATTCCTAGAGAAATGGTCTGGAAATAAGTGGCGGACATATCAATTGACTGCGATTATCGGAAATAGACATACTTGCATTTAATTCGCACAGCTTTTCCAGTGTCGACACGGGAAACAGATGGACGACACCGTTTTTATCGTTTGCCAAAAGCTGTGACATGAACGCAAGCAGTTTGGCGATATCCTGTGCAACCCCTAAAATCATTGTTGTCATATGAGTAAGCAGAATTCTGGTCTCTTCCAACAATGGCCTGTCTGTTTAACAGGATGCATTGCCTGGAGGTGCTTGAGAAGTGAAGACTGCGAAGGTCAGATATGACAAAATACTCACTTGACGGTCTGCTCGATGATCGGAACAGCAAACATGGTGGGGAAGTCACAGGAGCATCCACTGCAAGAATAGTCTGAAGAAAACTTAAAGCTACTTCTTGGTAACCCGTAATGTAACGTTGGACGCCCGGCGTTATGATTCGTGAGGATATTGTGTTTGTCATTGTTTCACATCTCCGTGAACCACTAGCAAAGTATGAGGCAATGCCTGTTTGTCGTTCGCCTGAAGCCAAAGAGAATTTCCACCACGACTCGTCTCATGTTCTCCGCCTGCATACGAGATGAACCAAAGTCATGGGAAGGGGAATTACGGAAGCGAGTAAGAAAGAGATAGTGAAGCAGCTTCCAGGCAGTAGGCAAGGGGCTGCAGAGTGGTTGCTAGGGTGAGGGCATTGATTAATCGGACAGCCTTTCTTTGAGCCTGATCAAGAAGAGAAAGACCGATAGATGAAATTCCATTCTATACATGACTAGTATCCAAGAGTCGGGCAGATTTGGGCCGGTGTAAAAAAGCTTCTTGCTTGGAATAGAAAACGAACTTTGCGCGCCGCACTGGAGGCAATCGTAGACACAAAAAGTGACTAACAAAGAGATGAGTTTACGGACAGGCCTAATAAGAAAAGTGACCCTGTGAAGTGAAGGGGAGTCGAGCTAAAATCCAGATGGGGAGATTAAGGCAGATGTTTAAGTGAGACAGAAAGGAGAAGAGTTTTTTAAGCATTAAAACACGTTGGTAAAACCCCAAACTGGAATTTGTTCTAAATCGTAAGCAGGAGATGCATTAAGAACAAAACAATCATGGTCGATGTTGGTGGCGGCCTGGCGAGTGGTAAGGTGAGAAAGGGAGCATTGAAGAGCAGTATCGTCGGGAAAACAGTGAAGTGGGTTGCTGGTTGAAGATAGGAAATTATTAATAAACAGAAGAAAGGGGGTTGCGACAAGTATGGAGCCTCGGGGAACACCAGCATTCACAACTGCTGCGATAGAGCCCCACTGACTCGGACGGAGATGGTTCGCTTTGCTGAAGAAACATGACAACCATGATACAATAGCCGGTAGAACCCGAACGAAGACACTTTTAACATAAGAACATGCCAAACTCGGTCGAAGGCTTTTGAGATGTCCAACGAGACCAAGTGAGTTTCCTCGTGGTTATCGAGTGCTGCCGACCAGGAGTGTGATATTACCGCTGGTAGGTCGTCGAAAGAACGACGCGGGTGGGATCCAGCAGCGGACTCAGCAGACCACGTTTAAGGAACGTGCGCAGTTGGTCAGAGATAACGGTCTCAAAGATTCAAAAGCATAGAAGTGAGGATGATGGAGGTTGGAAGAGTCACCGTGTTTGAAGATCAGAAAAATAATGGCGTTCTTCCACGAAAAGAAAAAAGTTTCTTGGTTTAGGGAAGAAAGAAATGGACAACGTTAAATGGGGGCTATCTATGGGCATACATTATTTGGATGATAGGTGTAATTCCGCGCTGACCGGGTGGTTTGAAAACATTCAGATTACGCAGAACTTGGCAAACCTTTCTGATAGTCATTACAGGGAGAAAAGCGTCGTTGAAAACGTGAGAAGAAGGCAGAGCAGAAAATAAGACTGACAGGCAGAGTGGAATTGGAGGCAAAACAGGAGGCAAAGACCTTGGCCTTATCGAGAGGGTCGGGGACCAGAAAACCAAAAGAATTGCAGATGGGAGGAAAGTTTGAGGGGCTGTAGTTACGGGAAATGGCCTTTGAAGAGGACCAGAATGACCGGCTACCGATAGTAAATAAGGCTAGTCGTTCAGCTTTGTGGCGAAGTGTTTTTTAGCTCTCTGTGTGGTGAGCGAGCATTCGTTCCTAGCTTGCATAAAACAGTGTCAAGATATTTAGTTGGTTGTGCGGCGCCACCGGTGGTACGTTGAGTTTTTTAGAAAGAACGTCACGGTTAGTCGTGGTTAAATCACTCAGGGGATCGTGGGTTGTTGGGCTTAGAGAAGTGAGGAACGTAAAGATGCATACCTTGAAGAACCGTCTTAAAGAACTTGGAAACAGACACGGAAACATCGGACACAAAACAACGGTCGTTACAGGGGTAACAGGCCAGAAAGTAGCAAAAACCATCCCGTTTAGCAGAATCGTGACTCCAAAGGGTGCCTCTAGAGTTTGGTGTTGGGGCAGGATGAGAAAATTAACTGGAAAATGAGATAAGATAATGGTCCGATGGGCCCAAGGAAGACGAAAGTAGTATTGGAGAATGAAGAAGGAGTATATGTAAGTATGAGGCCAAGAGTATGCGGACGGTGGTCTTCCACCTGAGTTCACCACAAAAATGGTGTACGTCAGGGTTGCCCCCTCTCTCCTTTTCTCTTTAACTTTGTGATTGATGTTGTCCTAGAGGCCGCACTTTTTTCAGGTGAGGATAGCGGCATTGAACTTTTTCCGGATGGAAAGGTATCAGACTTTGAGAATGCTGACGACATTGTTCTTCTAAGTGAAGATCCAAGTAAGCTGCAAGCTTTTCTAGACAGCTTGACGGATTGTGTAGCAATGTTTGGTATGCGTTTTGCACCTTCAAAGTGCGAGATGTTGTTGCAGGACTGGGTTGGCCCAAAGCCAAACCTTTCAGTGTCTGGGGAGACTATAAACGTGGTTGACAAGTTCTGTGATCTGGAAAGCTGCGTTTCACTCGGAGGTCGGATGTCGGATTGAGTGTCTCTGCGTATACAGAAGGCTCGTTTGGCATTTGTCAACCTGAGTCATCTGTGGCGTTGACGTGGCATCCGTTTACCTATAGAAGGCCGAGTGTACGCTGCAGCAGTCAGATTCATGCTTCTGTATGGTTCAGACATGAACACTGCGAGTGGAGGACATACGAAGATTATCGGTAGTTGAACACCGATTTTTTCGTAGTATTGCTTGAATCTAATGGGGACACCGTGTGAGCAATGCTGAGGTTCAGCGGAAAGTCTTAGGTTCAAGGATCAAATCATAAGATGAAATACTTAAGCTCATCAGGCTAATATGGTTGGAACATGTGTTACGCATTTCTCCTGACAGGATTCCTCGGCGTGCTATGTTTGCTGAGGCGGATACCGGTTGGAAGATGAGTAGAAGTGGTTAGTCCATGACATAGAAGAAAGGTATAAAAAGCCCAACTAGTGGACTTGGTCATGTAGGGCGTGTTAGACTTCCTGGACGGGGTCCAAGAGATACTCCCCCTCAGTGGTTAGATACGTTGGGGCATATGGCTAGATGCCGCGATCATTGGCTCTCTTGCATTCAAAAACTTTCTTCATCGACTTAGTTCCTCCTCCTCCTCCTTTCATACTCTTTTCTCCTTCATCATTTACTTTTGAGATTGCCACTAGGAGATAACAACCAAGGACACCACACCCAGTGCCTGGATAATAGTTGTCTGAACAGAACAGAACAAAACAGGACGGTCTCCAATGCGATCGGGAAGGTGTGTCGGAGGTCCACCAACTAGCAAAGATTGTTGACTATAGCGAAAGCCTCACGTCTTATAGTAAAGTGTCTGATGATTACAGTAGTCAGCCCTTGTTGCGAATGCTAAAATTACCAAGAACGAATTTTAAACCACGAGTTGGAGGTCCCGGTTGAAGAAATCAAGATGCGAAAGTCCAGAGAAGGCGGCCGGTTTGTGGGTTTAGGCACAGATACCAGCTTTGGGAAGAAAACAGGAACGAAGTAAGTAGTTGGGAAGTTTAAGGTGGCTTATGTCTGAAGAGCGAGAAGTTTGGGTTTCCGTAAGAAATAAGGCAATGGAGAGGAAGGTTGAAGAAAGTGGTGCTCAAAATAAACATTGCGATCCGAACCACGGATGTTAGTGAGAACAATGAGAGCTTGATGCGAGTTCTGAGTACTTACTTACTCTTACTTTTACGCGACTCTCTCCTGCGAGAGGATAAGTCGGCCCCATGGATATCACGGACCAATGCTGACCACGCGCGGCGGTCGGAGGCGAGCTCCGTACAGATCGTTATCCAGTCTTTATTCCATCGCCAGGCTCCATAGACCGACTGAAGGCCTAGAAGCTCTACGTCTATTTCTGTTGTACTGGTCCACGTTTTGAGCTGCCCACCAAGGCGACAACGCCAACCAGGACAAGGAGTAGGGCAGCGTTTGTCTGGTTATCTCTGACTCGGGGAGCTGGAGGGTATGGCCGGACTACTGCAGTCGTCGACGTTGGAGGAGGACGGCGAGAGCATCGTCTCCTTACCCCCTCGCTTGACACTCCGTCGCGCCACTTGACTTTGAGGATTTGCCGTATGCACCAGTGGTCGAAAACCTCCAGCCTTCTGTTATCCTCAGCTCGTAGTGATCAGGTTTTGAAGCCATAGATGAGCACGGGGCGCCTACTGTTCCTAAGTTCACTGCACATTTTCTCATTCCTCGTTGCCACATGGTCTGTTGACCTCCACGTGGTTTCTCCCACTCCCGAGTAGGAACGGAGAATAGGACACGGTATGGTAGGCATGTCTGTCATACGTAACATACCCCAACCAAAGAAGTCTACTAAGCTGGATACGCTGTGACAGAGAACTCCCTGAATGAGCAACCAATACTCGATTTCTGACCTAAGCAGTGCTCACTCGGCTATTCCACCCAATCTTAGCGATACTACGCAAACATCAGTGGTCGAAAACCTGAAGACGACGAATATCTTCCACACGCAGACCCTCTGTCTTACAACCATACAACAAAACTGAACGCACCGTGGAACAGTAAACACGGCCTTTCAAGTTCAGCGAAATAGCAGGTCGACGCCACAAGTGCTTCAGTCTAGCGTACGCCGCTCGAGCCTTGGATATCCGCGTACTCACCTCTACTACTGTGCTCCCATCCGTCGTCACGCAGCTACCGAGGTAGGTGAAGTGGTCGATAACTGCCAGCACCTCCCCATCGAGCATCAAGCTCAGAATTGTTGACGTCCAGTCTTGTAACATCACCTTGCACTTTGAAGGAACATCCCCAACCTGGGCGGAATCCAGCCTGCTGTTCGCGGGTGTTCCTCTCACGAACTGGTGTCAGAGAACGCAGCAAAATCGAGGCTAATACCTTGATGACTATCGGAATTAAGCTAGTCCCACAATGGTTACTACAGTGATTATGTATTCCCTTCTTGAAGATAGGAACAATCAGTGACTTGCCCCAAAATAACGGAATACATTCTTCCTTCCAAATGTCACGGAGCAAGGTGGTAAGCGATTTTATCAAAGCATTTCTACCCAGTTTGAAAAGAACTGAGAGAAGTTCGTCGGGACCGGCTGCTTTCTCACGCTTTAGTAATCGAATGCATGACTCCACTCCCACTTCCGATGGGGGCTCAAGTGATACCACCCAAGGAATTGCAGTTGTTGACACAGGAGTGACTACACTGGCGCGCGGCCAGCTAATCTGTTCCCTGAAGTATTCGGTCCAACGGTCGAGCCTTTGCTCTTTGCCATGAATAGGCTCTCCATTTTTGCCGAATATCGTTTCAGTGCCCGGAGTTCGCCGTCCATCGGTGTCACGAATAAGTTCGAAAAGTCTTTGACTGTTACCTGAGGTAGCTGTTGTTTCCATTTCTTTGGCTACCTTGACCACTTAGTTTTCTCATTCCTCGTTAGGGTTTTTTGTATTTTGCTTCCGTAGATGTCTTCGTATCTTATTCAAATCCTTACAGTTAAAGAACTGACGCTTTTGCCCCACTAAACTGACCGACTCTTGAAAAACCCAGCGTCTTTGATGGACATCAGATGTAGGACTGTAGGGGAAACTCACTGCCACATGCATCGCCTGTTTGATATGAGCCCAATGCTCATCTACATTACTGTTCGTCGTACATCCTAGCTCATGTAATAGTTCCTGTTCGTAACTGCTGCAATTACGGTAATGTCCACACTATTTCTTTCATGGGTAATCTTATGTTGTGTAACTATCTGGAAGAACAATGTTTTGCTCCTCACACGTCTTTTGTTCTTTTGATGACTGTTCCTGATATTCATTTTTTTCCCTGATTATTCACGCTTCATCAAATAACCTTTTCATTTTGCCAACTTTCTTTTATGCTGTTGTCATATTCGGATGAAGTCGAAAAACGAGTAAGTCATGAACACTTTTCCGGCTTCATGCCCTGAAAAAGTAATGTACTCGTTGACTGACAAGAAGTGAAAAACATCGTTTTTTCCCAAGTCTTCTTAACTGTATCTCCCGCATCCTCGTAATATCCTCATAGAAATAACTGGGTTTGCTCGTGGTCGGTCGTGTGGTTTGGAGCAACGTTTTTTTGTTGTTGATTTTTTTCTTATCATATGCTTACGCATGAGTAAAATGGCAGGAGTTTATCCCATAGCCACAAGGGCCCATCGCCTTATTAAATATAATCTGCAACGAGATCCTGAGACTTGGATTAGAGAACCACAAGATCCCAGTAGGGACGACACCAGTGGTATCCTCGGCGCGTAGTGGCCGTGTTTCACAGTCGTATGTCAGTATTGGACTGATGGCGGCCCGAAAGACACGAGTTTTGGTTCGGAGACTGATTTCGTTGTGCGCTCAGTGCATTACGAAGCGGGAGAAGCGCAATCCTGGCATTGTCAATGCGCAGCTTGACTTTGTTTTGTCCTAAACGTTTGGGAGGATCGCGGATCTCGTATATTTAAACCCCGAGACGTGCTCCATTTGTTCGCCGTTCATGTATATCGGTCGAATGGATTGTGTAGAACAGGTCAAAAGGATCTTGGTCTTCGACCCGTTGATCTCTAGTCCCGAACCGTCTGTTAGGCGATTGGGCTGTCTCCAAGTATGTCGACGTGGCCTGCGAATTCCATATCGGCGAAGAAAGCATCCGTGCCCAGCTGAATACCAAGGCAATCGGTGATCGCCTGACGCATTATCCAATCGGTACTATAGTTGAGCAGCATTGGTGACAAGGGACAGCCTTGTGTAACACCGGAGTTGACGGAGAAGTCACTGGACTCCTCTGCGTAGATGCGTATTCTCGCGCTCGCATTTGCGTAGTACGATCTCATGAGACTAAGAAGCTGCTGGTGGATTCCTCCCACTTGTAGTGTATTCCATAACGATTCTCCATCAACTGAGTCAAAAGCAGCCTGAAAATGAAAATGAAACAAGTTTCAGTCGGTTTTTGAAGCTTATGCTGATGTTCAAATATTCTGCAGATGATGAATATTAGATCCACGCATCCTCTATTACGGCGGAAGCCTCCCTGATTGGTGCTTGTACGCGCGTCCCTCATTGCTGAGATTAGGCTCAACAAAATCACAGAATATTTTGGGGGCCACGTCGATTAAACTAATGTCACGTTAGTTTTCGCACACAGTCCTATCGCTTTTCTTTTGAAGAGGGACTAAAAGTAAGCGCGCCATTCCGCTGGGAATCGTTCGTTTCCCCAGAGTGAGAAAAACAGAGTATGTGAATTATCGTAAGATATGATTTATATATCTCCGGTGCGATGCCGTCTTCTCTAGAGGCTTTCCGGCTTTTCAGCTTGTGTAATACATCGGTGATATCATCCCAGCTCTTGGTAGGTTGCCACTATCGTCGTAGCTTTCGCTCTGGCTTGCTGGGATTTGGTTTGCAGGGCTTGCCGCCGGCGTTCCGGTAAACAGTCAAAGTGTTCGGTTCATCGTTGCATCCTTTTAGCCTGCTCAGAAGTACGCAGCCTGACAGCGTCACGAAGGAGGGGTTCTTCTGACTATCGCTTGCCGGATGCGGTGCGAATTAGACGGGAAAGCTTTAAAAAGTCAGCAGTTAGCCGCAGTTTCCATGGTTTCCATGATTTCAGTCTAGTAGTTGTTTTGGTCGAATCTCGCTGAACGCATGAATTTTCGTCGGATATCACGAAAGTCTGGATAACCATTTTGCTGGGAATCTCTATCGTATGCGGATAATTGGAGAATCACCCCTGAAATCCAGTCTTTCTGCCTCCTTGCATAAACCCCAGTTCACCTAAAATGGATTGCTGGATTGATACCTTCAATAAAGGCCATTGATTTTCCGCAGATACTTGACCTAGATGGGAGGCAGTAGCATCCGAGACCGCTTGGCGCTTTCTCAGTGGTCCTAACGCTGCCGTGTTAATTACTCATTGACATTCTCTGCCGCTTATGCAGCACTTTTGAACAATTTATGCGTGAAAATCCATCCGGTTTTATACCCGTTCGGGATTGTATCGGTCACACCAGATTTAACAGCGCAGGCACACCTTGATCTAAAAACGACTTTCCACTAAGTCAGCGCGTTGTCTCAATGGCGGGTGTATCCGAGAAATTTATCCCGTTTTTCAACCAAAGTATATGAAAAGCGAAGGCAGAGCCCGTACTTATGTCTGTATTTAACCCAAAATCACCACGGTAAGTGTTCATCAGGGTTACCCTACATCTCTCTTCACTTTAAGTTTGTGGTCGAGAGGATTCTAGAAGTAGTCATAACCTCTAATGAGAATAGTGGAAGCGACATAGTGAGCGACATTGTGCTTTAGAGTCAAGCTCGAGGTACCTTTCAGGTTTTCTAGATATTTCCAGTGTCCAGTGTATGGGACGCCGCTGGCTCTTTTGAAGTACAAAATGCTGCCACAGGACTGGGCTGACTTCACACCAAAACTTAGCTGGGCACAGGAAGCCTTAGTCGAAGTAGATATTTTTCTTTATATCTCACCTGGCATATATATATATATATATATATATATATATATATATATATATATATATATATATTGATAGTAAGTAGTATGTAAACGTGTGGACAAAATTTTCCCAGAAGCACACGACCGGTTTCGCAGTTGTTGCCGCTCATCAGGTATACGTACCCGGTACTCCTCTGCCTACTCGTCCTCATACTTGTACACTTCGATGTTATATGTTCACTAGGATCTAATTTGAATCGTCTGGAGTGTGAATGGATACTCTTCATTGAAGAGCCCACAAATGAATCACCGGGTACGTATACTTGATGAGCGGCAACAACTGCGAAACCGGTCGTGTGCTTACGGGGAAATTTCGTCCACGCGTTTACATACTACTTACTATCAATATGAGCGCTTGCACATGCAGCCTCGTTGTTCGTTGGGTTAGCAGTGACCCAGACATGAATAACTATAAGAAATCACAGTTGTGATTCATTTGTGGGCTCTTCAATGAAGAGTATCCATTCACACTCCAGACAATTCAAATTAGATCCTAGTGAACATATAACATCGGAGTGTACAAGTATGAGGACGAGTGGGCAGAGGAGTACCGGGTACGTATACCTGATGAGCGGCAACAACCGCGAAACCGGTCGTGTGCTTACGGGGAAATTTTGTCCACGCCTTTACATACTACTTACTATCAATATGAGCGCTTGCACATGCAGCCTCGTTGTTCGTTGGGTTAGCAGTGACCCAGACATGAATAACTATAAGAAATCACAGTTGTGATTCATTTGTGGGCTCTTCAATGAAGAGTATCCATCCACACTCCAGACGATTCAAATTAGATCCTAGTGAAATATATATATATATATATATATATATATATATATATATATATATATATATATATATATATATATATATATATATATATATACAGACCGGCTCGAGATCAAGCAAGGTGCCAACGCAACAAAAACAATTACAAAATAGGGTAAGGGGCGTACAATACAGTAAAGGGACCGTGAGTGATAGAAAAAAGATGCTGATTTTTCTGGGGGCTTTTCAACGTACACTTTTTCGATGTTTTTTTCAACTGGTTTATCGGGATGACATTTTTGTGGTTATGGGACACGAGTGTTCCACAGACAGATCACACAGCATTCGCGCCACTGACTTCTATTCTCAGACATGTCCCTAAACGTCTCTAACCAACGACAATCCTCATCCCTTGGGCCCCAACCACGGAGGCGGGAGGCTCCAACCGAAGACAGTGGTGATGCTAGAGTTTTCAAACCTCTACGCCAAGTCATGGTCTGACCGCCGCGTCGCTTCTTCCAGCCTTACCCAGGACGTGCAAATAGAGCACGGTAAGGTAGACGACGGGCACGCAGTCGTAAAACATGTCTGAACCACCGGAGGTGGTGTAGAGCGATCACTTCGTTAATAGGGCAACTATCGGTGCCCAACACACGACAAAGCACTCGATATTCCCACCAGAGGCGAGTCATGCTTGGGAGACATCGGTTGTCGAACGCAGAAGGACGCCGAGAATCCTCAGCTCGAAGTGGCCAGGTCTCGCAACCGTGGAGCAAAACTGCGAACCGCGGCTACGTATGCCCGTCCTTTAAGAGAGAACCAGATGTCACGGCGACACCACAGGTGTCTCAGGTTTGCGAAAGCTGCACTGGTTCTCGCTATGCGTGAACTGGTCTCCTCCCAAACACCATCTCCAGCTGTTATCAGGCTCCCAAAGGTACTTAAAGTTGTTGACTAACTCTAGCTGATCACCACAAAAGGTGAGCACAGGCACAGGCTCCTTGCAATCTTGCAAAATCACTGCACTTGGGAGGCGCAAAGTGTATACGATATCTGGATACTTCAGTCGTTAAGCGGTTCAAAACATGTCGCACTGCCCATGTATTATCACGACGAGACTGCACCTTCGCGTGGTGTGATGGCTTGCGCGCCTCTATGACACAAAGAGCTATATACCATGGCTTCTTTAGGCCGCAGATGTAATCATACCTGACAGGTCAATGGATAAAGGCCAGACAAAGTCCAGTCTCCTGGTCCTTCAGGTTGGGGGTCGATTTAAGCTGGCAACTCAGTCGGTAAAATCAATGGGAGGATAATTGATCCAGGCAAATGGGCTTCCACTAAGCCATCCCTCTGCGTTGCGGATAGGTTCTTGTTATAACTAAGGGCTTTGGATGAGAATCCTAATCGTTTTCCTGCTTTGCGGCTGGACACTCTAGCAATACCCGTCGCACATCTCCCATGGACTGCACGAATACAAAGAATTCCATACTGCGTCGATCGTCGCGCAGGTTAATCAGGACCGCGCTGCCCATTGCATCGAGCGGGGTGGGTAGTGATAAGTGTGCTACTGCTCAGAGTTCCCTCTTTTTTATTCAGCCTTTGTCTTCCGTCCCCAACCACGTCTCTTTGTCCTCTCTATCCACTCATAATGCTCCCAATCTCAACACGGTCGATACTTGCAACGGTTCATTGTCACATAGTGTCGTAAATAATCCACATATGCATAACTCATGTGTCCTCAAGCCTCGCCAGTCTCTGAATCTGGGCTCCTTTAACGTGCGTACTCTCATGCAGGCTGGTCAACAGGCGTGCCTGGTCCTCACACTAGCTTCTCTGAAGGTTGATACCTGTTGGGTAAGTGAAACGCGTATCCAGGATTCGAGCAGTGTAATTCAGCTAACTGCTCCTGGTATCTCATCGAGGTGTTTACTGCGCACCTCAGGAGACGAAGTAGCTAGAGTTGTGGGTCAACGTGGTGTAGGAATAGTCTTGACTGACAAGGCTGAGGCTGCCCTTTCTAGACTGGGTACCGGTTAATAGTCGTTGATGTGCTGTGAGACTCCAGGGGTAAGTTGCCGTTCGAAAGGATAGTTGTGTTGGGCGCAATTTGTTTGTGATTTCGGTGTACGCCCCAACGGACTGCAGCTGAGACGCGCAGACAGATGAGTTCTACGATGAACTCGCCACCCTCGTTCGCATTAGTAAAGGTTCTGACATTTTAGTGCTAGCTGGTGACTTCAGTGCACAAGTTGGCAAACTTAGTGTGTCAGAAGCTTGTTTAGGTGGGCGTTGTGCTTCACCTGCTGAGCGTACAGATAACGGGGATAGGCTTTTCTAGTTTTGTGCAGACAATCGATTGTTCTTGTCTAGCAACAATTTTCGACAGAGCTTGTGTCGCACAGCGACATGGCGCTCTAACTCTACAGGTACTTTGAGTCAGATTGATCATATCGCCGTAAGCTACTGGTGGCGCAGTTCTGTTCAAAACTGTATATTTTACTGGTCCACGTACATAGAGTCGGACCACGCATGTTTTAATGCGATTATCTCTCCAGCTCCATGGTTATCGTCGCAAACCGCAAACCCGGTTAGCCGTGCAACGTATGCGTGATCCAGAAGTACGCACCAGTTATGAGCAGAAGTTAGCACATGGACTAGGATGTACGACGAACAGTAATGTAGATGAGCATTGGGCTCATATCAAACAGGCGATGCATGTGGCAGTAAGTTTCCCCTACAGTCCTACATCTGATGTCCATCAAAGACGCTGGGTTTTTCAAGAGTCGGTCAGTTTAGTGGAGCAAAAGCGTCAGTTCTTTAACTGTAAGGATTTGAATAAGATACGAAGACATCTACGGAAGCAAAATACAAAAAACCCTAACGAGGAATGAGAAAACTAAGTGGTCAAGGTAGCCAAAGAAATGGAAACAACAGCTACCTCAGGTAACAGTCAAAGACTTTTCGAACTTATTCGTGACACCGATGGACGGCGAACTCCGGGCACTGAAACGATATTCGGCAAAAATGGAGAGCCTATTCATGGCAAAGAGCAAAGGCTCGACCGTTGGACCGAATACTTCAGGGAACAGATTAGCTGGCCGCGCGCCAGTGTAGTCACTCCTGTGTCAACAACTGCAATTCCTTGGGTGGTATCACTTGAGCCCCCATCGGAAGTGGGAGTGGAGTCATGCATTCGATTACTAAAGCGTGAGAAAGCAGCCGGTCCCGACGAACTTCTCTCAGTTCTTTTCAAACTGGGTAGAAATGCTTTGATAAAATCGCTTACCACCTTGCTCCGTGACATTTGGAAGGAAGAATGTATTCCGTTATTTTGGGGCAAGTCACTGATTGTTCCTATCTTCAAGAAGGGAATACATAATCACTGTAGTAACCATTGTGGGACTAGCTTAATTCCGATAGTCATCAAGGTATTAGCCTCGATTTTGCTGCGTTCTCTGACACCAGTTCGTGAGAGGAACACCCGCGAACAGCAGGCTGGATTCCGCCCAGGTTGGGGATGTTCCTTCAAAGTGCAAGGTGATGTTACAAGACTGGACGTCAACAATTCTGAGCTTGATGCTCGATGGGGAGGTGCTGGCAGTTATCGACCACTTCACCTACCTCGGTAGCTGCGTGACGACGGATGGGAGCACAGTAGTAGAGGTGAGTACGCGGATATCCAAGGCTCGAGCGGCGTACGCTAGACTGAAGCACTTGTGGCGTCGACCTGCTATTTCGCTGAACTTGAAAGGCCGTGTTTACTGTTCCACGGTGCGTTCAGTTTTGTTGTATGGTTGCGAAACTTGGAGTCTGCGAGCTGAGGATATTCGTCGTTTTGAAGTTTTTGACCATCGATGTTTACGTAGTATCGCTAGGATTGGGTGGAATAGCCGAGTAAGCAACGATGAGGTCAGAAAGCGAGTATTGGGTACTAATTCAGAGAACGTTTTGTCACAGCGTATCCAGTTTAGTAGACTTCAGTGGTTGGGACACGCGTTACGTATGTCAAACACACGTCTACCGTACCGTGTCCTATTCTCCGTTCCTACTCGGGAGTGGGAGAAACCACGTGGAGGTCAACAGTTGACGTGACAGCGAGGAATGAGGAAATGTACAGCAAATTTAGGAAAAGTAGGTGCTTCACGTCTTCGTTGTTGGGGTCCATAAGATCCGTCTACCAGTTAGCTGGAGACACTGAAGGAAATGGCAGCGAACCGCGAACAGTGGCGATCGTGTTGTCACTTTCTGTCGGATCAGAATGATTGACCAATATGCGTTTGAACAGTTAGACTGTGTATTCCGTGTGTTGGCTACTAGGGCATTCTTTCCTTTTCCCACCCGTGGAGGTCCACTCCCTATCCATCTTAAATAGTCATACTTTCTAATTCAACGTGCAACATGGTGAGAAAGGTAGCCATCAGTGGGGCTTGCCCTACCGTGTAACACGGTACAGTGTTGTTTATGGTGTATTATCACTCAGGAAGGTGATATTACCGGCATATTCGAAGTCGAAGACTCCGTTCCCTGAGAGGAGTTTCACTCCATCGTTCAAATTACCTGACAGAGCTTTCCTTAGAACATCGTCTATGGCAAGGATAAAGAGAAACTGGCATATAGGGCAACCTTGTCGAACTGCATCGAAGATGACAAAAGAGAGCGATAGCTTGCCGTAGACCCTCACCCGACCTGAGGTATGACGATGGAACTCTTTGAGGATTGATACATACTTCTCGAGTACTCCATTTCTCAACAAGCCGTTCCATGATGCTGTCCTTTCGACAGAATCGATAGCTGCGCGAATGTCCAGGAACACGATGACTGTCTGCCTTTTGATAGTGTGACGGTGCTCTAGCATTTGTCGCAGGGTGACAATTTGATCAGTACATCCACGATCGGCACGAAACCCAGCCTGCTGCTCGCGAGCCTGCTCCTCACGCGTTTGGTACAACCTGCGAAGTATGACAGACGCAAGCAGCTTCGAAGCTATTAGGGTAAGGCTCATCCCTTTATGATTAGTGTAGTCAGTGCGCGAGCCTTCACTAAAGATGCGAACAACAATCGATTCCTCCCCCAAGGAAGGAACCTGCTCAGAATTCCAAACTTTTGAGAACAAAAAATGAAGTTTTCTAACAAGCTGCACTTCACCATTTTTAAATGGGGCTGGACGAATGCCATCGAAACCCAGCAATTTGTGACATCCTAAGGCCTGGGTCTCCTTTCGGATCTCCGCCTCGGTGGGTGGATCCGTCGAAACGCACCACTGGAAGTGTGCCGGATGAGCTATAAGAAAAGCTGACAACGAGGTCCAGTTGAATTGTGTCTGAAAGTGCTTCGCCCAGCAATCGAAACGCCGCTTGATTGTGAATTGGCGAACCGTCAGCCTCAGATTGTTTCACATACACCTAATGGCCTCCTACCGGTGACTCAAATGAGAGAACAGTTTGCGGGAATTTCCCATGGCGGCAGCACGTTCCATCTCTGATGCGCGTTGCGACCATCCAGGTTTCGCGGTCCGTACGAAGACTCGCGTTAAGGGCATGTCTCGTTTCGAGATGTGTTGCGTTATACTCGCTTCCAGCCGAGATCGACTGGCGTGCGTCGAGAAGGCGCAGAGATTCAGCAGAAACCCAGGGTCTCGCGGCACGACGAGACAGATCACAACTTACTAGACCAGCAGAATGCAAAGCATTCTCGATAAGCGACCAGTGCTGGCTTATATTTTCAGGTGGGGCTGCATCTATGTATCAGAACCGAGATCGGTTCGGAGTGTATCGAAAAATTGGTGCGCCATGTGAAATGTTCTGGTAGAATTCTATTGCTCAATAACACAGCGTAGTCGAAATCGTTGATAGGTTGTCGACGTTTCGGTCACCACGGGTAACCTTTTTCAAGGCTGGTTTTACACATAGTATGGACGGAGATTCAACCGACCCCCCCCCCCCCCCCTTTACACGAAAACAACATCACAAACACACAGACCAACACACGAACGCACTGTGACTAACACCCAATTGCTCTAAGCTATTATTCCAGTTTCATTCGGTTGTAAAACCAGTCTTGAAAAAGGTTACCCGTGGTGACCGAAACGTCGACAACCTACCAACGATTTCGACTACGCTGTTATTGAGCAATAAAATTCTACCAGGGCTGCATCTAGCTTTTCAGCTGGCGCGTTTTGGAAGACGGATAAGCAAGATGGTTCGCGTCGGGCGCCCGCCGAAGCACATGGACAGCTTTGTGCAAGTTGATGCGTGGTCATAATTAAGGGGATGGTCCAGTACGAGCGACAATCTTGTATGCAACCCCGCCTTTTGTGGCTTGTAGCGACGTAATCAATCTGGATTCACTGTTGATTCAAAGAGGACGGATGCCACGTGGCCTACCGGCGAATAGAACGTCTGAAGTTCGTATTGGCGAAAAACAGGGGATGGTCTGAGCACAGGGCCAGCAACCGTTCCCCGTTTTCCAAGCGACAGAATCTAGCCGAAAAGGGCCTCCTGAATGCGCCTCATTCAATGACAGCCGACCCACTAGCATTCAGATCTGCTACCAAAATCCCGATATCAACCCTTTTTTGCTTTGTATAAGAGGTCGTGGAGCTTTTGGTAGGTGTTTTTGACTACATCTGGGCTACAATCGGTGGGTGCTTACGCCGAAACGACAAACAGATTGCGTGTATAAGGGCGGCGACTGCTCACTATTCACGAACCTTTGAGTCTCACTGCTCATAAGCGACTGTTGACTGGGATCCAGTCTAGCAGCGCCGCTTCAGCTCCTTCACTGAGAAAAATGCCAACGCCAGCAAGACCAGAATCCGCAGCCTCAGTGTACACAGCAAGGCGTAAGTGAAACTTCACGGAAAGATTAGATGGGGGCGTCAGTCGAATAATGGAACTGGAGTCTTGAATACGAGTCTCTTGAATGCAACACACATCGATGGCAAGGGATTCAAGCGTAAGAGCTAAACTCGCCCGTTGTCCTATGCGCATGAAGGTTTGCACGTTGAATGTGGCTAGTTTGAATGGGCATCGGAGACGAACCAGGGCATCGGCCGGTGGTAGCGGGTGTAGTGAGACTCGGAAGCTAGCCGAAGAAGAACGAGAGAGAACATAGCCAGGATTTTCATCAGTAGTATGATCGTGTCTCGAATTCCACCGCCTGTCAGCACTGCTTGAATATATATGTTTTCGTCTCTTCAATAGCACTATCCCAACGACTCGGTCATGTCCTTCTTTGGCGTGAGACAAGCCACAAAGAAAATCCCTCTACCGACACCTTGCCTATGAGATCGACTAAAGACGGATCAGCACAGTCATGTCGGAGGTAGAAGATACAGGAGGATATTTTGTCATTACTGGGAAAGTGTTATCCCAATCAAACATAATTCCTTCAGTGCATAAGGACACATTAAGCCAAGTCTGCAACAGGGATACGCGATTCTTCTTCAGAAAATGTATGTCAGTGGGTTGCGCGCAGGAAGAAACATTGAACAGGATAGATCTTACTTGTGACATGAAAAGTACCCTTATATCGTGAAACGCAACCGCAGAGATGCGGTCGAAACATTGCCACACAGGACGTTGCATCTGTATGCCGCTGTTTTTCAGAACAACAAAGAGTGGTTCATTGTTTTCGATCATTTTTTTTTTGCCCTGACTAATCACAGAGTCACAGTTTTGGCCCGCATTTGACTTTATTTCAGGGCGATCGGACTGTGTCAACTCGCGAACAGGGTACTCACTCAAAACGTATGGAGTTTCTACCGGAGGTGGATGACGAGCTGGACTATGTAAGTCAGGTCTGATCAATCATAATATGGCCTGGGAATCAATGCTGTGATTTTGGAACTGGTAATACATACATTTCACTCCAGTGTGTCCACTCTATCTTATTGTCGATTGGGTACTGATGTGCTTAAGGAGGCATAAGGGCTTCGTGCAGCAAAGAGTAAAGACCCGAAATTGAGGCTTTGTGTGACTTACTACTAGTCGAAGGTAGCTGAAAAGAAGAAAAATTGTCAAACGACAAACGGTAAATTCAATTCACTACCGTGGTCTCCGTTGCTGTGTTGAACCATCAGTCAATCAGGAATGAAATGAATCAAATTATGAGATATAAGAAAAATTCATGTAGACGAGAAGAGTGTGAATGCAAGTATCGTTACTGAACGCGGCCCACCGACATGTCACCTAGTTTTTTCAATTATCCGGCTGGCGGGCCTTTCGAGCCCCATCCCATAGACCCGAAATATCCTACACGACGAAACCCACTGTTTAAGAATTTTATGCATTTTCTCTATTTCACGTTCTAACCGTCTCAACCCATCTTCTGTCTACTACGTATCTCACAAAACAGTGTGTATATATGGGTATGCGTAACGTGTGCTGTGGTCCTGGTCTAGTGGTATATAGATCTCAACCGGTTTTACGGTACGAGGTTCGGGCCCCCACTACCGCCGATGGTCACATTGATGGTGGACACCAACCTGCTGTTGCTCCCGGTTTGTTACCTACCCCACCGGACCTATAGACGGACCTTAGTTTTTCACTTTAGGTTAGTGTTAAGTTTCCTGGTTCTCTGCTCGCGTTATGGGCTCTTGGATCAAGGAAAAACTATTGCATTCTTTTCAGAATGAACGCTTGGTCTAGCGACTGATATCTGGTTCTAGTTAGATCACGCCTTACCTCAACGTAGAGGCGTGCAAAAAGAAATGATGGCCTTGACGAATAAAACTGTTTGCAGGTTGGTATTGGGCCCACAGTGCCTGACTATTGGTTGATTAGGGGTACTAGGTCACATGACCAGATAATTGTACTTGTATTTTAATTGTGTAGAAACGACCAAACTATCTGATGCTTTTTATTGAGTACGTTCTTTTTGTGTTGTTTTGCAGTTTTTCTGGATGGATTTTGTTTAAAGACGACAACCAAAGCCACCACACTTAGGAGAAAAGCTAATAGTTGTTCAAATTGACTTTAGAGCACTACATCTGTTGTGAAAGAAATTCAGTAGGAAAAAGTCCGGTGGACGGTTCGACCGGTGGTAGTCGAGTGGTTTAGAGCATTTGCTCACTACCTCGGAGGTCAGAGGTTTGCATCCCGCCACCACTGGGCACTTCGATGGTAGATGCACTGTCATCCAGCTCATCTGACTTATTGAGACCTTATGTGATTCTCCGGCACTCCAAGTGTCAGGGTTTGGTTGCTAGATATCACTACTAGTGTAGTGGGCCTTTGTGGTTATGGAGTATACGCCTTCCACTGCACTCATGCGCAAGCGTGTAATAAAATCAGTGCACTCATACGTGAGTGGTCTCCATGAACATTTTTCACCAATGTGATCACTCGAAGGAATAAAGAGTAAACTTCCTTATCCATCGATTGTTAGTTGATCTGAGTCCATCCTAAACTTATACCCTAATGGGTTCTCATCAGTGTTTTTTTAAAGCGGCAAGTTTACTTCAGAACTTAGTTATCATTATTACAGGCTATTTTCCCATAGACAGATACTCTCGATAATTGGGCCGGAAAAGTCCATCTACGCTGACGTCACTCCTATTATCACTTTTGTTTTTAGAATGAGGATGACCTACCATCAATAACTCGACGTGATACGACACTGGCGGGTGCAAGCAAAGCTTATTCTCATAATCGTGTATCAAGCAAAAGCCGCGTGGCTCTCACCTCACCCCGTGAAGAAGGTGAAGAATATTCCGAAGAAGAGGAAGAACCTTACTCACAGCCTGATCCTAAGCGGGCAGCCCGGTCAGATAAGGGACGTTCCCTTATGGAACGGGAAGAAGGTGAAGCTTCCAGTGAGGATGAGCGCCGGTATCTCCGATCATCGCGTCATGCGCGGTCTTCACATTCCGCAACAACCGGTGTAATCAGTGGTGATCTTCTCTTCGATGAGGCCCAATACCGAAATCGTTTGCAGGAACGCTATGAACGCAGAGAATCTAGACGAAACACCACAGGAAACGTAGAGGGCGAACTAAACCAGCGAGTTCGTTCAACATCTTCGCAATTTGTGGCACCTCGCTCGCGTTTGGACCTGAGTCCTTACGGTACTAACGACCAGTTAAATCCCACTGGTCCTGCTCCTTCAGAAACTGATCGACGTTGGCACATCAATCGTTCGGAATCCTCTGAAAAAAGTAAGGCTTTCTCACCACATCCGAACGTCTTTCAGAGATTTGTGCCCTGTAAACACTATAGTCTTGTGTCATCATGCTTTTTCAAAATATCTATGGGATAGTTAGATTGTGTACGAATCCCCAGCCGGGAAACGGAAATATTTATCTTATCATTACAAACTCTGCGTTTGTGAAGGGCTCTGAGGTTGCACCGGTGCCACGAGTACACACTCTTGATTTTAAATTAGATATCCAATGTAACACATTAAATAGTTTTACATGATTTGTGGTTCCAGTTAGCGAGCGATTTACATATTTTAAGTACCGCTACAAAACTTCGCAGTTGTAGTCAACTTTCACCCTATGAACGCAAACTTTACCTGACCGTAATCTCGTACCGAAGCTAATTTAAGACAAATGATAACGAGGAGTGGTGGACGCGTGTACAATCGGACAACGTAAGCCCGGATGCAATATCCATGGTATCAGTGCAATATTCGATTGCAAACCGTTTTTTATAACGGGTTTACATCAACTGTAGCTTAGGATTTCAGTCAAAGGCGCAAAGAACTATGTACACTTTTGAGAACAAACTGGCGAACAAGTTGGTTTTCAGTGATTCGTACTCATGCTATTACATCACAATATGCTACGACAAGTTGAGATTAGATCAATTAGACAAGGTGGAAGCGTTGGAGAATACTGTTTGTAGAAAATTAACTATGGTCCAGGATTATTCCAAGACCGAATTTGAATTATTTCACTCGTTTTATGCCAGTTTTCATCTGATCTATGGCCTGTTGTAGCGTGCAAAGTGAACCAGGCGAGCTTAAGAGTACACAAATTGTTTTTGAGCACACAGGAGAGATTTTGGAGGCAGATGCCAACAGCCTCAGCTGTGACCAGGATGCGGCATTTCGCCGGTCTTCATGATCAAACCTTATACAGACCAAGGACCGCCCTCGACATGTTCACTGTATGATTAGAATGACGTATGTGTGAAACCACTGCGATAATGAGCAATTTAATTGCTCCAGTGTCAACCATGCTGGGTGTTGCGCGCAGATACGTCCGAACAAACGGCTAGTCGTGCGGCCGATGCACAGGAACAAACGAATGTGTATACGCAGAAGGAGGCTTCAGAATCAGGTATTTTATCCTCCAGCTGGAAAAACTGCTGGTCTGGATTGGAACAATATTCGGAAATTAGCTGCGTGAAACGTTTTGCTGATGACGCTTGATAATCTTCCCTGCGCAATCTCCGTCAACATGTCGCCTTTGAATGACGAGGATGTGTATATTGGATTTTTTTCCACTAGAGGCTCTTGTAGTTTTCACTTCCATCTGCGTCATCTTATCAGCTAAGTGATCTGGGGAGCTGTTCTGGATACAGATTCTTCTCGCCGTCTGAATTTCTTCCTCACTGGTGTCCGTGCATACTCGCCTTACTTTGAGGAATTGATTGCACAAGATTTCATCTACATGGCGTTTGTACAAACAACAGCTGAAAATTGCGGACTTAAGTAGGTCATTTTCCAACTTCACCATAAAGGCGTTGGCAAATAGTGGTCCGGGTGGGGAGCCCATTGCTACCCCGCCCTTTTGATGGTAGTTCTGAGTGTTAAACTTGAACTACATTTTATATGTGCAGAAAAACAGCAGTTTATTCCAGAGCTTCTAGTTGAAGGCCCATCTCGATCACGTTGCTTTCGATACGGTCATATAGATAGTCGATGGTTTCACCGATTAGGGTGTCAATAAACTGTGAACTGACGTCTTACGAAAGCATCAGTCGTTCTTTCATATTCAGATTTTTTACACAGTTGATGAGTTCAAATGTATCTTTCGGCGTATGGTTTGACATTTTCTGTCTAACCGATTCCAGCAGAATTGATACTTACTTAGCTAATGCACGATACGGTTAATTGCACGTGTCAGGGGTAAGTCTTAAAGGGACGGTATTCATATGCGTTTTCGGTGACCCATAGCATGTATAGGCCATGTCCGCTCAAATCTGACCTACCATGTCATTCTGTTTCAGGCGTCGTAAAATGTTGGACAAAGATTTCTCTGTGTACCTGAGTAGCAGTAGATTAGATTTGTATAACATGATTCACCCTACAATATCAACGTTCAACTCACTATTGGATACCATGGAATGAATGTTTCATCCTTATAAGGAATCATCTCCAGCGCACATTCACCGGGCTTCCACTGTAATTTGAACCCAGGGGTGAGCGACTGTGAGTCAAGCACGTAACACCAGGCTATCCGGGATGACTCTCAATGGTTTGATGAATATATACTCCATATGATATAGCAGCCTTCCGTGAATGATCGTGAATCATTATCTTGTCCACTACTCAAATGCATATAGTAGCCTAGCCCTGTAGGTTGTTTATAACGGAATGCCTTTGTTGTACTCAGACCCCTACAGATAAGTCATTCATTACAGGAATCGATCGCTGCTCGGGAAACGGGTTGTTACCGTCTAAAGCCAATGATGAAGGATGATATATCATATAGTGTATACGTTCAACAAATCAGTGTGAGTCAGCCCGGATAGCCTGGTGGTTAAGTGTTCGGCTCACAACCGTCCACTCCTGGCTCGAGCCCCAGTAGGGGCTCGGTGGATGTGCACTGCTGATGATTCTTAACAAGGTTGGAACACCTATACAGTCCTTCCATGTTATCAATGGTGAGTTGAGCGTTGATACTGTTTGGTGGATTTTACAATACAAAGGATGTTCTGTTTTTAATGGGAAATCCACTTGTATTTTTCACATCCAAAAGTTCAACGTCGCGACTCGGGACTGAACCGGCGACATTTCGTTTACCGTCCAGTAAACGACAGATGCTCTACCAGCTGAGCTATCGCAGTAAGGTCAGTCGGGTGTGAATAACGCAGGTGAATATCTAGTAATGAGCGAACCAGTGTTCCAATGATATACAGCAACTGTCCTTGTTTTTAATCACAGGGCTGGCTTCGTTTGTCATTTCCCAGAGGGATGAGCAGCATACGGCTAAATGTGATCCAATGGACATTGAAACATATTCGTAAAATTTATTATTGGCACGAGGAGCCTGAGTCTTATGTAACGCGTTATTCACACCCAACTGACGGTAGCTCAGCTGGTAGAGCATTTGCTCAGTAAGCGGAATGTCGCCGATTCGATTCCGGCTCATGGCGTACGACTTTTGGATGTGAAATTGCAAGTGGATTTTCCATTGTATAAGATCCAGGTTGCCCGTATCAATAATAATCTCTATTTGTTGTGTGTAATCTTTCTGTTACCATTTTCACGAATTTAGATGTGACATTCAAAATCATCTCCATTTTTATAATATACTCTGACTTATTGAGTAGTATTTTACTCATACCCTTGTGCTGCTACGATATAAGGATCTCACCGTTCTTTTGTTATGTGATGGTATGAGTATGGATCTCTGAAAACGACGCTTTCCGCCAATCTATGTTCTCTAAATGTGCTCAGTAAGAATAATCGATTACTATGTCAATGTTTATCTTTGGTTAGTAATCAGAAATCAAGACCTAGAGAGAGGATAGTAGCCTTTCCGGAGCCTAGTCAGAATCCACTTGTTTCCGCATCTGGCTGGTTATTGAGTTGACAAAAAACTGACGATGACCACTTTTATTTTGTTGTCGTTTCACCTGATTTTAGAATGTTTTAAAGACCCAAAAGGCATGGTATATATATATATATATATATATATATATATATATATATATATATATATATATATATATATATATATATTACAATCAACCTGAGTGCTCCAGTCCGATCGTTCGTCCTGCATCGGACCACGCCATTTGTAGCTAATTGTGATGTGGTCGATCAAAGTCCATTGCGGATTCAAAGTGGGTAGATGCCAGGTGGCGTACAGGCGATTAGACGGTGAAGTTTGTACTGGCAACGATCAGGCAATGGTTGACACACAAAGTCAAAAACCGTTCCCCGTTTTATGAACTGCAGACTATAGACCGATCTGGCCTCGGATATGCCCCTTGTTCGAAGACTGCCGATCTACTCTTGCGTTTATATGCCCTTCCAAAATCACGAAGTTGGCCCGGTTCGCTTTACGTAAGAAGTGTAGTTTTTGTTAGAAGTTATCTTTGGTTGCATCTGGGCAGCAGTTGGTGGTTACATGCGTGGAGACGATAAACAAATTGCTTTATCGAGGCGGGGACTGCGCTCTTTGCATGGAGATCCAAGCTTCACTGTGCAGGATCGGCTGTCGACCGGAATCCAATCTAGTGATGCAGCTTCAGTCATCTCACTGAGAGTCACGCCAACGCGAGTGAGACCAGAACCTGCAGCGTGAGGGTCCTGAGAGGTTCTACTGCCAATACGGTCGATTGAAGTTCCCGTTGCATGCGGAAAAGTGTAGAATAATGGGGGAGAATGTGGGAAGGAAGAGTGGAACAACGGGTTACGGGAACAAACTGTTGGGTGTGGTTTAGGGACGCGATCGTTCACGTGCATTGCAGAACAGTCAGTCATATTAATAGTACAATTTCTGATGGTTGTCTACGTAATGGTTATGGTGATATCGATTCGTTTTTTCCTGCCACCCATACACTTATTCATAGTAAACTTCGTCCAGCCACATTCATATTGTGCGGTATAATGTCTTAATAACTTCTTACTACTATCTTGAGGAATTTTTAGGTAATTATTCCTTGTGTGGCATTCAGTCGGATAGACGAGTGGAAAAAGGGTATTCTACTTCTGTTAAAATTACCAACCAGATTCTACTTTGTGGCCTTCCTAATGTTCCGTCGTCAATCGTTAATTTCCATTTTTCTTTTCGGTTTTCCTGTCACAGTTTCTAGTCGTGCTCGCTTATCAGAAGATGTACCAGGCTCGTCGGACGATTATCCTGCCGATTCTAGATCCTCACGAAAACAGATAGGCAAACTTGAAAAGAAACGTACGGACCCAGAATCTCGTCCCAGGTCCAAGCGGGGCGATCACGACCGTTCTCCGAATGTTACGAATTCCGGCCAAGTCCCACGGTCCTACAGCACATCCTATTTAGGCTATGAACACCCAACCGAAGAAGTGGAGGGACGAACAGAAATAGGGCAGCAACTAAGCGTGGACTCATGTCGCGCGGATAAACAGAGTCGGAAAAGTAAATCGAAGAAATCTAAACGCGATCGTCGAGACCACGATCGAGAACGAAACGAGTATCGGTTGCACAAAAAATCTAGCAAACTTGCCAAACCACATTCTTATTCTGAACTAGATTATAGAACCTGGGAGACGAGTAAAACCGACAAGCTTCCGTCGATTGAAATGGACAAACGACCTGTACCTGTGACTGCAGACCAGGACGATTATAGTTCTGGTTCATCCTCCGGATCCTCTGCCAACTCACCCAGCGCATCCCGTTCACCATCACAGTCTTATCCTTCCGGTCACCGTAAACATCGATCCAGGCGCGGGAATTCTCACTCGAAAGCGGATCCGGAACATTCACAAGGGAAACACAAACACAGGTATCATCGGGATGCCCGCGAGACCGCACCACCACCTGATGCCTTGCGAACCCAGAGCTTATTGGATTCTGATTTGCGCAGTTTATCAGGTGCTTCTAGGGGACAAAAGGCCGACAAACACAAACTGGAAGTACCAAAGCAGAATGATTTGCAAATCCCCGTGAAACGAAGTCGTCATTTGATAGAAACCACCCACGAAGGAACGGTCTCAGAAAAAAGTGATATTGCAAGTGGATCCAGACCTCTAATGTCCCGGGCAGGTTCAGAAAGTGCAGATCGTCGAGTCACCGGCACGATATCAGCTAATCTGGCAGGCGGAAAACCGACTAGCTTAGATGAAACGAAACCTTATTCTCGACATTCCCGTGCAGCTGTTACGGGTTATCCGCATGCCCTATCGAGTAATGAAAATAGTGAAAGTGAAAGTGGGGAGCGGAGTGATTCCAATACTCGGTCTGATAATGATCAAATGAACGAGGTTGATGATTCGACCAGAGAGTCTGTAAAACAGCAAAGCCGAGATTCAGCGTCTTCACGACATGCTGCCCAGTTAACACTGCGCTCGACAAATCCTTATCGATTGTACTCGGAATCCGAGTCTGACGAAGCTGATCATGATGACGACCAGGAACAAGATACCGAAAGTGTCATGGGTGAAAGTACTCGACGCTTAGAGGACCTGGACGAACTGAACGGTGATGATAGAGCTGGTATGGACAGAAAAAAATCCCCTGTTCCGAGCAAACCCTTCTACTTTCCATCCATCCAGGTAGAATGTCAGTTTTGATTTCATTTTGAACGGACGACTTATTCAGTATGATGCTGTGAAATGATCATTGTATCACTTGGGCTTGAATTCGTCAGATTTTTACACCCAGGTGGGAGAATTTAGACCGAGGCAGTGTGTAGTCTAATTTGTTTTGTCAACCTGCATCCAAGCCTTTCCCCCCTGCTCAAAGTCAGGAGTTGTAGGCATCGTGCCATCTGTTCTTGAAACGCAATGGTACGTTCTATAAAAACGGCTCACGTCTTTGCTAGCCGGTTCATATGCAACGGTTCAAAGTATTGCTCTGGTATTGGTCTTTAGAAGAAGGTCTGCCTTAGTGTTGAACCTTTAAAAGATCAAATTTGCCCAAGAAATGTGGATTCTGTTGCTGGAAACTCGGACGGATTACTCGCAGCTTAATCTCTATATTTAACACTAAGCGTGGGTTTTGAAGAAAGGATAGACGATAGAACCACAGCGAGTTGCTGTTTTGGTGCAGTGAATCGCAAACCTTGACTCTGTGAATCCCAGCAGTAGTAAGAATCTATACCGTTCAAATGAACCGGTAACAATTAGGCTACGAACCATCGTTCTCGACGAATACGGAGATGGTGATTTATAACAAAGGTTGTCAGAAATGATTACATTTTCAGATTCAGTACGTACATTCTTCAACCCCGCGTGAATATATATACATATATATTGACAGTAAGTAGTAGGTAAACGTGTGGACAAAATTTCCTTGTAAGCACACGACCGGTTTCGCGGTTGTTGCCGCTCATCAGGTATGCGTACCCGGTACTCCTCTGCCCACTCGTCTTCATACTTGTACACTCCGATATTATATGTTCACTAGAATCAAACTTGAATCGTCTGGAGTGACCCAGACACGAATAACTATGAGAAATCACAGTTGTGATTCATTTGTGGTCTCTTCAGTGAAGAGTATCCATTCACACTCCAGACGATTCAAATTAGATTCTAGTGAATATATATATATATATATATATATATATATATATATATATATATATATATATATATATATATATATATATATATATATATATATATATATATATATATATCACCGGCTTGAGAACAAGCATGGTGCCAACGCAGCAACAACAGAGAAAGGTTGCCAAGTCGGGTCGCGGTCTCGGTATTGCCCTGTTAAACATCATTTTAATCGATTTCTGAAAAATTTGATGACAGCGCAAAGAAAGGTGTCAATAGAAAATTAAGTGTGTGGCGAAGAATGATGTTTTCGGTTGTTTTACGAACCACCGCTTTCGGTCATTGATGATGTCCAGCTTTTTTTATTTTGAACGTTATGGGCTCCATATAAGAAGGCTACAAGTAGACCAATTCCGATTGTTATGTACTGCAAACAACACATTCAAGGTTTCGTGCTCATTTTTCACTTGAAACTGACCGGAGAGGATATCTGTTTTTTTTGTGCGCACTTCCACCGGTGCAGTTGTAAAACTGGCACTGTTAAAAAACTAGTATTACTAGCATTTTCGCTAGGTGAAGAGTCTTCCCTTTCGGTACGAAAGCTTATCCTCGCTGTCCGGTTCACGACTGCTGAAGAATTTTCATTTATTTTTGCGACTGCTATTAAGTCAAACAATCGTTTTGAACTTCAATTTCAGCCACATTCAGTATTCACTGATATTAACTCACTTTCCCTGGGATAGCGTCTTTTATGCTGACCAAGCTCCCCTTACCTATTTACTTCCGTACCCCTCATGCAGGGTTGTCGATCTGTTGAAGAATTTGAGTGTTTGAATCGTATCGAGGAGGGGACCTATGGTGTAGTTTATCGAGCACGGGATAAGAAAACTAACGAAATAGTCGCCCTCAAGCGACTAAAAATGGAGAAAGAGCGTGACGGGTTCCCCATCACATCATTACGCGAAATCAATACTCTAATGAAAGCTCAACATGAAAATATTGTCACCGTTCGTGAAATTGTCGTCGGGAGCAATATGGACAAAATCTACTTGGTTATGGACTACGTGGAACACGATCTCAAATCTTTGATGGAGGTTCGATTCTACCCGCACTCTTTGTTGCTAATTTATATATATAATCAAGTAGATATCATATCGGTGTACGCTGATTTATAGTTTCCGTTTTCTCTTTTGATGGATATTTAGTTCATTTGTTCTTCAACTTTTTTTCAGTCTGACCAACTGGTGACCTCACACTCCATCGCTCCAATTTCGGTTGTTCCCCACAGCGCTATCCAGCTGAATTTAACATGAACGGAGGCAATGTAAGAAATAAACAGACTGAAAAAATAAGTGAATGGCCTTTTAGACGAAACATGAGTTGGAGTGCAAGTATGCAACTGACCGTGACACTTGGGCATACCGCCAAGTGTTTCCACCTATCTCAGGTGGATCTCGTAGATCCTATCTTGGGTGCATAGTTCATCGTCGATAACGAAGTCAACTGGTTCATGGTTTCTGTCCTTCCTAATACACCGCGAACTGATACATTTTCGTACCCTCCAACAGCTACAAGCCTCAGCAAGAAATACACACCGAATATGTCTATCTGAGGACATGCACTGCATGTATCAGTCAACGTAACCTGTTAAGCTAATGCGCTCAGTCCAAAGCCTAACCTTTGCTCAGCAACAGCAGCAATGATACTCCCAACTGTGGTAACTCGTACGGTGTTCGAACCATTTCGGAAAAGTACTATGAAGATCGGTATTCAAACACAGACTCACTGCATGTGCTTTTAACCCGTATAGACGGGTTTGCTGAACTGACCAGACTGTTGCAGTGCACCTTGATAAACAAACGGCCGTCACGTCGAACTCACAAACGCCAGGTTCGCGAAGGCAAATTTACCTACGGTATAAACGAAGACGCTTCCACCGATACTCGATCACCACGTTGGATGTATTCACCCAGATAAAAAACTGATCTGCTTCAACTATATGTTAAAATAAGATATATTCTTTTTACTTCATTTATTGCACGACAAAGTACAACATTTCAGGATGGGGACCGCAGCCAATGAAAGACTGTCAAATGGGGAATTCACCGACAGTGTCGGGAACCATTGCTTTCTTCAGGATATAGTCTGACGTTGAACCATCTCCGCTTTACAACAGCATTATACACTTTGAAGTTACAATATATGTCCGAGCCACTTTCTTACTATTAGTCGGAAAGCTTACAGCTTGGGTTTGCATTCACAAGTGCAACGTAGTACGTAGCTAATTTTCGATCTGAAAGGGATACGATCATTGTTAACAATTTCAACTAAAAGTTTTAGAAGCAAAGTAACAGAGCAGCCCTAGAGCCACTCATTTTGATGAGCATGGGTGAAATATTACCATAAGCATATATTCAGTTTTGGCTGTTTGGGTACAAAGAATGAATCAAGGAGATAAACTGACTCAGATGAACAATTTTTTAAGTGGGAAGTTCAGACGTGACCAGTAGCACTATTCCCGCTCATCCTGTCGTCACAGGGTATCAGATGGATTCCGATCGGGTTTTTAGAGTTATTCGTCAAACACATTTCTCACTATGAACTCTCTGCAGCTCGAGGACTGATCATGGCAAAAAACTGTCGAAGTCAGTTGTTTGAATTCTAATTGATGTATATGGAAGAGATTAGTGTACACCATCCGCTTCTCTCTCTCTCTCTCTCTCTCGCTGTCGCATACCCGATGGACTTCTGTCACACGCAATCGGGAATGGCTGGAAAATGAGTTATTTGAAACGTTTGTTCACCTGAACCAATTACTTCCTCCTAATCTGATCATAAGCATTTTTCGCATTTTGAGATGTTTTTCTCCCGTAAGCCGTTAAATGAGATTCAGTGATAGAAGAATATGCAGTCGACTGATTTGATGACTGTTTTCGGGATCTTATGTATTGCCTCACGATTTCCTGCGGTCAATCTTAAACCTAAAGTTTCTCTTAATAGCCTTTCTTAAAACCTAATGTACGTCCATTTTTTCTATCAAAGCTTATGAACATAATTGGACCAATATTGTTTTTGATGCTACTTATCTACAATCTAGCTGAATCAAACACGAAATAAATACTGCGTAATTATGATAACAGAAGAAATCAGCCACTGTAATTTTCTTAGTCAGTTTCCTATCCCTTTAAAGATCATGAATGGGCCCTTCAGTGTCGGAGAAGTCAAGTGCTTATTAGTACAACTGCTTCGCGCGGTTCGTCATCTGCACGACAACTGGATTCTTCATCGAGATCTGAAAACCTCCAACTTACTACTCAGCCACCAAGGCATTTTGAAGGTTGGTTATTCCTATTGAATCATGTACGAGTGTAAAACTAGATTTCATTCAGTAGCTCCTACTTCAGGGAGGCCCTAACCCTCATGCAGAAATTGTTAGGTTTCCTGTTGACGGTTTCGAGCATCTTATTCGTTTCTTCCGTTCTCATCGGACTCCACTGTATTATCTGACTGACCTTTATATTTGGAGCGTCATCTTCCCAGGTTTAAAAAAAAACTTTTTTATTACACAAAGTGAATTACAGCATAAGGGATAAACCCCAGAGTCATAAGACACACTGTAAAAGTGGGTTGTGGGCGGACATTCACGTTAGAACCAGTTTGTTGATCCTGATTTTGAAGAGAGAAAGGTTGTATGTGGGTGGGAAGACAGAAAGAGGAAGGGCGTTCCATAACTTAACGGTCCGGGGAAAGAAAGAGGATTGAGCGATAGCAGTGCGACATCTAGTGTCAGAAACTTGATATGGATGACTAGTTGCCCGGGTACGTGATCGTCGGAAAAACGTTTTGGGAAGAGGAACTGCCGAAGCAAGCTCAGAAGAACAAAATTCAAGATGATATCGGTAAAACAGAGACAACGAAGCAACAGCCAGACAATGGGCTAGTGACTGCAGATTGAAGGTTAGAGAGGGGTCGTCGGTCAGCCGGTTGACCTTACGTTGAACTCGATCAAGAAGAGGAGAGGTAGACGAAGCTCCACCCCACATGTGACTGCAGTAAACAAGCGCGGAGCGGATTTGAGCTTTGTACGGCAGAAGATTAGCTGGTGGGAAGAAGCGTCTGACGCGAAGCAAAAAACCAACTTTGCGCGCAGCTGAGATATGAAAGCGGACCAATATTGAGAGGAAGTCATAGATAAGCCAAGAAGAGAGATAGAATCTGTGGCAGGCAGCACAGTTAAATCAAAGGATAAGTGAGGGGAGAATGAATGATGTTTCAATGAAATTGAGTGCAGAGAAGTTTTGGAGGCAATAAATGCAACATAATTGTGGAATCTCCGTGAGGAGAAATGTTCGAGATCGCAGTGATTGTACTGCGGTCACGGTCGATGTTGGTGTTGGCATGACAAGCTGGCACAAGTTGTTGACCACGGCGGAATGTTCGGCTTCGCGCCTCAGAGACAGCTGTCCGCAAATTTTTATCTCATTCTCTGCTTGCTGATCGATATTGAAGTCAGTGTAGACTTCTCAGCCTAACTGCACGGTATTGCGATAGCTTGTACGCACGTATTTCCAAGACAAAGACTATCAAATGCGAAGTAGGAAGTTCAAATCCCACCACTGCCTGTGAACCCTTGTGGCAGGCTGCACTTCCATTGTCTACCGGAACGTTGCTACACTTAATCCCTTGGGACCTTCCGTGGTTTTCCACTCCAAGTCACGATTGTCAATGATCTATGACGTTGCAGTGGTTCTCTATCGTTATGGATATACACCCTCCGCTGAACCTATACTGGAGATAATTTTTCCGGAAATCCTAGATGGCCAATTCTAGTGAGTCAGTCAGTCCTTAGATCAAACATCGCCGAGAACAACATATCTCATTGATAATCAAGGGACTGTTATCAGTTTGGTTTAGGCTGTTACTGTAGTGACACTAATCGCTCTACTCGTTATTACCTTTCAACAGGTCGGTGACTTTGGTTTAGCTCGGGAATATGGTTCGCCGCTAAAACATTACACTGAAGTTGTGGTCACACTGTGGTATCGTGCGCCTGAATTGCTCTTGGGTAAGTGTTGAACGTCCCTATAAGTTTGAGTTGTCAGGACAATATTTACATCACCCACTCTGTATTCATTCAGCGGTTTCGGTTTTAAACGATAGCTTCGATGTTTTCTTTGGTTATTTGTTGCTTTTGCTAAGAGGTTACTCACTAGTAACTGTGTGCACGTCGCGAAAATCTCATGTAATTCCCACACCAACGATGTTCGTCAAAGCAAGAAGACAATTACTACAAGACTGTCCAGTTCTGCTCCTGCGAGAACGTGTTTGAATTCGAGTCTTCTTAGTTTATCAGCACGAGTGAAGGCATTGATCTAGAATATTGATTGGGTCCATTGAATTTCTTGACTATAAAGTATAATCAATAAATGCTCAGTATTCGAAGCTTACTACCGAAGTGCTTGCCCGTAGGTAATTTATCGTGAAGATCACGGAGGTTATACATAGGCCATTGGATTTCATAGTCATAACTCCACACATATTTGCACAACTGTCGGTAATGCAATACCTTGAAGATTGAAAAGGTAGTCAAGCGAATTAATAGATTCAACCGAAATTGTCCCAAAACCAGCGCCTCACTGAGTAATGATGTTCAACGAAGACTGCCCAAGGGCACATACCCATGTGCGATTGATTTCTCCTATTTGTACAAAGAGCCCATTGAATTTAAACGTACTGTCTCCGACGACGCTAACATGTGCGAGCCAATTCTATTTCGTCTACCAGCATTGTGTTTGCATATTGAAATAGATCTTGGATCAAAGAACTGATAAGTGCTACGGCCGATCGGAGAACCTTTGGTTTTGATAGGAATTCTTGTGCGAATAGAGTAGAATGGTTTTCCGCATTGTTTATTTATCCCAGATCATTAGATTGCTCTCATTTGGGTTAGTTAGAGTGTTGCGTCCCATCAATTAAATTGGTTGGTACTGACATCTCCGTCCTCACTAACATAATTTCACTACTACAGGTATTAAACAGTATACATGCCCGATCGATTTGTGGTCCGTTGGTTGTATTTTTGCCGAGTTTCTTCTTCAACGCCCATTGTTCCCGGGGAAAGGTGAGGTGGACGAATTAAATATCATCTTTCGGGATTTGGGCACACCAACCGAACGAATTTGGCCTGGAGTATCTCAGTTGCCGGGAATGAAAAAATGTGTTTTTACTGACTATCCATATAACCAATTGCGACGTCGTTTTACCGAGAAGCAGATCTCCGATCAAGGATTCGATTTGTTGAACAGGTCAGTCTATTCTCAAAATGCGATCTTGGCGTGGTCCTTTTCATAGTAGATTTTGATCGTTTTTGTCCTAGTCGTTGTCACTCATCTCTATCACTATATATATATATATATATATATATATATATATATATATATATATATATATATATATATATATATATATATATATATATATATATATATATATATATGGACGAGGTAATGGAGAGTGCGTTGCGAGATCTCCAGGATGTAGGCACCGAACTAAGAAACGGTGGAAAGCTGTATGACCTAGATTACGCGGACGACGTTGTCTGCTTGTTCGAATCCACGGAACATGCTCAACATGCACTAGGTAGACTCACAAGAGATGTAGCTCCATTCGGCATGCGCTTTGCACCTTCAAAATGCAAAGTGATGTTGCAAGACTGGATGTCAACGTTTCCGAGCTTGATGCTCGATGGGGAGGTAGGTGCTGGCAATTGTCGACCGTTTAAGTTACCTCGGCAGCAGCGTGACGATCGATGGGAGCACAGTAGTAGAGGTGAGCACGCGTATATCAAAGGCTCGTGCGGCGTACGCTAGACTAAAGCACTTGTGGCGCCGACCTGCTATTTCGCTGAACTTGAAAGGTCGTGTTTACTGTTCCACGGTGCGTTCAGTTTTGTTGTATGGTTGTAAGACAGAGGGTCTGCGTGTGGAAGATATTTGTCGTCTTCAGGTTTTCGACCACTGATATTTGCGTAGTATCGCTAAGATTGGGTGGAATAGCCGAGTGAGCAATGCTTAGGTCAGAAATCGAGTATTGGTTGCTCATTCAGGGAGTTCTCTGTCACAGCGTATCCAGCTTAGTAGACTTCTTTGGTTGGGGTATGTTACGTATGACAGACACGCCTACCATACCGTGTCCTATTCTCCGTTCCTACTCGGGAGTGGGAGAAACCACGTGGAGGTCAACAGACCATGTGGCATTGATGAATGAGAAAATGTACAGCGAACTGAGGAAAAGTGAGTGCCTCACTTCTTTGTGGTTTGGGTCAAAAAGATCCTTCAACCAGTTGGTTGGAGACACTGAAGGATATGGCAGTTAACCGTGAACAGTGGCGATCGTGTTGTCACTTTCTGTCGGATCAGAATGACTGATCAATGTGCGTTTGTAGAGTTAGACTGTGTATTCCGTATGTTGGCTATTCAGGCATTGTTCCCTTTTCCCACCCATGTACGTCCACTCCATTTCCATCCTGCGTATTGATTCTCATTATTTCCACGTGCAGCATGGTGAGAAAGGCAGTGGTCATTGGGGTTTGCCCTGCTGTTTAACGCTGTACTTAAAGGAGAAAAAATAGTAGCTCTGTTTCGAAAATTCGTTTTCCCACTCCATGCTTGTGTGAAGTAAATTGGGTATACTCATAACCACAGAGACTCATCGCCTTTTAGGCAAAACTAATATCGTTTTCTCTAAGGCTGAGAATGTAGAGCCACATAAACCTGCAATAGGTCCCATGTGATATCAAGCCGGCCAATAGTGTAGTGCTGTCTATCACCAAAGTTGATCGACAGTGGAAGTACTCAAATCGTTTCCTTCAGAGTTGGTCGTCTGACTGGACCACGACCGATCGCGGCTAGTTTTGTTACTACTAACAAAGACCGTGCTCTCAAATATTACCATAGATGAACTCATATGTTTATGATATGTATGCATGTATTGATACCGGCTAGAAAACACACGTGATGTCAACACAACAACGTGGGGAAAACGTTGGGAGTAATAAGGTATAGCAGTGAGGAGGAGAGGTTAGTAGGCAGGACAAATGTTTTTTCATTGAACGCTTTTTGATTTTGTGTTTTGTAGTTTGTTTCATTACGGGACACTGGAGTTCAACAAACTGGCCATACATTAATCGCTACTCTGCGTCTGTCTGTATAGATATTTATTACCTGCTTCAGATGCAGCGCGATAGCGTCAAAAGTAACAACAAAAGTGTCGAAAAGGATAAAGTACAACGGGCTGGGGGAGAGCGGTTAGTAAAAACCGGATCCATTTTCAGTGTTTATCAACGTCTAATCAGTTCTAAATATAATATCAATAAGCACATGAAACCTCACATTATACTTGCGTTCTTTCTTGACTTTCCCTGTTTTACTCAAATTGTAGATTAAGTTGAGTTTCATGACTTATTTTATGCTTCATTGAGTTTTTGTTTGGTTTATGTCAACTTCATAGCGCTCTGTGTATAATCCATATATTTTCCCATCAGCTTTCTAACCTACTGTCCTGAGAAACGAATTACCGCGGAGAAAGCACTTACTCATGCATATTTCAATGAACGTCCTCGGGCTATCCATCCATCGATGTTTCCTAGCTGGCCAGCCAAGTCTGAGGGTGCGGTCACCGTGCGTAAGGCTTCTCCACGTCCGCCTGCAGGAGGCGGTGCTCTGGCCGCGGCTGCGGCAGCCATGGCAGCTGCTGCTGCAGCAGCCGCAGCAAATGGGAGTGGTGGAAACGGTCGGATTCGCTACCAACCTCCGGCTCCACCTATGGGAGGTCAAAGATTCTACAGTAGCATGGGAGCCGGCGGCGGTCCGGGATCTCGTTCGGGCACCGCCATTGGTTCCGGAGATTTGTTGTCTTCTGGGACGGATAAAGGATTTTTACTCCGATTTTGAGCATTGTCGTATCTACTTACCCCCCACCTATCTGTGAACTCACTACTGCTTGTGATCCCCACTGGTGTACAAAATTATATGGCTGCTTTCTTTGCAATTTGTATGTGAACTCCCTCGTTTTTGGCATAAAACTTTCGATTCAACTGAGTTTTTCTCTTTCTTTTTGCAATTAGGTATGTAGACCTTGCTGTGACGTCTGTTTACTGTGGCGCGTCTGCTCATTTAGCGTCATGCCATCCAGACATTGCCACTTACTGAGTCATTTTGTTCGTTTAATCTTATACGGGTTTTTTCGTTGGTTAATGTTTACCAATTACGATTCAGTGAATAAACCTATCACCCACACATGTACCGCACAAGATTACATCTTATTGGCGTTTGCGGGTGCAGTTATTCGGCTTAGCGCCCGGTGCCTAATGAACGACGGAGTAAACTGTGTAGCACCAATCGTAAATAGTCCCTGGTCAACAATAGTGGGATCGAACTTGAATTCAGTTAGGTCCCCATGATTATAACTTATTGATCGCGTGTCTTCTGATGATCACTCGGGCCGCCCAGTGCATTTGCTAGAGTTGACCAGGCTTCTCAGAGTTGCACAGTCTTCATTGGTCTGTTGTTTCTCTGAAGATTTCTCGCAAATGCCACAAGTAATGAATAATCTCGGTGTGTATGAATAAATTCGAAGGAGGTTTCGCTGATATGTTTGGTTTTACTGATAAGAAATTGACGATGCCGAATTCTCGTTTTATTTTTAGAACCTTCGAATTTACGAAATGCGATAGTGACCACAATCAGTTTCTTAATCTAATAGAGCGATTCATTCGTATCAGTCTGACGACACCGGAATTTTGCACCGTAGAGTTAAAAAGACCTTCGAATGCCTCTATGTTCAGTGGGAGTTCCACCATTCACAGCGGATTTGGATTTCAGCATCGAAGAAATTCGGAACCAGTTATCCGCTTTGGGTGTGACCGATCCGTCCGAAACTCAACTGATACGACTTAAACGGCACCTGGATGGGGTCATACAACGCGAGAGAAACCGATTGTCTGTTCAATATCCATCATCTGCACCAATTTACGAAGATCGGGCAACGAATTGCAGTATTAGTGATTCATCTTCCACGGTGTCTGATGGTTCATGCACCATCCTTGGAATAACTCAAGGGTCCGCGCCCTCATTTCCACGCGATCATCCCGCTTCTCCCAGTTATAGTCAAGTTTGGCGAGAACCTGGTCCACTCAAAGGAGTAAGCAACTTTTTGATAATCAACCAAAATGTTTCGGTCACTTTCTCCCGTTAATTGTGCTAGTTCTTATTTGAGCGCTTCATGAATAACTTACTATTGCGTATTGTTTATTTTTGTTGGCCTTTTCGGCAATGTTCCGATTTTTGTCAGTGATGTTGGTTCCCCTCAAACTAAGGTCGATCGGATCGTTTGTCAATTCTATTTTAAGAAACAGAGGCCTACACTTCGTCAATAATGCCTCCGCGATAGGCTGTGGTCCTGAGGCTCCACGTCATCATTTGTAGTTTCGTGTCATACACTCTGCTGTTGCATGGAATTTGTTATAAAAGGGAGGCACACGCCTGTGTTCTTTTCAGTCTGATAGCGTCCATTCATTCTTCTGAGCCCACATGATGCTCACAAAAGTGAAGGTCGTCTGACGTGCAGTCGAGGATGGGAATCAGGGAAGTCACACCACGAGGTCACCAAGTATTCTGGTCTTTCAAGACGGACAGTGAGCAGATAGATCGATTGGTTCAACAATGGAAATTCATCACTTAGACCAACGAGTTGATATTTCCGTTAATCAAACATGTTTGTCAAAGGCGTGTTTGGAAACAAACCTTTAAAACCAATGAAAATGACATGATGACAGGTACAATGCAGGTTCAGTGTCTGTCTGGAGAGTCATCTGGCGGGAAGGTCGGAGCGAAGTGGTATTTCTGGACGGCATCACCAATGGTCAGGTTTGTTCACACTAATCTAATTTGCGTATCAGGAGTGTGAGTAGAAGCTCCTGTTCGAGAGTCCACTGAGGAACCAAAACGGTCAAGTTTACCTAGAAGCCCTAATCCGACGCACCTTGTCACTATTAAGCAAAACTACCAAGGCGATTTTTTATGGACGAAGACGCGCCTGCTTGTCGTTTCCTTTTCGTACGCGATTTTCATGCACGTCACGGTACAAAAGCACTCCCTTGGCCAATTCGATTTCCCGAATGAGCCGGCTTCATGCATGTCCCGAATGGCGCCTGCCCGTGAGTGGCGATCGGATGCGTCCAGTTGTGAACGCAGTGGACAGACTGGAGTCCCAATCCCTCAACGTCCACTTTGACGATACTGACCCATATTTTTAACTGTCCTCCGAGGCGACAGCGTCATCCTGGGCATGGAACAGGAGCGAGGCACTGTTTTAAGATTTCTATGTCCCGACATCGTTGGACGTGTTCAAACCGCTGCAATCGCCGGCGTTGGAGGAACTGACAGCTTTTCGATGCCGAAATACGGTTGTCTTATTGTCTCGTTTTAAAGCTTTTCGCGCAAGCCACTTTTAGTATCCGTCCCAGACAGCAGTGGTCAAACACTTCCAGCTTTCTGATGTCCTCGACGCGTAGCGGCCACATCTCGCAACCGTTAGTCGGTATTGGGCGGGGATATGTTGGGGGGGGGGGAGATGTCCCAGGCCCCGAGATGGCTAGTCGTCCTGGATGCCTCTCGAAATGCCCCCAAATGACTGTGTTTTTACCACAGCCTCTGTCGAGGAAGCCCTAGTCACTGCCTTCTCGAGGTGCAGCTGTTCCCACAAAAGCGAATGCCCAGCTCTCTCTCTCTCTCTCTCTCTCTCTCTCTCTCTCTCTCTCTCTCTCCCACTCTCCGGTTGACTGACTAATAGTCAATCTAGAGGAGGATGATTAAACCCTGATTCCAAACCAACCATGGATGGCGTATGTACTATACTGTACTCACCGGAATCTATGGCGGTGGGGTTTACTGGGCACCCAAAATGTCTTGCTTCATCCGATGGGCGAATGAACTGAGCAATCAGTCACCCGCCCCCAATGAGTTACGGACCCCACGTTTCGTCCCGCTGCCTTGCGTGATAGCTAAAGGCTCCGGTTGTGGATCCCTAAGAAAACCACCTGCTTTGGCTTGGGCAACCTGGCACTATCGTGCCCACAAGCAAATCATGGACTCGGACTACTTACCCATTCCTCCCCGATTGTACCATGTTTTGTTTGGCATGCAGTCTGAAACCAGACGGATGTGAATATATACATACATATATATATATATATATATATATATATATATATATATATATATATATATATATATATATATATATATATATATATATATATATATATATATATATATATATATATATATATATATATATATATTGGACAGATAGCGACCCGGAGTGCGCAGACTTTGGTCCGGAGGCTGACTTTGTTGCGCACCCAGAGTACATTGCGAAGCTGGAGAAACGCAATCCTGGTATTGTCACTGTGCAACGTGACTTGGTCTTCGGCTTGACCGTTCGGGGGATTCATGGAGCCCAAATTTTTGAATGCCGGAGCGTGTTCAACTCATTTGCCGTTGAGGCATATCAGGAGAGTGGACTGTTTAGTGCATGCCGAAAGGATCTTGGTCTTCGTTGTACTGATCTCTAGTCCCATGGATTTTGCAAAAGATTCTACGCGATTGAGAACCGGCTGTAAGACAGTTGGGCTTTCTCAAAGGATGACGATGTTGTCTACGAATTCTAGATCGACGAGGGAAGCGTCAGTGCCGAGCTGAATACCAGGTTAATCAGTGAGCGTGCGACGCATTATCCAATCGATGGTGTAGTTGAACAGCACTGGCGCTATTGAACAGCCTTGTCTAACACCGGAGTTGACGGAGAAGTCATTGGACTCCTTTGCGTAGATACGTATTCTCGCGTGCGTATTTGCGTGGTACGACCTCATGAGACTACGAAGCTTCTGGGGCATTACTTCCGCTTTTAGTATGGTGCATAGCGATTCTCCATCAACTGAGTCAAAGGCAGTCCGTAAGTTAATAGAATAAGCTGCAGCCGGTTATTGAAGCTTGTATTGATGTTCCAGCACTCCGCGGAGGGTGAATATTTGGTCCACGCACCATCTAACACGGCGGAAGCCTCGTTGATTGGGGCTTGTGCGCGCGTCCCTCACCACTGAGAATAGGTTCAACAAAATGATAGAATATTTTGGCGGGCACGTCGATTGAACCGATGCCACGGTGGTTTGCACACAGTCCTATCGCCTTTCTTTGGAAGTGGGAGAACAATTGAAGCCCCTTAGTCCGCTGGGACTTTTTATTTTTCCCAGATTGAGCTAAACAGGGTGTGCAATGGCTGCAGCAGTGTGATGTCATCTTCTCCAGGGAATTTCTGGTTCTTTAGCTTGTGTATTGTGTCGGTGATATCATGTCAGCTTGGTGGGTTGGTAATAACTTCATAGATCTCGCTCTGGATTATCAGGAGTGGGTTCGCAGAACTTGCCGTGGGACGGTGCAGTAGATAATCGAAGTGCTGGATCCACTGCTGCATCTTTTTAGCCTACTCAGGAATGAGCAGCCGGGCCGCTTCGCAAAATACTAGTTCTGCCGAATTTCGCTTATCGCATGCAGTGCGGATTAGATGGAAGAGCTTTGAGAAGTCACCGAAATTAATCGGAGTTTCCGTGATTTCGATTCAGTAATTGTTGCGGTCGCTCCTGGCCGAACAGGTTTTTCGTCGGATACCATGGAAGTCCGGTTGACCATTTAGGTGGGCATCTCTAGTATTTTCGGTTGACTGAGGAGTCGCCCCAGTATTTCTGTCGTCGTCGCCCAGTTCTTCTAAAGCGATTGTTGAAACGATGTCTTAAGTGAAGTTCATTGATTTTCCACCCGTAATTCTCCACCCATGAACGTGGTAGCTAGGTGAAAAGCAACAGCGTCTGAGACCGCCTGGCGTTTTCTCGGTGGTCTTAACGCTGCTGTGTTAATCTGCTTCGGGGCACGGTTTTAGCTGTGATTGGCTCAGTGGATCTTGAAGTGTGTACGGACGAGGATGTGATCGGTGCCATTCTTGGTATCAGTCTCCGCGCCTCGGTATGACCGGCAATCCTCAGGCGGAGATGACCAGCATGATTGTATCAGAATGTAGTCGGTCTGGTGCGCTGTGCGGCTTTTATTAGAGTAGCGCGTTAGTAAGTGCTTCCTAGGATGTTAGAAACGGGTGTTGATATCGATTAGGCTGTTGAATCCTGCACAGTTGACGAGGCGTCCACCATTGTTGAACCGCTATCTAGAAGTGTATTTTCCCGAAATGTGTCTAGTTGCTTGGGTGAGGGAACCAGTGCGGGCGTTCCAGCCCCGCACAAGGTGAATGTCACGTTTCGGGACGCTGTTTATCTGCTCTTCTAGCCTGTCACAGAGCTCATCCTTCACCGCTTCTTTGGCTGCCACCGCCAGGGCATAGACCGTTACAACTGACATGTTCAAGGGTGAGGCACGAAAACGAGCTAAGGCGATGCGAAGGGATATCGGGTTCCGGGCGAGCGGTATCTTGTTAACCTTGTTGCTGACAACTGTCGCGACGCCGTTGAGACCAGAGTTGTCCGTGGATCCTCTGTGGTAGAGGTGGTAACTTTCGTGCACTCCGGGAACCTTTGTACACCGAGTGCCAGAATTCGGCAGCCCTGGCGGCGGAGAGAACAAAAGGCGCGTCGCTTACCGGGGGCGCCATAGCATGAGCGATGTGTGTCACGAAGAGTCTTGGGTATTCGGTACAAAGTGGCGTCCACAGCATCACTCGGCTTTTTGTTCGAGATAGCAACTCCAGCCCCTGCATAGCCAAGTGCTGTCTGCCAGGTAACAAGAAGTTTTTGTGTTGGTAGCCGATGATCGGACGAGCGGTTGGTACGCCTCTTGGTTGGTGGCCTACCTATCAGGGATGCCCGACGCGTCCTAGTAATCTTGGTGCATGGTTGTGGGTGGCTCTCAGAGCTCGTTCGCCACTCGGTAGAGGTCACCTAGACCCCGGGGTCCATGCAACCCTTTTGATTGAGAGGATTTCCTTGGTAGCTGTTGAATCCCAGCAGATCTCGTCCGCCTATGAAAAGGTATCCGTCTTTGCATGCCGGCCGCCGTCTCACCGAGGTTTTTAGGGCTTGGTTCCCGATATCAACCTAATCGAATATTTGTGGGATCAGCTTGGGAGGAAAGTGTATCAGAGGCGGTAATACAATTCCGTGGGAGAGTTGAAGACTGTCTTGAAGGAGGAATGGGACCGTATGCCACCAGATACTATCAGGCGATTGATAATAAGCATGACTCGACGGGTAAATTCTGTTATATCATCCAAAGGTAGTTCAAGATATACTCATGAGCGACCGTTCAAAAACGTCCACACTGTTTTATTCACAACAAAACATTTTGATTTCAATTAAGGATTTAACTAATGTGCAGTGCTTTGGGTATTTCAGTGGAAACGTTCTTATGGTATTTGGGTTAACAAAATTGGAATCGGAAATGATTCCAGACTTCTCTGTTGTCTGGTAGTCATTGGTGATTGTTTAGTAGCCACTTCCGGTTATTTAGGGATCTCGAACTAGGGTACATTAACCAATTTTTTCCGCTGCATCCATATCGCGCAAGGACACGTGTGTGATTTCGGTCCCAGTTACGAAACTTGGTAGGTTTCTGAGAGTTACTGATTTGAATACTCAGGCATTACGAAGGAAAGTCATTACGGGAAACTGGTTTGAAAATGATTCTGGAGGGTTTAATTAGGGTGAAATTGTGTCTGTCAAAGTGGGCAAAATCCGATCCGTTGTTTGACTGCAACAACACACTGAAACCATGCTCTTTCATGGTTTAGCCTTCCGAAACCCCGTGACCCGCATCCTGCACAAACATATCAAGCCCTGTAACAAGGGCCAAAATCACACGGCTGATATGCTCTTGCGCGATATGGATGTGTCCGAAATGTTTCGGTAATGTACCCTTGGCTTTGGTCACTAAATAACCTACAGTGGTTGCTAAACCATCACCAGTAGTTTTTGAGAGTGCGATGCATCATCAATCTGTGGCGTAACTGAACAGGTCTAGTAAAGGAGCAGCCTTACCGGATGCTGGGGCGGAGCGGAAGCTCTGGAAACTTCCTCGTAGGTACGAATATGGCCTCGCGTAGCTAAGTGATACACCAATAGTCTTACCTACTTTTTAGGCAGCCTATCGGCTTTTAGTGTTTCGAAGTCACAGTCCCTTGACGGAATCGAACGCGACGCAAAACTCAGTGAAGTAGGCTGTGGTTGGTTGTCTGAATTTTTAGCGGTGTTCGAGGATTTGTCGCAGATCAATGGAACCTCTCCCTAAGCGAAAACCTATTAGTTGGGATGCGTTCGCGCGCCGCGTTCGTCAGTAATTTTATGTACGAGAATATTTGTGAAGAACCTGGCCACTAAATCAATGGAGCTGATGCCCCGCAATTGGACAGATGGTCCTGTCGCCCTTTTTCAGTGGGGAGCAGAACAGAGGTTTCTCAATCTATAAAGAAAACGTCAGTCACCATAAGAAAGCAGAATCGCGTAGTCTGTAGGTCTAGTGAAGTTAGCGGACTGGTCCTGAAAATTTCAGACGAGATGTCATCCTCACCGTTGAACTTCTTGCTTGCCATTGTCTTGATTGCGGAAGCTGTTCTAACGGGTGGATCGCGATTGGTTTAATATTATTCGTGGTTACGTGGCGACACTACGCAGCTGCGTTTGGGGTAAAGGTTGTCGAGGAGATGGGTTCAGTTTTCGACTCATTCCTGAAGTTTTTGTTAACTCTTGGCCGCCGAAATCACGTAACCTGGAAGATAAGGTTGCATCCTTCCTGATTTTAAGTGTTGCTCGTAAGAGCTTACCCAAAACCCGAACGGTGGATGTGATTTCCATCTTATCTAAAAATCGGGATCAAAACCGTTTACAGTCGTTCTTCACTATGCAGCTTGGTGTGAGAGGTTGTGGAAATGGAATGGGTTGCGTGATCTCGCAATCTTTGTGTTTCTTTTGAGTTTCTCCAGAAACCTACGTTTTTGTACCAAATAAACATGGGGAGAAGCTGTTTGCCATCACAAGATGAACGTGGGAGTGAAGCACGCGGGGCTATCAACTGAATCCGAGAAGCGGATCGATAACAAAACACCAGTGAAGATAAGACAATGCGTGCAACATTCAGGTTTCACGTGACAGACCAGAACAAGATTTTTCACGGGTCCTTCGATCACGTTTCCGTGCTGGGTTAACGCCTCACTATCTTGTAAATCAGAATTAAGTCAAAGGCTCCGGTTAGGGTTACTAAAGAAAAGCCCTTTCTGCGGTGTAGTCTTACGCGAAGTATGATGTGCCCAAAATTCCCCGGCGGTACCTCGGGAAACATTCCTTTTCTCTTTGCTCTTCATCTTTCATATTCAAATGATGAATGGATACAAGAAGTCACAGTGAGTTGTAACCGAGGACTTGTAACTCTTCGTGAGGGTAATAACTTGGAGATAGAGTAAAAAAAGAGAATCTGTTCTCAAACTTAAGGATTCTCCTAACTTAACTGTTTTCAGCGTTCGCACACTTTGCCAAGCAGGACAAGTTGCCCTGACTAGAAATCCAAAATCCTGTGAGATAGATATATGTTGTGTCTCCGAAATACGTATATAGGACCCAACTTCAATGCTAACGCTTCGGACCCTAAATACAAGCTCAGCTTCTCATTTCACTCTTCGCGTGTTGGGTCATTCGGTGTTTGGTGCTCGTGGTCAGGCTGGCGTTGGCATCGCTTTGAGCATGAAGACAGAACTTGCACTACTCGACAGTACCCCAGTCAGCGGTCGTCTGTGTGCAGTCCAGTGTCGGTGCTTGTTCGTTGTTTCTGTGTATGCCGCAGCTGACTGTAGCTTCCTGAGGCTAAAGACGAACTCAGTCCTAATAGTAGTTGCTGGTGATTTCGATACTCATTCATCAGATGAAACACTCAAGCACACCAGACTGAGGTGATTAGGATATGTGTTGTGCACGTTCCCGGATGGAATCATTCGGCTGGCAATGGTTAGAGACATGTACTTCAGCGTCCCCAGCCAACGACAATCCTCGTCCCTTGGGCCCCAACCACGGAGGCGGGAGGCTCCAACCGAAGACAGTGGTGATGCTGGCTTCATATCTACACGTCAAGTCATGGTCTGACCGCCGCGTCGCTTCTTCCAACTTTACCCAGGACGTGCAAATAGAGCACGGAAAGGTAGACGACGGGCACGCAGTCGTAAAACATGTCTGAACCACCGGAGGTGGTGTAGAGCGATCACTTCGTTAATAGGGCAACTATCGGTGCCCAACACACGACAGCGCACTCGATATTCCCACCAGAGGCGAGTCATGCTTGGGAGACATCGGTTGTCGAACGCAGAAGGACGCCGAGAATCCTCAGCTCGAAGTGGCCAGGTCTCGCAACCGTGGAGCAAAACTGCGAACCGCGGCTACGTATGCCCGTCCTTTAAGAGAGAACCAGATGTCACGGCGACACCACAGGTGCCTCAGGTTTGCGAAAGCTGCTCTGGTTCTCGCTATGCGTGAACTGGTCTCCTCCCCAACACCATCTCCAGCTTTTATCAGGCTCCCAAAGGTACTTAAAGTTGTTGACTAACTCTAGCTGATCACCACAAAAGGTGAGCACAGGCACAGGCTCATTGCAATCTTGCAAAATCACTTTGCACTTGGGAGGCGCAAAGTGTATACCATATCTGGATACTTCAGCCGTCAAGTGGTCCAGAGCGTTTTGTATTGCCTGTGCCTTATAACTCGTCAAGGTGATATCATCGGCATATTCGGAGTCGAAAATTCTATTCCCTGGGGGGAGTTCAACTCCACCGTTTGTAAGAGTAGATAAGACTTTCCGTGGAACATCCTCTATGGCAAATTTGAAGGGAAAGAGGGATATAGGGCAACCTTGTCGTACTCCACTGGAGACGACAAAAGTGAGCGGAAGCTGGCTGTAGGTCTTAACCCGACCTGAGTGGTGACGATACAGTTCTTTGAGGAGAGGTATACTCCTCAGGTACTCCATTTCTCAACAAACGATTCCATGATGCAGTCCTACCGACAGAGTCGAAGGCCACGCGAATGTCCAGGAACACCATGATTGTTGATTTTTGGAAAGTGTGATGGTGCTCCAGCAGTTGTCGGAAGGTGAAGATTTGGTCAATACATTCACGACCGGCACGAAACCCAGCCTGCTCCTCGCGAGTCTGCTCTTCACGCGTTTGGTACAATCTGCGAAGTATGACAGACGCAAGCAGCTTCGACGCTATTAGGATAAGACTCACACCCCTATGGTTAGTGCAGTGACTGTGCTAATCCTTCTTAAAGATGGGGACAACAATCGGTTCCTCCCCCAAGGAAGAAACCTGCTCAGAATTCCAAACTTTCTAGAACAAAATATAAAGTTCTCTAACGAGCTGCACTCCGCCATCTTCAAAAAGATCTGGGGCAAGGCCAATGGAGCCCGGAGCTTTATAACTCCCTAAGGCCTAAATTTCTTTCGGGTCTTCCCCTCTGTAGGTGGATCCAACAAAACGCACCGCTGGGCATGTACAGAAAGAGCTATGGGGGTGACTGACACTAAGAAGCAGCTGAACTGTTTGAAAGTGCTGTTGGTCTGAGCACAGGGCCAAAAGCCGTTCCCAGTTTTTCGAGCGATGGGAATCTAGCCTCAAAGTGCCTCCTAAATGCTCCTCAGTTAATGACAGTCGACCAACTCAGTTCTCCCACCAAGATACCACCCCGGCTTGCTTTACTCAAGAAGTCGTGGAGCTTTCGTTAAAAGTTATCTTTGATTGCATCTGGGCTGCAATCGGTAGATGTATACACCGAAATAAGAAACAGATTGCTTATATCGGAAGAGCGACTTCTGACTTTGCTCGAATCCCTGAGTCTCACTGCGCATAAACGACTGTTGACTGAAATCCAGTGTAAGAGCGCCGCTTCAACCGTTTCACTGAGAACAATGCCAACGCGGGCAAGACCAGAGACCGTAGCCTCAGTGTACACAGAAAGGCGTAAGTGAAACTTCACGGAAAGATTAGATGGGGGCGTCAGTCGAATAATGGAACTGAAGTCTTGGATACGAGTCTCTTGAATGCAACACACATCGATGGCAAGGGATTCAAGCGTAAGAGCTAAACTCGCCCGTTGTCCTATGCGCATGAGGGTTTGTACGTTGAATGTGGCTAGTTTGAATGGGCATCGGAGACGAACCAGGGCATCGGCCGGTGGTAGCGGGTGTAGTGAGACTCGGAAGCTAGTCGAAGAAGAATGAGAGAGAACATAGCCAGGATTTTCACCAGTGGCACCACAGCGGGCACGGTCGACCGAAGAACCCGTGAGGTTTGATAAAAGAGAAGAATCAGGAACGTTAGTGGAGACTGAGAAGTAAAGTTCTCTGTACGACATGAAAGAGTGATCCTGTGCGCGCATAAAAAAACTGTCAATCATTGTATGAATTTTGTCTCCCACGGTTGTTGCTTTGTGGGCTGTTGTACTACTCGGTCTCCCAGTCCAGGACAGGCATCTTTGTGCATGTATGCACCCCTAGTCTTTGCGCAGCCAAGTGCGTCTTGCAGGGCAGCAGAGTTGGTCTAGATGAACCGGTGGCCAGTTGTATGGTTCATTTTCCTCATCTGAAAGCTCTGGGAGCCGGTGACTGGCCGTTCAGTTCATGCACCCTTCCGATGAGACCAAATATCGTGGGTGCCCAGTACACCCCTCCACCATAGTATACTACGCCCCATAAGCCATCCATGGTTGGTTTGGAACCAAGGTTTAGCCATCTCCGCTAGACCAACAATCAGTCAGCCAACCCGGTAAAAAGCGCTGGGTGTTCGGTTTCTTCCTCTCGCCTCCGCCACGAGGAGATAGTGAGCAGGACTTCAGAAAACTGTTTGGGGCGCACTGTTGCAAACCGTCCCGCCTACTCTAGTGAGAAGTTTATCCTGGCCGCGAACCATCTGTTCATTAGCACAGAATACATTGTTTATATAGGAACAAAACAGTCACTGACACCAATCATTGCAATACAGCGCAACTGGTTCATGCCAACATCAAGTAGCCTATCTTCTGATTGGTTGACCGGCCCCACGGGCAGCTAACATTTGACGGGAATCCGTTCGCGTCTCATCAATCCGCTACTTTGTCACTTGCATATCCGCTGACCCAAGCACTGACCTGGATTCTGGACAGGTGCTGACATGCTGATTGCTGACGGGACATGGCTGGCTATCGACCATGAGTCAGCACGTATCCTAGGATGCATGGTCATTGAGAGTATCTCACGAGATATTCAGGTTGGGTATCCACCTCTGAGCCTGAAACATCCACTCCAGAGCATACTGAGGCATTTAGTGACCATCGCACATCGAGGATGAATTTTCTCAATTTGTAGTGCATGTTGTCGATGATGGAGCCTGCGTTCACATTCTGGTCTCAGGACACCAATAGGATGTCACTCATCGTGTTTCGGTTGACTCGGTTTTGATTTCCACTGCAGATTTCATCTTGGATGCCCTATTCAGCATGCAGGATCAAAGCTAAACTGCCACCACTTGAACAACTGTAATCGCTTGAGTTTTTTGTCTGTTCTGTGGTGACGTTTGAGGTCTCTATTGTCCTGAATGTTATCGTTTTTTGGGTTATTGTGAACTTGAGTGGTTATGGACCTTTTTAACGTGATTTCAACAAGACTAGCTTTTTATTATCTTATTTTAGACTCCTTTTATTCCCATGAAGCCAGGCACCATGAATTCGAACCATCAGTCTTCGGAAACAGTGTTCAAAAGCGATCATCTGCTTTCTACTTCACCATTTCAACGTCCGTCCCATCGCTCTGCCGTTCGCACACGTCAGTCTCAAAAAGCCATGACAAAATTACCAACTCAAACTTCGCTTACGATGATCAGTTCATCCTCCAGTTCGGACGAAAAAAACATAGATGGGAATATTAAGAAAACTGTTTGTGTTCCTGTGGCCGTACCACCCTCAAGATTGGATAAACCGGCGACTGCCTCGGAAAACGTTTCCGCAAATCGAATAGGTCGACAGTCGAATGGCAATACACCGGCAATGCACCGTGCTTTCATTGATCCTGCAAATAGCACAACTGTTTCACATCAGACACCACAAATCAGCAGAAATGATGGCGATTTTGAGTTCGTTTTATCTTCTAAGAATGACATGTGTGCATCGAAAATACCGAATAGTTCCGCTGGAGATCCGAATTTCAGAATACATGGATCCGGATTTAAATCGAGAATGACACAATGCTCCAATTTATCTGGTAAGTATATTGCTCTCTAAGTATTTTTCTGCCTTGATTGTTTTTATCCAAACTGATGTGGGTACAACGGATGGAGTAAACCTCATACATACATGACCAGTAGCACTGTTTGGTGCTTGAAATTTGGAAGCAATAAGAGCTAATAAAATAGCCGCGATCATTGGAGCTCTCGCATTTACTACCATCTTCTTTCCTCCCAACTCTCCCTAGCTGTTTTCGTATTTTGAATCATTTACTTTCTGGTTTGGCATTATTTAGAGATAGCTACCAAAATTACCACAGCTAATGCGTAGTTATTGTTGTTGTTCAAACCAAGGTGCACTGAGCTGCTTTCGTTATTTCATCAGATTTTATTATTCTGTGCTTGCACATGAGTACAACGAAAGAAGTATGCTCGAAGTCATGAGAAACCACTTGACCCTGAAACTCTCAGAGACAGGTTACAATAGGCTGCAGTAACTCAGATGTAGTAACTAGTTGTGTGACAGCGAAGTACTGTCTACCACAAAAGTTCACTGTGGTGAAGTTCAGACCGCTCAATTCAGAGTTGTTCACCTTAAATACCATCGGCCGATGCTGTGAAATAGTTGATGACGAAGCCTTGATGAAGTAAGATTACACGGTTTCCAGCTGTCTTCTGTTTGAATAAAACAAACACGTAGTTTAAAAGTCTTGCACCATTGTTTAAAAGCCTTGTATCATACTTTAAGAAGCATGTATTACCATCTCTTAGGCTAACTATTCCCCGTCTCGTATGAACACTGGAGTATTAGGTATTTTGACTCACATCTAACCAGATGTTTTTAGTGTGGATCTAAATACATGAAAGTGGTGCAAACAGGATTTCCGGGCCAACGCCAACATATCAGCACCTTAAGACCTGAGAGGACTGCAAAGCCAAAGATACCGCATGTGCGTATCGAAACATTCAGTTGCCTTGATATGCGATGGTTGTTTTCCAATGTCATGAAGGCCTAGAAACGTGTTTTGCCTACTCGAGGAACGAAATGATCGAGTGGATTTGATGTTCACAATGGGCTGAATTATGTGGTGCTGTAAGCACCACGTAGAATGGCGCATGAGGGTATGACAACTGAACACTGGCTCTGGGCAGCTCTTGGTCGTCCGGTCAGTTTTAAGCTGTCAATGGTATGAGGATAATCAACTGTGTCATTTCTAAAATGAGTAAGGCAGAACAAAGATGTCCGCTGTGTAAGTGACAGAGGGGAGAGAAATAATCTTTTCGAATTCGGAGAACGAAAATCGTATACAGCACGAAAACTGTCGGCATTGAAAGCGTATGTACAATGTGCCAGAAATGATAAGGGTATGAAACTGATGTATCAACATCTTGGAAAAAACTTTAAAACACTGCAAAAAGCGATCTACGAACCGGTTCAAAACAAGGCCTCAATAAAAGGAGATTTTCGGGTGATGTCGCCAAGTTGTGCAACATTGTGAACGAGAATCATTTGGTGACTCTCGCTTGGATTACAAGAATATTTGATTCTGAAAGTTCCGGGTTGACCATTAGCGTGACCTCCATTGATCGACTCCTTGATAACCAATGGCTACAGCGTGAAAAACCTACAATAAAACCCAGTGAACACAATCGGATTGACGTTAAGACAAAGCGCGCCCAACGTGCAGAATGGTTACATGCACAGGAAATTCACGTTGGCGAAACAAAATTTGGTGTTCTAAATCGATCGAACGATCTCTTAGGGAAAAACCGTGTATCAAAATCTTGCCGTCAAATAGTGCAAACCGGAATATCGTTGCATGCATTTTGACCCTTGGGACGCCGCATTATAATTGTCGTACAAAAATAGGCAACCAGCTTTGCAATAGATTCTTGGAAGCATGCTCCTCTAAGGTGAGCGATGAACAACCGAACATTAAAGTAGGGTTGTTTCTACTTTATTTGTTATGCGACAAAGTACAATACTTCAGGAAAGGGGCTTCAGCCGATGAAAGGCTGCGAAATAGAGAAGTCTTGAGAATAGAATGAAGACGTAAGTCACGAGATGTATGCACTTCGTTTACTCTTGTCTACCGCGTACGTAAAACATTTTAGTTTATGTATCGTACAGCGAGAAAAATAATACACTGGAATGGACTGGATTGAAAACTTTTACACTGCGCTCGATAGAGGGAGGAGGATGCACTGTAATAGCTTTGAATCCAGTCCATTCAACTGTATTATTTTTCTCGCTGTATGATATATAAGCTAAAGTGTTTACGTACGCGGTAGACAAGAGTATACGAAATGTTTGTATACCTTGACTTATGTTTTCCCCCTGCTCTCTTGAGTTTGATAAGGGGGGACCCATTGCTTTACATTTTTGAATAGAGAAGTGACTGGCGGCAATTGGAGTCGAACCCGGCTCGTTACTACTCAAGGTCCACGATGATAACCGCTTGAACACCGCCGGCCGCAGCGGGTAGTGTCTATTTTTGTGAATCGTCCTTTACATCGACGGATGACTAAAGCTCGTTTGGCTAGTAGACATTCTTTCATTTTTCTTCTTTCTTATAGTCTCTTTTTCGACCTCATTGAGTTGGAATTCAATCGCTTTAAAAGGTCGTTGAAAATGTTACTGGAGGGAGATAGAGAAATGCTCGCATGACCACCGGAAGGGCAGCCTTCCAGGATGCATTGATTTCTTTTATTGCAAGAATTTTCGTAATCATATAACCGCCCAAAGACCTTTGAGGCTCATAGTTATGTTTCTTTTGCAAAATAAATGATATAATTCAAATTTTGATATGTAATTCAATCATTGTTGATGGATGACCCTTAAACTGCGGGAAATACAGTAGAGGACTCCAGACTGGTGTTCCTTCTCCTAGTCCAACAAGTTTCTGTTTTGTTTTTCGGATTGCAAACGTTCCACTACTAGCGCAGGTGATATCCTAGAGAATCAAGAAAGAAAATGATCGTCAAAATATGTTGCTGCTCGGAAAAACTACCTTGTCAATATTCATATTTTCGATATAATTTACGCCGTTCTACGATCTGACGAAACTATCCGTTGGTCGGCTCTCATGAACCTTTGCTGTGAGCTGTCAATCGTGGGCCGTTTGATTTTACTGCTTACCAATACTTACCAACGTGTTTCTATTTATTCGTGGCTAACAGTGAAAGGCATCTCATCAGTTAGCTCTACTGAAAACTCGACCACTGTGCCAAATACACGTACTGGATCATGTGGGACAACTGGTAGTTTGACCTCACAGAAGCCACCGCTAATTTCTGTTTGCACATGTTCCGAAATGTCATGTGCTGGTCTGCAACCGAACGGTTCCTTGTCTGAAGGACATGTGTCGGAGCCCATTCGACATTTCAAAGTTATTCTTCCGAGTAAAGAATACAAATCGCGTCCCGCTCTTCCGACGGAGGCACACGTTCTTTACATGCCCAAGGGCTGTGATAAAGAGGTGAGTTTGTTTATGTGAATGCTGCCGTTTTTGTTTCTTCTCTCCTACAGAACTACTCTTGGGTCTGAAAAACAACCCTTGTTTTACCATTATTTGATACGTCTTGTTTTCAGAGGAATTGAACATCAAGCACCAGCCGTATCTCTTCAAATTAATGTTTGGATGCAGCTTTAATACTCTTGTTGGTACATGTATAATAATATGAATAGGAGTTTGTTTTGTCGACTCGACGTACTCTTATTATTTGTGGATAGTTCGCATCCTTTGAAAGCTAGTGACCAGGGTGATACTTCATGAATCATCTATAGGTAATTCGAAATATCCGACAACTATTTTTGTTTCAATCGGTTTAGTGTTTAATGGTATGATGTATACGCCTGCCCACAAAAGCCTATCAGGTTCATGGAACACGTAAAGAGAATACACGTTTACCCAATTGAGGTGTTAGCGGCATTCGTAACGTCATAGCGCTGGTTACGGGTTTGGGTAGTATACTCAAGCCTGTGAAATGTCACATCCCTCTGTCAAGGGTTAAAGTGCTACTTTTTAAGGAAATTCTACAACTCAGAGCTGAAATGTTTTGTGATTATTAACACATTATAAGTGCCAAACTCCTGATGCTACTACTAATGAAGTCGAGAAAGTACAATTACTATATCATTTCACCTGTTTTTATTTCTTGGTTATTTTCTGTTTGCTTGAGGTTATTCGTGGTTATTTGTATTTTTCAAGTGAAAACGTCTTCTAATTTGTGACCGGTGCTGGTCGAGCGGTATAAAGCGCTTGATTACCACCTTCGAGCTCGGACGTCCGAACACCCGTCATTACTGGTTACTTTGGTGATAGTGCATTGCACATCATTCATCTCCTTCATGTTATCTATTTGACCGGAAAGTCATACGTTTCGTGGAGTGGAACCATGGAATCGAAGAGGAAATACCAAATATAATTACATGTGTGTACAAAGACGACAAAAGCAGATTTTGGTGCAACAGTCGGCGAAAAATGAAAAGCATTAATTGATGATGAACTACGAAGTTGCCATGTTACCCATCAGATAGCAGCGGAGACCAATGAAGTTCATAACGGATTCATTTAAAGTAGAACACAAGCGCACAGAACGCAATAAGCCACCATGACGGTATGGACATCTCGGCACACTTGTTTATTCACCTGGATGACCTTAACGGCCGTCAAAAACAGTGAGCAACGGATCGGTTTTTCGTTCCAATCCGCGGTGGTTGTTTAAATCTTGGCTACTGACAATGTTTTGAGTAGTAAAAACTGGAATTCGACCGAAATTGACGTTCGACCATCTTTAGTTTCCCCAAGACAGTACACAGTTCGTCAACCCCCTCACTTGATTTATGGTTCTGAGGCTCAACAACGTCAGTTCGCAATATTTCAAAGAATCCCAACACTGCTGTACTTTAACCATCACGACGGAACTGCACCTTGATGCGGTGTGACGGCTGGCATGCCTCTGACCCAAAGAGATATGCGGGATGGCTACCTGAAACTGACGATGCGACCATGCCTGACAAGTCACCTTATGGAGGCAAGATAAAGTCCAGTCGATGGACAACGCCTGGTTTTACGAGCTGTGCTATTGGGTAAGACATACCAGCGTCTAAACACAGAGAGAAGCAGTTTACCGGTGAGAAAATCTCCACTAGATGGACGTAGTTCAGTTCAGTTTATTCAACCAATAACCTCGCACTTCTGTGCTCTGGTTTCGGTTTCGGTTTCTACCTTCCGGCGTCGCCCAGTAAAGGGGAAAATAATAGAAGCATAGTGCTAAAGATCCAAAAAGTCAAAGTATCAAGGGGCAATCAAGACGATAAGGAAAATGTCCGAATGCAACCACCCCAATGGTCGCGACGCCTAACCATGTCACTTAATGTCTTCAAACATTTGGTAGGCGAGTCGCGTGGACCCCAACCTGGAAGTCTAACACGTCCTACGTGGCAAAGTCCACTGGTCAAGGTTTCATTACCTCCTGCGTCACGAATGCAGGCTTGCATCGCTCATTCGAAGCACCCCGAATGAGTCGAAATAATTTGCCGAAGTCACCAGTACCGGAAGCGGTCTCCATTTACTCTGTCACTTTGATCCAGTATCTCTTACGATCGACTCCAGCCAAAAACGAGGCCCCTCGCTGTAGTCTTCGGCGTTCAGTACTTCCCACTAGTCGGGCTTTCTGGGCCTTGGCTGACAGCTGCAAGGTGGTCTCTGAAATCCAGTCTTTGAGACGTTTTCCAGTTCCTTCAGACTCCTTCCAAGCAGTCTCTTGAACACCAAATCGATCACCTTCCACTGTTCTTCCACGGGGGGACCCATCCGTTTGCACGCTAGCTACAGTATCCAGCTGGGTTGCGATAGCGTTCAAGAGAGCGTTGCGCGTTTCTGGTATTTCCAGGGCTTAAACATTGATTCGGCTCGATGGTGAGACTTTGAGGCACGCAGACAGATGGATTCTGAAGCGCGCACGTACAAGGACGAAGTCTGTACCATTCGCGTTTTTGGTTAGTGCGCCGCGGTTTGCTCGGCAGTCCTCTACTGATGATGCCCAACGGGATCGCACTAGAATATGATCTATTTGCTGCGCAGAGCGACCATCGTTCGAGTACCAGGAGAAGCGGCGTCAATGTTTGCTCAGATAGGAAACTGTCTTATTCGGAATATGTGGACGATATTGTTCTTCTGAGTGAAGATCCAGGTAAGTTGCAAGGTCTCTTAGCTAGTCTTAACAACAGTGTTGCAATGTTTGGGATGCGTTTTGTACCTTTAATGTTTAAAATACTGTTGCACGATTGGGTTGGCTCAACACCAAACCTTGTGTTGGCAGGGGTAGCTCTAGCTGAAGTAGATAAGTTTTGTTACCTGAGAAGTTATATTTCACCAGGTGGACAGATATTACATGAAGTGTCATCGCGTATACAGAAGGTACGTTTGGCTTCTGCCATCCTCCGCCCTCTGTGGCGTCGGCGTGACATCCGATTGTCTACTGGGGTAGAGTGTACAGTGTAGCGGTTAGATCCGTTATTTTATGCGGTTCCGAAACGTGGCCGTTGAGAGTAAAAGATAGCCGAAGACTGTCGGTGTTCGAGCACCGATTTCTCCGTAGCATTGCCCGAGTATGGTTGGAACACCGTATGAACAATGCCGAGGTTCGGCGTAGGGTGTTAGGAACCAGAGGTCAATCTCTGGGTCAGGTGCTGAATCTGAATAGGCTAATGTGGTTTGGACATGTGTCACGCATGCCCACCGATAGACTTTCACGGTGTACTCTGTTCTCTGAGGTCGGTAGTCATTGGGAGGTAGGTGGAGGTGGTCAGTCCATGACAGGGCAAAAAGATATTAAAACTTTGATCAGTGAACTTGGCCACGTAGGACGTGTTAGACTTCCAGGTTGGGGTCCACGCGACTCGCCTACCAAATGTTTGAAGACATTAAGTGACATGGTTAGGCGTCGCGACCATTGGGGTGGTTGCATTCGGACATTTTCCTTATCGTCTTGATTGCCCCTTGATATCAATATGAGCGCTTGCACATGCAGCCTCGTTGTTCGTTGGGTTAGCATTGATCCAGACACGAATAACTATGAGAAATCACAGTTTTGACTCTTTTGTGAGCCCTTCAGTGAAGAGTATCCATTCACACTCCAGACGATTCAAATTAGATCCTAGTGAACATATAACATCGGAGTGTACAAGTATGAGGACGAGTGGGCAGAGGAGTACCAGGTACGCATACCTGATGAGCGGCAACAACCGCGAAACCGGTCGTGTGCTTCCGGGGAAATTTTGTCCACACGTTTACATACTACTAACTATATATATATATATATATATATATATATATATATATATATGTATATATATAATGCTTTGAATTGCCGGTCAACCTGATTTTATTTGTTGATTGATTATCTTTTAGATGGTTAAATAATTGTGATATTGTAAATGTGCGGTGGGATGTTGATGCTTGATTTGATCAGTTACTGCTGCTATTGTTTTTTGTTCATGATGTTATCGGTGATTGTATTCATTTGTTTTTGAATATTTAGCGTAGAAGCGAGTGTTAGGTCGAAGTGATTATTTTGTGACTGGTAATTTGGGTTAGATTCTGCAGTTTGTGGTTTTAAGTTATGTGATGATGTGGATGGTGGTTGATAAACTTTACCTTCGATTATATCGGGACAGTGCCCGTTTGTGTAGATCTTGTGTTATGGCATGTGCTGTGTGCGGGGTCCATGAGCGTGGTCTGGTGATGTTGATGCGTTCCCGTTAGTTGTTGTGCTGTCTTCGCGATTCCGCTGTCAGAGATGAATGTTTCCTTCTGGTGTTCGCGGCAAAGCCGCTTCAACATACCCGTTCACACGTATTCCACACTGGCCCGTAGCTTCAGATGGCAATGACGGTGCGACAAACCGTGTGTGAAACAGATGTTTATTATCTAATGAATGTGTCTGTTCTTGTTCTTTACTTTTTTCATTCTTGTTTCAGTTGTTAATTGTGTATGTTTTCGAAGCCTGTATCCGTGGTCATTTGGCTGGTTCGATGAGTGATACGTTTGATGTTCCAATTTGATATAGGATTTGTAGATTTGATGTTTGCTATTGGTTGGCAAGATTGTATTGTCTAAACAAACTAATCTCCAGCATCCTGCAGAATGTAGTAATTACCCTTCCTGTTAGTCAAGAACGATACAAGTTGTCTAATGGTTGTTCAAAATTAATAATTACTTGCACATGAGTGCGGTGAAGGGGGTACAGCCCGTAACCCCAAAGACCCACTGCGCTATTAGTTACAGCAGGCAGCCAAACCCTGAGACTCAGAGTGGAAAACCGCGTAAGGTGCCAATAGATCAGGTGGGGTAACAAGTTGGACGACAGTGAAGATTGCCGTCTACCACCAACGTGACCGGCTGTGGCAAAATTCAAACTTCCGACCTCCAAGGTGGTAATCAGATGCTCTGAATCACTCGACCACCACCGGTCAGGGTGGCACAAGGTTCGAATAAGTAAGGCGTCGTAACGAGCAGGCTGACAGTGAATATCTGTCTAACGTAGCCCATTAAGCATAAATTAGTCTCAGATCGCGTTGACAGTTCACGCCTGTGTTGTGGAGCACTAGTCTTTTTTGAGGTTCAGCTCTTTTCCATCCGGAGGTAGTGTTTTTCGCGTGGAACGGTTTTAAATAATTCATACCACTTTATTCCGATATTGCTAATCTGGACTTATGGTTTTAACGACGAATGAGGCGTGGGCATATTTCTGTTATTTGCGGAATGTCTCTTTATTGGAGCGATAGCACTGTATAATATCCGATTTATTCTTCTGACGGTCTGCTTCGCTTCGGCTGTCCAATATATCGCTCTTCAAATACGCCTTGCTCTTATTTTGTTGCGCTTAGTTTGTTTAATCAATAAACGCATAATAGTATGAAAAACATCAAGATAAGAAAATATCACGACGAGACTGCATCTTGACTGACAAGGCTGAGGCTGCCCCTTTTAGACTAGTTGCCGGTTAACAGTCGTTTATGTGCTGCGAGACTCGAAGGGTCAGTTGTCATTCGAAAAGATAGCTGTGTTAAGCGCAATTTGTTCGTGGTCTCGGCGTACCCCCGAACGGACTGCAGCTATGACACGCAGAAAGATAAGTTTTATGATGAACTCGCCACCCTCGTTCGCAGGAGCAAAGGTTCTGACATTGTAATGCTAGCTGGTGACTTCAATGCACAAGTTGACAAACTAAGTGCGTCAGAAACTTGTCTAGGTGGCCGTTGTGTTTTATCCGCTCAGTGCACAGATAACGGGGATAGCTTTCTCGAATCGGATATTTCCATCTAGTACAAAGTTTTGACGCAGCTGGCGCCGGACGGCGACATGGCGCTCTAACTCTGCACGTATTTTGAGCCAGATTGATCATATCGCCGTAAGCTACTGGTGGTGCAGTTCTGCAGATCTTACTGGTCCACGTACATAGAGTCGGACCATGCTTTATTTTTATTGCGATTATCTCTCCAGCTCCATGGTCATCGTCACAAACCGCAAATCCGGTTAGTCGTGCAACGTTTGTGTAGTCCAGAACTTCGCACCAGTTATGGATAGATGCTTTCACATGATCTAGAATGTACGACGAACAGTAATGTAGATGAGCATTGGGCTCATATCAGACAGGCAATGCACGTTACAGCAGGTTTCGCCTGTGGTCCTCGATCCGATGTCTGTCAAGGACACTGTATTTCTCAAGAGTCGGTCAGTTTAATGGACAAAAACGTCAGCTCTTTAACTGTAAAGTGATGAGTGAAATACGAGGACACCTGCAAAACGAAACTACGGCAGGCCTGAAAAACGATCGCGAAAATAGGTTGGTCAAGGTAACCGGAGAAATAGAAATAGAAGCTGCCTCAGCTAATGGCCGAATACTATTCGAACTTATTTTGGACACCGGTGAATGGTGAACCCCGGCCAGCGAAACTATATGCGATAGAAATGGTAAGCCTGGTAATGGCAAAGAGCAAAGGCTGAACCTTTGGGCCGAATGCTCCCAGAAACAATTTAGCTGACTGCGCGGTAATGTAGTCACTCCTATGTCAACAACTGCGATTTTTCGGGGAGTATCACGTGAGCCCCCATCGGGAGTAAACGTGGAGTCATGCATTCGATTACTAGAGCGTAGAAAAGCGGCAAGTTCCGACGAACTCCCCCCCCCCCCCCGTTATTTTCCAACTGGGTGAAGATGACTTGGTGAGATCACTTAACACCTTGCTCCGTGACTTTTGGAGCAATTAGCGCATTCTGTTATTATGGAGCGATTCATTGATTGTTCTAATCTTCAAGAACGGAGTACGCAATGGTTGTAATAACCATCTTGGGATCAGTTGCATTCCGATAATTACCAATGTGTTAGCCTCAATTTTGCTGCACCCTCTTGCACCAGGTCGCGAGTGGAACGCCCGCGAACAGCAGGCCGGATTCCGCCCAGATCGAGGATGCATCGACCAGATTTCTACTTCTCGCCAATTATGGTACTTTTATACTTCAGGCCGCGTACGGGTTTACGGCGAACTATCTAGTCCGTTCGAAACGATGAGCGGTGTTCGACAAGGTTGTTCCATGTCTTCATTCCCGTTCAACTTTTTCATGGACAAGATAATGGAGAATGCCTTGCGAACTAGGAAATAGTGAACAAGTATGTGACCTAGATTACGCTGACGACCTCGTCTGCTTGTTCGAATGCATGGAATATGCGCCGCGTACGCTAGGTACACTCGCAAGAGTCGTAGCTCCATTCGGCATGCGCTTTGCATCTTCAAAGTGCAAAGTGATGTTGCAAGACTGGATGCCAACGATTTCGAGCCTGATTGTCGATGGGGAGATGCTAGCAGTTGTCGACTATTTCCCTCACCCCGACAGCAGCTTGACGACGGATGGGAGCACAGTAGTAGAGGTGAGCACGCGTATATCAAAGGCTCGAGTGGCGTACGCTAGACTGAAGCACCTGTGGCGCCGACCTGATATTTTACTGAACTTGAAAGGTCGTGTTTACTGTTCCACGGTGCGTTCAGTTTTGTTGTATGGTTGTAAGACAGAGGGTCTGCGTGTGGAAGATATTCGTCGTCTTCAGGTTTTCGACCACTGATGTTTGCGTAGTATCACTAAGATTGGGTGGAATGATGGAGTAAGCAATGCTGAGGTCAGAAACTGAGTTTGGGTCCCGGTTAAGAAAATATTCTATCACAGCATATCCAGCTTGGTAGATTTCGTTGCATGTGGCTAATACACGTCTACCATACGGTGCATTTTTCCCCGTTCTTCGACGTGGAGGTCAACAGATCACGTCGCAACGAGGAATGAGAAAATCTACAGTGAACTCAGGAAAACTAAGTGCCTCACTTCTTTGTGGTTTGGGTCAAAAAGATCCTTCAACCAGTTGGTTGGAGACACTGAAGGATATGGCAGCGAACCGTGAACAGTGGCGATCGTGTTGTCACTTTCTGTCGAATCAGAATGACTGATCAATGTGCGTTTGTAGAGTTAGACTGTGTATTCCGTATGTTGGCTATTCGGGCGTTGTTCCCTTCTCCTACTCCTGTAGGTCCACCCGCTCTCGACCTTGTATATTCATTCTTCCTACTTCCGGGCACGTGTTAGTGGGGCTTGCCATGTTGTTTGACGCTGTACGAAGATAGTCATGATGATGTTGAATCTACATTGTTCACGATCAACTCTCAGATTCTCCTCACCTCATTGCTAGTGAATCGCCGACAGAGCATGCCACTGACTTGCTTCAGTGAAGTCTGATCAAGTATCGAATTTAAGGCTCATATTCACGAGGAGATCGTGTATTCGGGAACGTCCGTGTATATATAGCCAACCACAGACGGATGGGATAGACAGTTAGCAAATCACCAATGTTGGTTAGCTGATGCAGTGCATGGGTTTTTTTCGATGTTTCCTGAGTATTCACAGAAAAGAAGAGGCATGGTGCAATCATTGAGTTCGTACTTGGATACACGAACCAAGTGTTACCAGTTGGCTTTTGCATAGAATCGTTGAACTAATGGTCATTTTGTGCTTTTAGGAAAGGGAAGAATGCAGCAGCCCTCATAATCGCAGTGACCCACTGTGCTCATAAGAGGAAAACCTGTGGATCAATCGGTTATGAGGCATACGGTTGTCAGGTGAGGTAGTGGGCTGCTCGACAATGAAGCCGTTTTCTATCAGAGTTGACCGACGGTGAAAAAGGCTCAAAGCCGCATTAGGTTTCATCGACCAATGACTTACATCTGAAGCTATCAACCGACATTTTTCATTTCTGTATATCACCGTCGAGACATATAGTGCGATTCTTATTTTGTCAGTATTCTCTCTCTTTTTTAGACACCACTACTATAAACAAGTTCGTTCACCGATCGGTAATAGTCAAATGGTCAGCGTTAAGGACCGATCTGTTGGAGTGCCGGATTCGATGAACTTTATTAGCATCTCCGAATCGGCCGTATCCCTTCCGCAAACGACTACACTATTATTGGCAACAAATGGGAAGAAGTGGAATAATTGAATTAAGGGTTAAAAAGTGCCATGAAAATAAGTAGCTATAGTATGTTATCATTGTCAGTGCAATCCACTTAATTCAGATCGTAGAGGTGTCTATTTAAGAGTATCCATGTAGTCTGCTCTATGGCCTTCGTCGTCCATCACGATTAAAACGTGATTTCGATCTACTGAAATGTGATGTGTTACACAAAAATGTTAAGCCCTTTAGATGGTAATTTGGGCAGCATATCTTGAAGTTCTACCTCTTATGCTGCGCAACTGGCAGTGTGCGTGAAATAATATATTTGGAAAAAAGTGATTTCATTCATCTTTGGGAATGAGTTTTCTACAGGTTAGCTGGCCACCAAAACGACAAGTCAACAATTCGGGTTACAAGAACGGGTTAACTAGCTCTCAGCTTGTCAAGCTTCATTTTTGCCCACTAAAACGGCTTGTTTTAACGGTTCCGGTGGCTTTCAGATGCCCAAATAACACAAATAACAGTTATCCAGTGAATTAATAAGATCTTTAGGTAGCACATGGACTACGCACTGGTTTCTCTCTGTGTTCTTTCTGATCTGCAGCATAAAACAAGCGAAACAGAATCACAATTGCGAGGTGCAAAGTTTTCTTCAGGTGAATGGAAGAGAAATTCTTCGCGAAGTATCAGTGCACGTTCCCAGAGCGTTCTCAGAGAACGCCGGTTCGTACGGTCACACTCTGCTCAACGGTATTCGCGCCGTCGAAGTTCTTCATCGAGTAGGAAGCTGAACATAGATGCTCGACCCGAGCGCAGTGCGCTGAAACATACGTCAGCCCGACCCTCTCGATTTGCGGAGACGACTGCGTCCTCCACAATCAGAGATCCCATATACACTGATGATTCGGAGCATTCTGGTCCTCGGTCTGCCCGATTCCCGGAAAATCCAGTCTCAAAGGTGCATGAGTGGCATTCTCGTCTAAGCACGGCTTCGATAGGGCATCGTTCCAATTTCTCACAATCAAGCCGAGTGAGTTTCACGCCGGGACTTGAAAGTTGTCCCCTATTTTCTGTGTCGGTATTCCACATTCATCGTCAAGTCAAAGTAGTTAAGCGTAAATCGGTAAAGTTATGCAGTTGTAAAGGACAATGCTGGGAGTGGAATTTTTGGAAGTGAAGTGCGCCGAACGCACAGTATCGTTTATGGTGGAAGTTGCACGCTTGTTGGTAATAAATTTGGTCATTTCGGAAAACCAAACGTGCCGTCAACATACCATATTGGAAGTCTTTATGCGAACAGGTGTAAGTGGTTTATTTATCGACCGGTTGCTGTTGATCAGTCCGTATTTCATATGCAGACGATCATGGATTGCATTTTGATGATGATCCCAGTTGCCTTTTTTCGTTTCCTATATTTGCTAACTTTATCACTTTTACAGGAGCCAATGACTACAATCATTCCGTACGGTTATCAATCTGAAGTATTCGATAGGTTTGAGTGCATCGGGAGCCTGATTGCAGTTGCGGGTGGTAATAAGCAAGAGAATATCCAGAGATAGAGCAGCCTCTCACAACCTAGGACACCTGTGACGCTCTCATGATATTGGACTTTTCCTTAAGGATTTAGTGTAAAACGCCGCGGTTCGTAGCGTTTTGCTTTCCGGTTGCGAGACCTGGCCCATCTAATATATATATATATATATATATATATATATATATATATATATATATATATATATATATATATATATATATATATACGCTACCGCGATCTTACCCAGGTCGTGAATAGCAGCCACTAGTATTTTGGTAAGTCGCGAAGTAGGTGTTCTATCTACCTGTTGAGTTATCCCCCGGGGGGTTGAGTAAACTGAGTTATCGGTCCCTTCGCCTGGAATACCTCTACTGTCCCACAAGTTGTATTTGGTTATATAAGCTGCGATGGTACTTCCCTGAACAGAAAAGGCCTGATGAGATCCCGTTTTTCATCCAATTTTGTGCTGGGTGATGGAGTAATATAGCGGCTCCATGTCCCAAAGGGGTTACTGTCAACAATCGGTGGTGCACGGTGAGACTTTGAGGTTCGTCCTAGGTGTAAAGTCGATCAAATATTTATCATCTAAAAGTTGTTTGGGCACCGTCGTACCTTCGAAAGACCAATCATCATGATATTCAGAGATTTCCGCGCACTCTTCAACTCCGTTAACAGAACCACACTACGGGATTGCTTTCTGAGAAATGGTGAACACATGTCGGTCCTCAAAGAATCATCTTTTGTCCCGAGTGCTTTGTCGGGCCTAGCAAACTTAGTCAAACTTCCCCCCAGAGAAAAAGAGATTGCTGCGTAGAGTACTTTTGTGACATCACATAAAGGCAACACGCTTTGAACCGCTTGACGATCAAAGTGTCCATGTATGACATGCTCTTTATCCTACCTAGGCGCAAACTGCATTTTCACTAATAACGGGAGCTTGTGATGATCAGCAAGAACTAGTCGATAGCTTCAAGCAAATTGTTAGTTGCATTACTAGGGTGTTGAAGAATGCATTCCATTGCAAATACCGAGAACCAGAACTACTTTTGTCAACCTGAGCCATCCCAGGGTTCAAGACAGTCCCTAATTCTGAATCACTGTACCGCTCTTGTCTTGCATTAATTCTGCTGTCCGTGGTACGCATGGATCAGCATTCGTAATGGGAAACTTCCGTTCTCCGCAAACAATACTTTTGATCATTTCAAGACTAAAAGTCACACTTAAGATCTAGGATTTAAATGATTTTTTATCTTGTCCCCGTCCGTGGACACGTTGTACATTATCTATGCATATAGGAGGTTTTGTTCTCTTCTTATAGCTCTTCCTTGATCCGTTTCAGTCAAGTGTCAGTGTCTCACGTCTGCGACGACAAGACCCCGTTTCGCGGTATCACTCGTATCATCGAACCTGGTTGTCACATCTGGCCCCCGGCGAAGATGCCAGACGAATTCTAAGATGGAATATCAAAACCGCTATGATGCATCGTGAGGTCCCAGTGTTACAGCGTAATTTAGGAGAAGTTACTCGGTTGTTTGGCCCGCACGTAGCTGCCATGGTTGCTCGAGAACGTCAACAAAACTTAAAGGCGCTAAATGTGAGTCGCACGGTATGACCGCCTGGGATGTTTGGTGCGCTTTTTTAATATGTACACGACGGACACTAGTCGCCCTCCTCCAGCTAACATAGCCCGTGCTTGTCGGTCTGTAGTATTTCATCAGTGGTGCGCACCACCACTTCTCACAAATCCGTCCTTGTCAACCTCGGCGCTTTCTGTTCCTATGATTCGCCTGCTTTTCGTAGCTGTTCATGAAGCAATCAACACTGTTTCACCTCTAAGATTTTCTTGCCTTGACAACCATTTCTATCTTATTTGTAGAGTCGAACCGTATTTTTCCGACCGTCGTTGTTAGTAGTTATCAGCGAAATGATTAACCTGATTCCAGCGTCTACATTTGTTGTCTGTCATGCTAGAGCTTGCCAGTTTACCACGATTGTCTCTTTATTAAAACCAATTTCGGCCTTAATACAAGACTTTACGTGTATCGACGTGTGGCTAATTTACGCTGACCATCCAGTTGCTTTCAAACACTCAACCTGCACTTTGTAACAGAACGTATAATCCGCTGTCACCGTAGTACCAATGTCCGGAGCCGGGACGCTTGCATGGACGCAGTAACCATGCACTGGGTATGGGGACTTTGATTGATATCTCCTGGTGGTAACCTCAATAGGAAATAATGAAAAAGAACGGTACTATGGAAGAAGAAATGAGAACTACAAATACTGATATCAAGTCGACAAAGAAAGTTTGTGGATGCTAGAGCACCACTGATTGCGACACCTAGACATATCCTCCAGTGTATCTGACCGCAAAGTGGGCGAGTATCTTGAATTCCGCCCAGGAAGTCTAACACGTCCTACATGACCAATTCAACGGATAGGTTTTTTATACCTTTTTTCTGTTATGGATTAACCACCCTCACTCATTCCAACCGTCGCCGGCCTCAGGGAACATGCACAACACATTCCTCAACCACTTTAACCTGGTGAGCCTATTTATTTCATCCAATGCATGAGTTCGAATACCTATGGCCCTGCATCTAATCCCAGCATTGCTGATATGGTGCCCCCACCATAGTCGAGCAATGCTACGAAGATAACAATCTTCACACATCGGCAACTTTCATATATTCTCCACCCGTAATGGTTATGTTTCTGAACCATACAAAAAAGCTAGCTTTATTGCCCAACATACACTCGACCTTTTGGAAGATAAGCGGATGTCACACCGACGCCACTGCTGACTCAGGTTGCCAAAAACCAAACGAGCTTTCTGTATCTGCAAAGACACCTTGTCCGATATCCGACCTCCAGGTGAAATGCAGCTGCCCAAATAACAGAACTTGTCTACCACGTGTAAAGTCTCCCCAGACACTGAAAGTTCTGGTGTTTGACCGACCCAATCCTACAACAGTCGCTTTCACTTTGAAAGTGCAAATCACGTACCTAACATTGCTACGCAGTTATTCAAGATGTTCAGAAAAGCTTGCAACTTACCTGGATCTTCACTTAGGATGATAGTGCCGTCCACATGTTCATGGTCTGACATCTTTCCACTCCGGAAAAAACCCATGTCACTATCTTCACCTGGTAAAATCGTGGTCTCTAAGACCACATCAATCACAAAGAGAAAGGAAGAAAGACGGAAATCCTGACGCATACCACTTTCCATGATGAACTCGGGTGAAAGATCCGTGCATGCCCTAACTCGGCTTCCGCTGTACGTATACGGCCTGTCCAAAACAATTGGGATAATCCCATTTCGGTTGAAATCTAGTTTATACGACTGATACTGTACTCAGTAGCCAAAAATATACGATGGACACTATTGTTTAGTGAGAGAGTAGTATCATTTATACAAACAGGGATTTCGACCGAATTGAGGTGATCCCGCATTTTTTGGGCAGACTCCACAGCGATTCTATGATGGAAATGAACTCCTCTGGTACACCCTTCAACAAGAGACTGCACCAGAGACCTGTGCAGTCGGCTGAGTCGAAAGCTGCTTTAAGATCAAGAGAAACGGCTCGACACTGGCCAATGACAATCAGTTTTTACAAACAATACATATTTCTAACAGCGGCCGTCAGTCTGTATTCAACAAATGTACGAATGCCAACCTTGGACGTAATTTGTGACACCAGCCAGAGTAAATAAACAGGAAGTAATTTCAGTAGAGCAAGAAGAAGAATGTGGACAGAATTGATATTGGCTATCCGTTTCGCGTGCTCTTAATCAGCTGCTAATGCACATTATATATGATTACAATTAGTTCAAACAGTAGACGGTTGTACACATAAAACGATCAGGAAGAGTCATGCTAAAATGTGTGACAAGATCAAAAAAGGGGCGGTGCTCGAGTGTTACGATGAGGAATGTTTGAATTTCTGCACTAGTGTTACACCGAGTTCCAGTGCCTCACTCTAAACTTGATAGTTGCAATTCCATATAACTCGACCACCGCCGGTCTTGATTTTGAGACCTAATCTACCCAACTACATCTGAACGTTCAAAGGAATATTTATTTCTTCTCGAGTCAGAATCGAGTAACCTCAGGAACATCGTACGATCTGATTTTTCCCCTCATTCCGACAGGTGTGGTATGCCTCGGTGTGTGGGAACAATGCCAAGGTTACCTAACGTACCTCAAATATTTAACGTGGTTTCCAGTTCCTTTGGCAACGACATTCACATTTCTTTCCATCTCACTTTTTTGTATTTGTGATGTTGGCTCCGTGCCTGACTCCAGACATGGTGTATGGTGATAATATGTCTTTCAACGGCGGACGTTTTTTCCCGTGATAAATACATCCAAAAATCCAGATCCGTCTCGGTGACACGCACCATAAAAACCCAGTCATTCGACACGTTTATCCTGTCCCACACCGAGTGACGTTTATTTCCTTTCGTTTCTCTGTTTGTCTTCCAGTTGGATTTTATCCCTGGTTCTGAGAGGCGACGCTCGCGCACGCGATATCACGTCAGGCGGTCAGGGAGTCACCGGTAAAGAAGAAAGAGAAACTGTACTACTTTAGATTTCTCCGTTAGACATTTATTGAGGCGTCGGACGAATCTATCTATCCGCACCCGTACTGTCTTACTGTGAGGTGTCTTCCGTGACGATTGGAGTGACTAATTATTTCCGCACTCCAAACTCGTAAGCGGGCCCACTTTAGGCCCCGGTGATGCGTCTCGTCGCCACGCGTTTCACACTTGAAGCGCTATTGTTACGATTATTACTACCTTCACTCATTTTTATTTGCTTCCTGCACATTGCTCAGTATTTTAAGGGATTTAATTTTTTTCGGTTTACAGTATTTTTGGTTACCAGTTTGTTTTTGCTTTTAGCAATCATCCACTCGCATCCACTTACACCTAGCCGATACAAATTACCTCACGGACCGCCACCTCATCCTCGCCCCCTCCTACGGGACTTTTTTCCTGTTGCATCCTAGTTCTAGTCGAATTTCATTTTTGGTACTCTGTCCTGCCAATCCAGTTTATTTCTCCATCACTGTCCCACTTCTCTCGATATTCACTGTCTTCAGTTGGATAAAAACACGTTGCTGGTGGTGGTTCCTCATACTATCGCCATAGGTGAACATCCATTGTATGCTCTAAGTTCATCCACAAAACTGCCCCATGGGGAGTCGTTTTAGTGTTGTTGTTTTTTTTGTTGGATAATTTTCACATCCGATTTCCACAGTTAGTTGAGCTAGTTTTATTCACATACCGCCTAGGAATTTCCGTTCTTGTTGAATACGCTGTTCTGTTTTGTTTTTGTTGCGTTCACAGATCAGCACGGTGTGACTCGATAGTAGAAGTCGAAAGAATAGTAATTGTGCGTGAGAAAAACAGGACTATATAGACCGCGAAGTTAAAGTAAGAAAGCCAGATGCGTCAAACTATACCTTTCATGATAGATTTAGATTTTTTGTGAGACAATATATCGAGCAATGTTAACTCCCCGTCCGCTGCTAAAAATCCGCGGAAGAACTGTGGACTTTTTCTATGTGGCTTATGGGAAATTATTAGCAGTGCATTTGACTACTTTTCTAGTAGCAAAGGGAGGTTAGTTTAAAGTTATTAAACGGAAAACCCTCATATCTTGGGCATTTATTGTCTGAGATATTTCAAATTGCGTGACGAACAACTGTTTCGCTCGTCGCATATATATATATATATATATATATATATATATATATATATATATATATATATATATATATATATATATATATATATATATATATATATATATATAATTAGATTGGATTAAATAGAAGCCTCCTTCGCGGTAAGTCCAGATCTGCGGAATATTCTGAGGAAAGTTTTGTTATACTTGATCATCTTTGGCGGTAGATGGTAATACACTGTCATCCGGCTAGTTACCACACCTAAACCATTTTGACCTTATGTGCTTCACTACTCCAAGTTTCAGGGTCTGGTTACCGGCTATATTTAATAGTGCAGTGGGTCTTTTAGGCTATGAGCAAGCGTGTCTTTAGATAACCCAAAAAATGTCAATTCATTTACAACTGACTACAATCACAAATGTTGGAATTTTTAACATTCAAATAAGCTAATCGAGTTGAAGTTGTTAAGAAACACGCAATTGTTACGGTTTCTTAGTGCATCAGCTCCGAATTCAGAAAAAGCGCACTACGGCTCATTTTTGGGGGTAAAATCCAGGAGGACTACAGAAAATCTCTTTCTCGCGTGAAACGAAGTAATTTCAAGTGAAAACACGTTTATAACAATTAGAGTTATGATAATTTCGTATTGTATTTAGGTCAAGGCTGGCTCTAATACATGAGCGGGTGAAAGCGTTTTGATTGACTGACTCAGCTTGGCACGCCCACTCGATCAGTAGCGTGACTTCGTGTAGTTGATCGTGACCCCCTGACAGGCTCACTTCAAAATTTGTCACAGTCTATCAAACCGAATTTCATTATTGGATATGACTATTTTCTCACCGAGAATAACACAGTGAAACACAAATTCTCCTCAACACTGAACCCATTTGGAGTTAATGGGCAGAGTCAAACCCCACAGGTTGTTCGTTGCTGAATATTGTTAGAGTAAACAAGGCAGGTATTGTGCGGCACCAGCTATCCCAGATTTGTAGATAAGAAAACCACTGACGAATATTCACGAAGGATGAGTAATGTAAAACTATAGTATGACTCGTTTGGCTTGGAACCCTCGTTGTATTTGTTTTGTTGATCTATTTTCGAGAGAATTTGTAAATGCCAGATTCTGTTCATTTTACTGAGTTGTTGGACAACGTCTCGCCAGGCTTCGACTGAAGCGAACTTAAACCACTGTGGTTTTTGTATACTCATTTCGGTAACTTAACCAAAACGGCGGCCATCTACACGAGGTACGTGAACTAGCTGGTCATGGCAGCATATTTGTCTCGTAGCCTTTCGTATTGTAAACAAACAAATCAATGAAGTTGCATTATGGTCGCTCGGAATGTTCAATCGTCAAATTTTCACAGAAAAATTGACTTAACCCCATACTGACTGGACTGTGGACAAATTAAAGTGAGTCACGGAACTACCATTTTTTGCACCATACAGCGAGGAACTGTTTTGAATTTCGAGAAGGAACAATCACAACCAAAGGAAACATACGCCACGACCTTTTTGGGCGATGTTTTCTGTCTTGTGGTGGTTCGTATTTATACGTTTGTCTGTTCTTTGGCTCATCCGTCGTAATTTCCCTCCCACAAAACAATTATGCGCATAGACGCTGTTATTATTTATTCACTTCTAGGCATTCAATTGTAACTGGTCGGCTTGCTGCTTACCGATGAACCTAGTATGCCAATAGATTGGACAATCTTCTTCCGCAGGAAATGCTGATTCATTTATTTTTTCAGTCAAATATCAAATCTGTAACAAAACATAGGCCAACACTACCAAGAAAATCACTTTCATGTACTCTCATCGGTCCCCGATCGTATGACATCAGACAGAAAACACTATGAGTGGTTTTGCGAGTGTGTGTGTGTGCATTGTCTTTCGTGGTTAAACAAAGCTATGCTAGGTTCAAGATGAAGGTCGAACATTTCTGAACACAAGGTAGGTCTAAGCTGATCCAGAACTTCCCTAGCATTTCTAAATGGTGTGGATCGCGGGGAAGTAAGATGACGGATAAAGTTTTGGTTGGATTGAACGTGCCCTAATCTCGCTAAATCTCATTTTGTTCACCGACGATGAAAGGCTACCGTCACATCGTGCGCAACTGAAAATTTCTCACTTCGTTATCTTTTATTTTACCGTTTTGATGACTACTCAAGCGGTAATCCTAGTAACATTGGTTTTTGCGCTTTCACAGTTTGCGTCTAGAACATTGGGTTCTCCCGTCCCCTCTTTCATTATGTGGCGAGTCTTTTGTACGGAGTTTTCCACCACTTCGCGTGATAGTGAAATGAAGTGCTTCACTTCAGCTTGCTTTAATACGGCTCAGTTTCGGTTGATCGCTCCTGAACTAATCGCTGGCATTGTTGTCTGCTCTGCAGTCGTTTTTGGCTGCTACGCTCTGAAATTTTACTTGCGTGGTCTGATTAAGCTTACAGAACTCTTCCTCTCAAAGCAATTTGCATTGACAGATAGTTTTGCGCTTAATCTTTGCTCTATCGAATAATAGTCCTGTTATGTCCGACTTTTGTCACGTCTATTTTTGGAACCTCGGTTAGATAGTGACTGGGGCTCACCGTTAGAAGTATGATAAACATGCACATCTTATGACCATTAAAAAATGGTACCGTAGATTTCTGTAGATCAGTTTGTTCTCGATTTCGGGATCCGTAGGACCACGCGGTACTCAGTATTTTATCGTCGCTAACCAGATCTGGCTTGGAATCTGCGCAGTCATGTTTGGTTGCCACAGCTACAGTATCCTCTTATTCGGTAAATTCATGGTTATTTATCGGATTCTTTCCATTTTTGTTCCGAATAGCTTCGTTCGGACGTTTCGAGGTTAGAACGTTTTAACATTTGTAAGCACACAAATGTAGAATTGTAATACAAAATGTGTATATGCGCTTCTGAGGGGATTTCGTAATCCCTACGGAAACTTCGCATCTCCGTGTGACCATACATCGATAAGGTTCCCAATGCACAATAGGATAAGTTCACCGACTAGTCGAAATTAAATCCGCTGCGAGGAATTCTCTCTCGTGAGTCAGAACCCAAAATCGTTACAGAGTATTAGAATGAGTATTATACTATGTGACGGACAGTAAGTTTCTTTTCCCCTCTTTGTTATCGAGGTTGGCTGTTGCAACCTGACACGATTGCCCACTTCAGGTCTCAGATTCATAGTTGCCTAGTCTCTCCGTTAATACAATAAGCCCTCGAAAATATACGCCTTTGAATGACCTAATACAAACGCATAAAATAAAGTGTTAGACACGTTCGCTGTTTTGACAGAGATACGTTTGTATGTATCAACGATTGGAGCGATCCAATCAAGCTACTGACTTGAGGTGAGAAAGTTACTATCTTGGGAGAATTACTTTGCATGATTCGAATGGAACGATTTCCAGTCGTATGAAACCTTTCAAACACCCATTGATCAAATTCTCAAAAACAGACGGAACCGATCGGTTCTACAAGAAAAACAGCAAACTTACGCTGAAGGATATCCGCCAGCGTTCAATTCTTCATAAGCTTTAAAATAACGACGAATCCCGAGTAGAACTCAGTAATAATATGATGGATCTTTTAGCTGAAAGGTTTCCTGAACTTTTATTGATGAGTTTCTTGAATTTTGACAGTGATGCCCCCCCCCCCCTCCCAGAATATATGGTATAAACCATAAATTAAGGCAAAAATCACGTGAAAACTGTGATTTGCACTTCATTCATAGTGTTCTTCATATCGCCCAACATTTAGTGTATTAACATCTAGTCTACTCAGTGAAATATGCACTGATCGGAATTGAAAATGATTTTGCTCCTCTTATCTCCTTGGAGTGATGTGGAAGTGTTTCAAGGGATGAAAAAGGAGTTCAACTTGACAAAAGAATACGGGGAACCAAATAGAAGAATTTACACGATAGCTTTGTAGAGAAAATGAGCTTATTGTGTCTCTGACACAAACTTGAGGGGCTCAGCAATACCGACTTGGAAGTGAATCAGCAATGAATTCAGGACCAAGATACTTACTAACTGTGTAATGCGAAGTCTGGAAACATGGTGATAAGAGAAGAATAGCTATGGATATATTCAGCCCAACAGAATATCAGGGACCAGCGGATTAACTCCGAGTAAAAACAGTAAAGTATCTGGTCGACATTTTCACTATTCGTTCTTTTCGTTTTCGTACGCCATACCAGAGTTTACAAATCAGGAAAATAAAATCTGTTGATTTCCGGATGTACGCGTTGTGATTAATAATTACTATATGATTTATTTTTATCAACGGCAAACGAAGACAGAGAGAATCATATTCATAATACATTGAAAGATCTTAGTAGTACGTGGTACTGCAAACGATTAACAATTGCAGTTTTACGGTTCCTCATGTGTATTGGTATTTGACCTATTTTTGATATAAGTAGTATCTACAAAAGGGTGAACGGAGATTCTCGGAATCACACGATCGGTTTTGCGGTTATTGCCGCTCACCAGGTATGCGTATCCAGTACTCTTCTGTCAATCTATTCCTTCCGCAAATGATTGCCTATAACAATCCAATTTGTGCATGAGAGTGAGAGTAGACACTTCTCTTAGAAAAGTCCACTGAGGAACCACAGCGGTGATTTGTTGATAGTTTCATGTGGGTCAGTCACAGGCATTCTCGAGAAGGACGACGCTGTGGTAACTATAGTTTGAATTTTTTATGTGAGCATTATCTACAGATTAGTGGACAATGTACCGGAATACCGAGTGTGTGCCTGATGAGCGGCAATAACGGTGCGAACAATAATATGTTTCTGCCCACATTTGTCCATCCATCTGTGGGTACTACTTGCATCAAAAATTCTAACTCGCGATGTACTATTCTGAGAAGAGTATCCAGTCACTCTCCTGATGCAAAATTCAGATAGTTTTGAGCATGTTTAGTTCACAGGTATTGTTGAAACTGGTGCGTACGAGTGTCCGATAAGCACATTTTGTGCTCGTACACGACTGCATTAACACAGAACCATTTAATTTTGTGTGTACCACAACCGACATTTCAGAACAGTAAACCTTGTGGTCTGCTTTTATGCGGTGAATGGCCGTGCTTAAAATTCAAGCAAAACCATATTTTTGGCACTGCTGGTGGGCAAAATCTATGACAGAATGTGAGCCTCTGAAGGAAAATGAAACAACATTAATTTACATTGAATTGACCCAAACGTTATTCAGAACACACTATTCATACACGGTATCAAACATCTGTACTCTTCAGGGGTTTTCACTGTCTAATCAACGTAGAGTCCACCACGGAGGTGATAAACGAGTTCTTTATCTTAGGCACCATCACGTATTGTATTTTCGACTCCATTGGCCAGGGTATAGACAGTCCTTTGAATAATCGTTTTAGAATAGATAACTTTTTACGATTATGTTTAAATCTGCGCTATTTGAGAGTAATTTTATGAACTGGACCTTGAAGTTTGGCAGGTTTTCATAAGTTCCACAACAAATGATGAACAGACAAACCGTTCTTCATGACTTTATATGCAAACCTCTCATGAAACAAAGTATGAAGCATTATCCTGAAAAATGATTACCTATCCTGGTGAGTTTTTTTCTTTGAATTCGGGGATTTTTTCAGTCATAACGATAAAGATTTCCCAACGTTCGAGGAGTCTCAAATCAAAGTCCACCAGCAAAGCTAAACGTGTTTTATTCCGATCCAAATGAATAATGGTGGTCGGTATGATATGTTGACTTTCGGCCAGATTAATTCCCAGGGGATATTCGTACACCAGATGACATTTTTCTAAGGCTCATCACATACGAAACACTCGTACGATAACCAAACCTATCGCCACAATGACTGGCCTCGGGATTTGAATCCCCTGATGGAATCAATACTTGACCTTCCTCGTTGGACTTGCAATGCACTCTGCGAATCATGTGGTGATAGCCAAAATGAAAATAATCATTTCCCTATGTCCATCAGGGATTAGGAAATTCTGGGAATGTTCCCTCTCCGAATTGAAAACAGATTTCTGGCACTGTTTCCTGATCGTAATGCACAGAAGTTCATCCCATGCATTAGATTTGTTAGGTCTTCTACCTTTGAATTGTGTGCTTGGGGTAGTTCTTCTGTGATTTGTCTGATAAATGATACTCCTAACCGCGGTAAAACTTTGAGCGTGATATGGCCTCTGCAATTTAACCGTGATCCTCTTTGAAGAGGTGCCGAGAAAACCTAGTTTCAGCGGATCTTTTCATTGCTGTCGCGACAACAATTTAAACGATAAATGAAGTGCGCTCAGGTAACCTTGAAGTCAACACTCGTATTGGTGAGAACTGGGATTTCCGTTTTTTCCGTAAGTTTGGTAGTCATCTTTGCATAGCATTTTTTAAACCCATGTATTGTGAAATCTCTGAATAATGAAAGAATTCCTCTCCTCCTTGTCATATCAATCATGAAAAATACGTAGACCGAAAACCCGGCTTCTACCAACATATTCGGATAGTAAACCTCTCTGAATATAACCTAGGATAATTTACGTAATTCTGTTGATCATTTTAGTTGTATTTCCCCACCTTGGTAGTTTTTAGCTTACATTGCTCAGAGCATTTTACTCTGGCAACCAAGGTCACATGGATTCAACTACCCATTGCGCAGCAAAGAATCAAGGTAAATAAAGCGGAACCTTGAATGTATTAATATCATTACCCGATGGCCTGATATAACTTTACTAGGTTAAGAAGCTTGATATATATATATAGTTCTTACTCTTATCCGTCCACAGTACTGGTAGTGGTTTAAGAGTTTTTCATAAACCCTAAAAAAATGATGCAAAGCTCTTTACCTACAACGTTTGAGTCAAACTATTATAACTCAATCCGTATACTCAGGTGATGTTCGTTATCGTCATTGTAAATGGTGATTATGCCTATCTAACATTGCGGCGGTGAAATCACTACCTTCATCATCACACGACCAACGATTCGTTGTTTACTACCCAGTCCGAATGAATGACAATGTACGAGGAAAGTAGAACATGCGGTTGGTTGTTATTTTGGTAATCTCTGTTGGGAAGCAAGTATGTAAAAATGTTTCCCATGGATCCAAACGTCACCTCATTCGATTTCGCCATTTTCCTCAAACCTAACCCACCTAAGTGCCCGGCGCGTGTGCAGAACTCTAGTGGCAGTTGCTGCGTGTTCCTTTCGTAGTGTTTTGCGCGCGTATCTACACGCAAAGGTTCTTTGATATCCCGTTGTTACTGTCAATCTTCGCACAAACCTCTGGCAACGTTATTAAGTCATACTCGCTGAGATATCGGATGAAACTTTTTATACAACATGCATTACGATGAGTTCACAAGAGAGAAGCGAGGACTTTCTTTAATCGAATACACACCTCAATCACGACTAGGAAATTTGGCTGCGGTTGAACAGTTCCCTTAAACGGTTGAATTATCCGGCGACATCTCCACTTGCAGGCCGTTTTGTCGCCATTAGGTTGTGTAAGTCCCAATACAAATAAGGTGAGCGCTTAGTTGCACACTGTCGATACCGGAGAGCTGTCCAACGATCAATGGACCGTCTCGCGGTCAGATAATAATAGAAAAGAGTTGAATATACATGTTAGGACTGCTATTGTAGGACATTTCTTCCGTAATCGCAATGATTATCGGTTCACTACCTAATGCATGTGGGAAAAAGTTTTCCGAATACTTCTAGAAGAACAGAAATGTGTGCAATTGGGTGAAGTTTACTGATTTCCTTTTTGGATATGAAGTGATACGGTCACTGGGTGTTTTCTGTGATGTATTTGTTAGAAAGTACCTCAAGTGGTTTGGATAAATACGAAGTACTCTCCTGTGGGATGGTGGGTTGAGGTTAGTCAGGCCCCTCAGCCTTCCTGGTTTTCAGTCCTTTCAGTTTAGTTAACCCTTGACCGAGGTGACAAAAACTTATCCAGGTCTGAGATACGCTCAAAACTGAATTCGAGCAGCGATATGTTGACAGTTAGAGGTGTATAAAAACTTATTGAACACTGTGGCCGTTTAAGAGGGTTTAGGCGCAGCGGAATTTATGCCTCTGGATTTCTTCATCGTGTTTCAAATTTGGCAATGACTGGAGTTCCCAAGACTAGTTTTTGTGCACAGCCTGTTCAGCTTTTAATTTCAGATTTAGTTACTCAAGTTGTTTGCTTCAATACTGAAAGATGTTCAGTCATGTAAGCACGTTCTTTTTGCTGTCCTAATGTTTTCAAGTAAGAGGACGAAAACGTAATGGGCCGGAAGTATATCCACTCTACTGGGCAGCAAATATCGTAGCAAAAGTTCAAGTAACTTGCCAGATGGTCGCAGCAAATTGGGACATTATGAATGTAGAGAAGACTATAATCAGTGTTCCCAAACATTTCTCGCCGAATCGTTGCGTTTTTTGTGTTGCATTATTTGCGAGCGATTTTGTGGTTAGAAGAACGAGTTTGGATAACATGAAGTGAATTGGAAAAATTCTTGGGGTAAACCTTGGAAATACAACGAACAGAGCTGGATATGAGGTCTTCCATCTGAACGGGAGATAACTCTGATATGGTTTGCAAATGCGGAAACGCGTCAAGTCTCAGTATCTTCTATTATTTATAATGTGTCGACGAAGGCGGAAATATAATTTGCTGAGCAAATGGCTAAATACAGATATTCGTAGTGATACATAGATATTAGCTGAAAAATTGTGAGTTGCATTCCACCGATAAGCAAGCCATTTGTTTGTCTCTGTGCATAAATAATGTTTTTTATGAAGACTTGCACAAAAAACTTTTGATGTTCGTGACTAGGCTGACTCCGCGTTTCCGATACTTACAGGATCGGTCAGTCCGGAGAGGGCTGAATTCGTCCACTCCAATTAGCGAGCCTCAAGATCAACATGGGTCCGGGTCTCTTACAGTATTCTGATGCCAAGGGCATACTATTCAGCGAGGGCATATATGTTGAGAAGTTGATAGGTATTGATGCACGTTTGTGGTTTGAACTGCATAAATCTACCTACCTTCCAGTGCGGTCTTTTTTAGCAATGTTCTATTGATTTCGCTTTAGTATTTTATGTATTCCAGTTGCTTCCCTGGAGGACTCTTAGATAATTCCACAATAGCACGTGATGCCTGCAGTGTTTCGAAAATTCCGGGGAGTAGATAAGTATAGTAGACATGGAATGAGATGGATTCAAACTATGGTTTCGGCTGGTTGAGTGTACACCATGGTATATTCATCGATGAGCACGGCCGAATTTGAGTGTCCTGCCATTGGTCCGGCTCAAGGTGAAGATACAAGTAGTTACCTTGACTGACCTATTGGAATCTGATGTGGCTGTACGATCCGTTTCTCAGAGTCATGATTGTCGGTCATTCTTGTAAGTGCGGTAAACCTTTGGGACCACTGGGGAGATCCCTTTAACTATACTGATGCAAAAGCTGAGAATTGAAAGAATTTCGAGGTTATATACATCAGGCGAATTTTTATCACTTGGCGCTATTTGTAGACAATAATCCCTCTGTAGCCATGAGCGTGGAGAAAAACCGCTCTTCGGATTATTGCAGACGAAAAGATAAGTCCAAAATCTACGGTCCATAGATGAGATAAGAAAAAACGGAGAAGAACGTGAACGATGGATGCGTGGTGCAGAAGTAGCGCCAGACTGCGGGAGATTTTCGAGCTACATTTCGCCGAAATGACAAACTGATGGGATAGTCGTGGACAAGAAAAATGAACCCACGACGGATGAATGTTGCTGAATAACTATTTGCCCCAAAAATTCTGAATAAATCAGACATACATCTTTTTAAATCCTTTAGTTATGCGGAAATATGAAAACGTTTTACATAGTGACTGAATAGTAAATGAAAAATTGCCGTGAATTGTGGTGCGTTGTTTGTATGGCAATCTGCGGCCTTTATACGGGCAACATTTTAAAGACAGCCTAGCGAAGTATGTTGGATTTTATGAATTAGTTCGTTGGTAGAAAGTTCTAATTATCATCGAATAGTTGTCATTTATGACGAAGTATTCGCTCGTAGTTGAGAAGTGATTGGAGCACTATACTGCAATCTCGATCTTGCTGGTGTTCATTATGGGAGGAGGACTCAGCAATGTTGCTCAACAATGGAGAAGTCTTGCTCGGCTACTTGTTTGTGTGCTGTATGGCCTTATCGAGGTTCGGGTCAATGACAGAATTAATCTGGTTCATCTTTTTGATCGCCCGGGTAATCCATGCTCGGTAGCCGTCGCGTTCAGAAGTACGCACGCCCCTCGCTCCTTACAGAACCGCTCTACGCCATGGCTTGACCGCACCGATGGCGTGTACAGCCTGAGCTTGCTCGTTTCCGGCTCTTTATTATTTGATAACCAATAAACGGATTTCTTACGTACCGAGTGTTACCAATTATTGCGTACACAACATTGTGCACTGGCTGGCTTTTGGGTGTTTGATTCACGTTCAAACAAAACGACGTAAAGCCCCAGTACCGGCATATCTAGATGGAGATACAAAAACAGCCACTGAATCTCTCTACTGGACACGGTTTCGGATCGGTACCTGCCAGCGATGAGCAGCCAACTGCTGAAATCTTACAGAGTTTGTCTAGCTGATGATGAAACGTGACATCTTAAATAGCGTAAAATAAGCTCACAACAGCATCTTCCGGCAAACAACTGGCTTGTGCTACGTCAGTCGGTTTTCTGTCATGATAAACCAGGTACTGCATGAACTCGAAGCTGTCAACGGAATAGTGATGCTGAAAGAACAAGAACTTTGTGACAGCTCGACAACATATGACGTAAATTGTACACACGCGTTTCATCAAACAAAAACACTCCATTCTAATATTATTTAACATTTCTTGGGAAACTGTTGGTCTCATCATCAAAGGTTCTTCTTGCTACTCGGCCAAAATACTCTCTTTTCGACTTCATATTTTTCAGTTGACGGTCGTCAAGTGAGTTTGGCAGTTCCAATCACAATCTTTCAGCGGAAAGTGTAAATTTGGAAATGATCGACTCAATGGGAATTGACAAGTGCAAAAGACAGTATCGGGCAGGGGAAGAGTTAGTGCTTGTACATGTGAACGCCATTAGTAGCGACATTCTGTCATATCCCCTAATATTTCTAATAGTTGCACACACGTTCAGTTCAGTTCATTCAGCCATCAACCTTGCACTTCAGTAGTCCGGTTTCAGTTGTGACTTCGTAGCGTCGTCGAGTTGGAGCACTAGGTGAGAAAGTGCTGAAGACGAAGTAACAAGCGTAAATCACAAAAACGAAGAAAGAACCCGGATGCAACTATGCCACTGCCAGCGATACCTAGCCATGTCACTTAACATCTCCAACCGTCTGGTAGGTTAGTCTTGCGAACCTCAAACCGAACGTCCGGCACGTCTTACCTGGTCAAGTGTATTAGTCAAAGTTTTCAAACCTTCTGCCAGGTCACTGACCGACCACCCTGACCTACCTTTCAACCACTACCTGCCTCAGAGAGCAGCCTACGCTGAGGAAACCTATCTTTGGTTATGCGTATAATATATCCTAATTAACTTTAACTGTTTATATTCAACGCTTGTTTCAGTGACTGACCCCTGATGCACAACACGTTACGCCTAACAACAAATGTACCTGTTGTTTTCCACTCCTGAAGCCTAATGTGCCATAAATGACCAATTACAATGGTATGAACTGATCTTCACTACTCATCTTCTCCCTACTGCTCTTCTCAGAGTAAATTTATTCCAGCCCATGTGAAACATACATTTTAGGCACCTGAGCCTGATGAGGGCAACCTTTTCTAATGGGTCGCCACGTATCCTCACTAATGTGCACCAAAGCTGAGCCAATTCGAGTAATGTTTTGAAGTACTCGGGACTCAAGTGTTGATAATCCTCGTGTGTCTGTTTTTCAATAACAATGGCCATTTTCCTAAGCCGCACAGAAAAACTGGCCTGATAGCTGCAGCATTTATTTGATCGTTCCTAGTTAGAGGGATGTCATTTAGGCGCAACAAATAAAAAAGGATGACAATGGCCAAACCTGCTTTCAGTACATGCAATCACGCTTCAATCCATATTTGAACTGCATGTAAAATGCAGCTGCTTAGATAATCTAAATCCCCACTCCGGCTCCTCGTTTTGCCTGTGTAAGAATTGAATTGCTTTACATGCTTAACGTATCAAAGCTGAGATCATTTCGGAGGGTATCGGACAGGTGATACTTCTGGGCTACTTTCTCTTCATTTGTTTTAATGACAACTTTCGAATTTTGAATAACAGATCACTCAAAATGAGAGTTATTACCAACCGATGTAAATCAGCAAAATACCTGTCAAAGTCGAGGTGTGGCTTGTTTTCAACGAACCCTTTCACAAAGTTACTGATAAACTCTAGAGCCATATTTGGAAAGCAGTATAATGACTTTTTACACATTGTCCTCTACCCGGTATAGTATATATATTTGACTAAAGAGCCTTAAATTCGAACATTGTTATAGGAGAAGCATCTGGATGATTAGCTAATTGGTGGCCTTATTGGATCCACCATTCCCAATTTTTATTTAGGTGCCACCCCCCCCCCTCCATTAGTACAAGGTGACTCATTCTGTTGTACTCCTGTGTAAATATTACATAATGACCGAAGAACAAATGAATAAAACGAACAGGTACGAGTGAATGATGATATTGAATTGCAGAAGAAGGCAGTCTCTTTGATTATAGAACAACTTATTACTTTCATTAATCAATTACTTCCCACAGTAATGTTATTATGCATTATCACCATCAAACTTTGCAATCATTAGGCCCGGAAGTTCAAATTTATTGTTCCAAATGTAAATCGAAAACCATTCGGATAGTATGAGCCACTCTTGCCTTGACCACAGAAATACAAGGAAATTTTTATGAATATTCACTCGCGGACTGTAAAAAACTATCCCCCAAAAGTGAAATAAAGTTGTGCTCTCCTCTCGGTCAAATACAGTATATTGCTAAAAGACAAGAGACGGTCATCAAATACAGATCGGCAAAAATACAAAAAAAACGGCCAGCTATAGGCAAAGGTCTGTCTGTTTTTATCGCCCTTTTAGTTTGGCTGAAGAGCAAACAAGTTTGTTTCGAGCGAAATTATCCGAGCCAAATGGATTCTTGGCGTAAATGTCCTCAAATCTGAACGGACAAGGCGATCTGTGGAAAGAAACCTCTCAAAGATTTATGCTAATTGTAGCTCGAGTAACGTGGAAATAAGGCAACCTTTTCAGTAGTGCTACTTTGTGGGAACATGGTTTCTGTGTTGGCCACGCTTAATGCAAAGTGGTTGTGCATTTCCTTTTTGCTTTCTGAAACCGCCCAAATGGTTACAGTTGTAAATTTTCTTCTTGCGGTCTCTATTGGACATAGAAAATGTTGTGTACGAGCACGAAAACGAAATTCCGGCAATAAACTTGGAAATGGGTGAGGGAGCTTGTAGAATCACGGGTCGCCCATATTTCACTTCTGTTTTACTCGTCAAATACTCGATCGCTCTTTCATTCTGAACTGAGGATGGAAAAAACACTCAGGATCCTTGTTTGTTGTGTCGTTTTGAGGATAAAGTCGTGCGACGAACTGGTTTTTAACCGAGAGGAGCCCAGTGCCTAATATCTCTTGAGGAAATTATTAGAAAATCAGTCAAAGTTAGTGATCTACAAACAGGTAGTTTTACGCTTCAGATAAACTCAAGAAACTTTGATTTCCCCTTCAAGATAACCGAAGAATCTATTGTTCCGTACAAAGAACTCAGATCAATCTCTTTCAATAAAACCAATTCAGAGTGGTGTGAAGGACGCTTGTTTTGTATTGTGTTCGCTCATCCGGGTCAATGCGATTTTCTTTGATGGTGTAAACTTCACCTACCACCGGTTTCTTTCGTTCGTAAAGTCACATACCTTCACGAAATCAGGCTCACTCTTGGAACACGAGATAAAGTCATACATCTAATTGATCGATCTCCTTTTCACGCCTTTCTAATCGTATGTATGAAGTCGACTAAAGGGGCAACCTGCGGTCAGTTAGCCAATCAGTCGCCGTCAGTCCATAGATCAGCAGGTAAGCTGGTTGACTGCTTGGTCAATTTATCGACAAACGAGAAGAGATCAAAGAATTCGATAGCATTTGGCATCGCAACCAATGGCCTTGGTTGGCTTCACGGTCGAGGGCGACTGCATCAAACCCTGAACCAGAGTTTTCCTTGAACATAGTTTACACCTGATCAGTCGAATGCTAATTGACTTGACCATCGCTATTGTTCCCTTTCTAACTGCACTTCGCTCATCAGCTCTGTATATGGGAGTCGTCGTGGCTGATGTTCTTCGATACATTTACTTAGCTGCTCTGTCGTCTAACTCATTTGGGGTGCACCACAAGTAGAGTTAAATTAATATGCAATCTAAAACTCTGGGTCCTCTTTATCCAATTCATGGGAACAGAAAGAAGTCAGGTGGTGAGATGCAAGCATTTCGTTTACTCTTGTCAACCGCACCATGTACGTGACTCAACGGTATTTACTGTTCCCGACAGACACAAGCGATTACACCTACAGTTTTTCCGGCTGCCAGTTAATCACAGTGTAATGTGAGGTTCTCTCGTTAAACAGCAGGGCAAGCCCCGCTGATCACTGCCTTTCTCTCCACGTTGCACGTGGAAATAATGCAAATCAATATGCAAGATGAAAATGGAGTGGACTTACACAGGTAGAGAACACACATGGAATACACAGTCTAACTCTACAAACGCACATTGATCAATCATGCTGAATCGATAGAAAGTGACAACACAATCGCCACTGTTCAAGTTTCGCTGCATTATCCTTCACTGTCTCCAACCAACTGGTTGAAGGATCTTTTGGACCCTAGCCACAAAGAAGTGAGGCTTCTACGTTTCCTTAGTTCGCTGTAAATTTTCTCATTCCTCGTTGCCAAGTGATCTTTTGACCTCCACGGGGTTCCTTCCACTCCCCGTACGCTAGTAGTGTTCCTTATCACAGGAAGATCGGGTGGCGGCTGAGCAAACTACGACCAGAAAAAGAATAAGACATCGTAATTCTGGAACAGGAAGAATATTTGAAGAAGATGGAACAAATACAATCTTGTGTGCACTGTTTCTAAACGGGACACTACTCCGAAGCACAATATGTTGACAGTGAAACGAATTTCGAGACAACTCTAAATTTTGCTCTTACACAGCTTTGTTTATTAAAATACACACAAGAAGCCAAATACACATGGGACAATAGTCTTGCTTGAGAGGATCATCCAATGTTCACAAGCCCGTAGTCCCTTTAAGACCGATATTATGCATGAAACCTCGGCTTATCACAAATTTGCCCCCTTAAATTGTTTAGATCTTTACCCTCGTTTGGAAATATAGAATACCATTTTGTCTATAAGACTCATTTCAAATCTCAGTTTGATAAACAGTATTCGGTTGATGATGAGTCACTTTTTACAAAGGGGCCTTTTTGTGAGACAGTAGATTATCTCTCTGATTTTATTTCTTCACATAACTTTCATTTACCTAATCCTATCGAACACCCCAAAGACCCCATTCTTTTCTGCACAATAAACTTTCGTTTTAAGTTTGAAGGGCAAGCTTATACACAAATTGATGGTATGACCTTGGGAAACCCTCTGGGTCCAGCCTTGGCCGAGGTAGTCTTGGAGATGATCGAAAAACAGTTGTGTGGTGATATTCCCTAGTTTCCATTTTGCAGACGACACGTGGATGATATTTTGGTTTTTACACCTGAGGAACTTTTTATTCCCTTAGTTAGCCTGCTTAACTCTATCCACCCAAACCTCTCTGTTTCTTACGAAGAAGAATGTGATAACAGTTTGCCTTTCCTAGATATTTTAATAATCAAGCTTCTAGATGGAACTTTACAGCGTAGAATCCACAGAAGAACAATATGGGGCGGACAATATTTACAATTCTCTAGTTTCTCCCCGGTGGCTTACAGACGTGGACTGGTCAGGACTCTCTTCAGCAGGGCCCAGAAAATCTGTAGGGATCGACTACAAAGTGGAGAAGAGTTCATAAAAGGGACGCAATCGGTCAAAGGTTATTCCGAAAACTTTATCATACAACACCAGACACCGAGATAGCCACGGGAGAAAGCAATGGACGTCTAAAAGAAGCAAGCTTTATTATTTTGCTTTTTAAAAGAGACCACTTATTTAATCAAATAAATTGAAATCTTACATCAGCTTTGAGGCACACAGACACAGCGAAGCAGCTGCGTTTCCTGCGGACGACCAAGATGCTGTGTTTTCAAAATCACGCATACAGTCTAGCTGATCCCAAAAGTCCCACACTTGGTCCGCCAGTTAGCTTGCAGCTGCTGTGACGTATATATCTTGAAAAGACGTTTCACTGCCTGACTCAGCGCGTCGGAGCACGTACCCCAATGGCCGTCAAAAGCGATGACGCAACCCACTGGGGTGACTCACAATGACCTGAAACCACCGGCTCCTTCGACTGAAAGACGCTTAGTCGCATCAGGTCACCGAGTTGGCCCTACCCAATGTTTCGAAGCCTTGTTGCGCAACCCAACACCGAAATTATTGGCATCCAGCGAAGCGATTCCTATCATGATGTATCAAAAGCACTCTGTGCACAAAAAGAATGACCCAAAATGTTTGCTTACCTTTGCATTAACCCAACAGACCTCAAGCTGTTCAACGTACCCACTATAAAAACTTTTGATCCTATCTGCTTTACTGTCACATTTACCCCCACCCCCTAAACTGTACTTTATACACTGACAAGAGTAAACGAAATGCATGCATCTCGCGACCTGTCTTCTTCCTGTTCTCACAATAGGTAGTCACTGAACAGGTCAGTGCAGGTAATTTACCATTACTCTCATTTTTGTGAAGGCCGGTGTATCTTAATTATTTTACCTGAAGGTGCTCACATAGCTGACCGTGTTTGTCCAGCTGTTCTTGGTATCCACACAATCTCCTACCTACAACTTTCTTTCATTCAACGAACTGACTGTTCAAACAAAAAGCCATCTCTTCTCAAATGATGTTCCAAAAATGTTTGCACAAAGGAACAGATTATCTATACAAATGTACATGGAAGACCTGCTCAGTTTATCGTTCGCACTATGTTTTTTTGGAATTTCCTTCGAATTATCAGTAAATAAAACAGCGCCTGGAGACGTGAATGTGTTGTGTAAAATCAACCTGTCATTCACTCATCGGTGGTAATTCCCAGAATTTGGTGCACAGCTGTCCGAACTGTTAGAAATCTCGTCACGATGGAACTTCAACGCTAACTCATCAAATCATATCGGATAAAACAAGTTTTTGGTAGGATCATTGTGCTACATTGAATTTCGATGCCGATGGGTAAATAAAATGTTGATCTAAGTAGTGGGGTGAGTTCTAATCGTAATTTACCTCTTGAATCAGCAGGCCAGAGACCCCCTTTGATTCCACTCAGTCAGCTTCTATATTCTTAGCTCCACGTGTTGCCATTCAGTTTTCTAATGAACAGTCAAATCTCTCTGGCCCTCCATTTCCACCTGTTTTGTTCAGGTGTAATCAACGGATTCCTTTATCCATTGTTCTGAAAGAACCATAGCTTCGAAATGGGAAAAAACACTAAGAATCAAGCTTCTAGCATTCACCATTTTAAAGCACTTTTGGCCTCCAGGGAAATGAAACCCAATTGGGCAGCGTATAAGCTGTTAGAAACAATCAGTTCAGTTGACCAGTTTATATGAAATGTTTCAGCAGTATGTACAAGAGCCATAAGTATTTGCGGAATCACTTTGATTCAGCCCTCGAGGGATTTGTAACATTTGGCCCATACGGCAGTCAACTACTTTCAGATCTTCACGACACAGAACCCTGGTAGATGGTAACGGTAAAACGATCTACAGGGACTGATAAACTTCTAAGTAGTAGGAGATATGTTGATCAACGGAATCATCATCCTCCAGAAAAATTCCAACAACTGGTATCGGCCAGGCTGCAAAATGTTTTGTATACGTTCAGAGCGATCAGGTGGAGCTGACGTCAAGCAAGCAGTTGAGAAAAAGCTCCGGTAGACTGAATGTTGCCTTCGAAAAATGGCACACCTGGATGTTTTCAATCTTCAACTGGAGTCCGAAAGGTAAACACCGCTGAACAGTCACAAAGAACCAGATAAGCTAGGTTCAAAGTGCTTCCATAGATAGATAGAATCACTTCGAAGCCATCTGTTTCATCCAAGTTGTGAAATGAACGTCAAAGTAACATCCATTGGAGAAAGTATCCTGAAACAAAAGCAATGTTTAGGAAAAGTACCTTAACCAACGGACAATAAACCAAATGCACCAGGCTAAAAACTGATAATGCTTCATTGTGCACCCCTTGATACAGCCGTTGAAGATACCAAACACAAGTATTAGATAAAAGGATGATTTTAACTAATCAACCAGTAACCTGATCATAAACGAAGTCATGCCTTATGCATTCAATACGTTATTCACGTATTCCCCTTTGATCAAATCGCAAATAGGGATTTTGCGTGAGAAAATCACGTCATCCTACACTTCTGCGGTCCAGTAAAAATAAACCGACAAATTTCTACCCGGTTCTGCTCCCCTAGATGGCCGGGTTGAAATCCACCAGATATGGGCCAGTATACATTTCTGACTGGTTATGTCCATGTAAACCACTTCAGAATCACAGTCAGTCCGTCGTTGACACGTAGTGTTCTAACTGAGTTACGATCTCTTTTGGCAAGTCCATAAATACCACCCGTGGTAAGAACGAAGCCATGGATACTAGGGTCCTGTCCCGTTATTGGCGAGTGACGATTAGAAGATTTCCGCAAGCAATAGACCCAGAACTGGCAACCCGCTTACGGGAACGTCATAGATTTCCATCAAGACTTAGGAGACAGCTGTGCGTAATCGTCCCCTTATCTTTGCAAAATCCTAATAGTTGCTTAGTCCATAGTGAATCACCTGTGAAGCGGAGAATAACAGCAATTCATTTTCGAGTTTTCAACTCGAAATACTTACAGTGTATCGTTACTTCTCCCATTTCACACCCCCGTTGGGAATCAACATTTGCCAGGAGTTAGGTTCCAAGGGCAAAACCGAGCTAATATGTCAAATTTTGACTAATAGTCTAACAGCATCTGGCAGAAATGTTCCTCGTGGGTCTAAAGCCTAACTTGACTACCAATTCGCGGAATATGTTTACTTTTTAAGGTTTGCCACATTGATCTATGCTTAGGCTCGTCTGAAGACAACTGTTAGTTTCTGCAGAACACAAACCGGCACTGAGTGAGAATCAATCTTTCAGAGGGAGATATACTACTGTAAACAAGCGTCATTCTTTTCGAACGTGTTATACATATAATTTGTCAGGATCAGAATTTACGATGCACTAGGGGCTGCTATCTAGCGTCAGTAGTCAGCAAGGATATATATATATATATATATATATATATATATATATATATATATATTCTGTCCCAACTTGGGGCGACAACAAACGTCACGTAGTTGTTGGGTACTGGCTGTAATAGTGGCTTACAAGCGACGAAATATTCGGTAGAATTATAGACATTTTATCCGCATCTAGGACAAAATGAAGCTGATGACTATTATTATTGTTATTACTATTATTAGTATCATTATTGTTGTCACTATTGTTATCACTACTACGATCATCATGATTATGATCATCATCCGCTCCGCGTGCGGGTTAATAAGAGACGGGTTATTTCACGATTCATGCTTATGCCAATCAAGAAAGCAAATGAAAGTCAGGCTAACTCTCTATTTTTCACAAACCTTCGTGTATTTTTACAGACTATCTTAATCTTATAGTATACGATTATATCTGTTATCAGTTCATCGGAATCATATGAACCTTCACCAAATCTCCCGAATACGAACGAACTATTTGCAACCAAATTTAAATAGCAAACTGGTTTTGTTTTAGTTCGCTCTTCAGAAGCAGCTTGTGTTTCTGCAGCAGCATCGTGAGTTGTTCGGCATTGAATATGTTAGAGTTGGGGAAGTGAGATATCAGAATAAAACATTGTGTAAAGTGAAGCGGTGATGTTCAGGGATGTTGTACACCATTTCACCTGTACGGAAAGGGTTAAGTAAGCTGCTAGACACTTAAACTGCTGTGAGGGATTCCAAACCCACCTCACCTTTGTCAATGAACCCGTGGTCTCCTCTGACTTCTTTTTGTCCTATGGGGTTTTGGCAATCCTTCTCTTAGGTTATGGTCACAGGCTTTTCTTGGTAGTGCAGTAGGTCCATGTGGCAATAAAGTTGCCTTTTTTCATGGTACTCACACGAAAAGATAACTAGTTAGTTCATCACTGAGAAGCGTCAAAAATGTTCTCAATTCCGTACATTACCACACTTGCAAGTTGATAGTGGACGTTTCACGGAAGACCAAAAACTGAAACAGGAACGGTGATAATCTAAAGTAAAATAAGATGTGTGGGCACTAGCTGGTCGTAGTAAGTTTACCGTTCCTTTTTGTGACTCAAGAACGACTGCTTTTTTCCTAAGCGTAACGATGATTGGGTTCCAGTACTGTGCAACATATATATGTCCACGCTGTCCATTTCTGTATGACTGGCAGAGTTCTGAACTAAAACTGGACACGCATTCATGAGCACGTACATTTACCGCGAATCCAGTCACGTAGAATAAGAAAAATACAAACTTACATGAAAGTTTCACTTATATCAATAGAACCAAACTAGTTTCCTTCGAAATGCTGGAGCAAAACAGAATATTTTTCGTGGTGGCGTACGGCCTAAAAGATCCAAAAATAAAGAAAGCACGGATAATCGTAATCGAATATTCAGTGACAAAGATTGAAGGGGATTTTATTTGTACGTAATATTTTATACAGTACGGAAGAAAACCAGCTTAACTGGTATTCATATTTTGAACGGTAAACAGTATGATGTGCCAGTACATAAGATATCTGTCTTAAATCCTTCGCTCAAACTGAAATACTGCAGTCGGGTGTAAGTTGGTGTTTCGTCCTCTCTACTGTCTTTGCTAGATATGGTCAGGTGCAAAGTAAGTGGCTCAAGTAAGGACCATCCTCGATGGGTGAGTCAGCGTCGACGACCAGTTTCCAGAACTTCATTTGAATTTCCATTTCTATATCGTTACTAAATCAGTTTTTGTTCTTTTGAACCCTCCTCTATAGTTTTCCTTCCACCGCTTTACTGTTGCGCGTCCCTTAGGCATACGACAATCATTCACACCGGCTTTCAACTTTTGATCTCCCTTTTTACTCGGGTAAACCAAACGGTCAAACAGACTCCTTCTTTCTACTCTTCTACCGCCGGGGGATTTATTCCTTTTTTACTGTGAACTACTTGGTGTGGCAAAGAAGTTCATTCCTCGCAAATGCAACTATTCTTTTGTTTAGTGATTGCAATAATAGGTAAACCGAAATCAGTCAATTTGTTCTTCTGGAAGCTTCTACTTTTCAGCGTTGAGGGTTTTTTGACATGCTGGTCTAGCAGTCACAAAGTGAACTTAAAAACGCCACACGGTTTTTCCAAACAATGACCTGGTCGGGTCTGACGGTTATCGTAGTCAAACCGAGCGAACCAAGATACGAACCACTTTGTTCTGTCTACTGAATTAACGGTGTCTATAGCGGACACGACGAGGGCTGTCAGAAAGCTGGAAATACAGGTCACTTTTTGTTTTCCGCTTTTTCATACCGTGGTCTGATGAAGGAAAAGCTCTAATGCTTTGATTATCTTGTTTATGCGAAAACCTTAGAGCATTCAATACTTGCAAACGATTATAAAAGTACATAATGAGTCATCAAAAATGTGGATGAAGGATAGGTGTCAAATAGGTTTGCTTTTTTGCTCTAGTGAAGAGTCAGTCACAGTACCAAAAGTCGAACGGAACAACACAAGGTCACAGTGAATCACTCGTTCAGAAGCATATTTCATCTGTTCATGTGACCTGAATTATACGAAGCTAGTTTGGATGTGTCAGCTGTTGACAGGGCTGTCACAAACTCAGTAGTTTCTTTCTTTCAACCATCAAGAAATGAACACACGTGGTTTTTCCATACATTCCTTACATCGTTTCGTCCGGGTATTTACAAGAGTTGGCAACTTTATTGGGGAGATAAAACCTCAAGAAGATGACTGGAATTTTTTGCATTTACACGGGATACACATCTGAGTAACCAACCAAGCCACGAAGTAATAGTGTATCAATAAAAATGAGTCAGTCAGACTTCGTTGGCAGGTTATTGGTTTGTACCTCCATTTTCGATATTTGAGACGGATGTCAAAAATGAATGAGGACTGAATTATACAAAGCTTTCATCTAGATGTGAACTCTACCAGGAATGAGTGGGGAAATTTTATTGTTTTTTGTTCTGTTAAGCGAAAAGGATTCCAAAAGTTGTAAAAAGAAGGCACCAGATCCCCTACTGGTCATGAAGTCTAGCAGAGGGTCCGCTGCATTTTCAGTGGGAACTGACTGCGCAAACCGGGATGAATAGCCACATCCAAAAATAATTAGGTCAAGTGTTGGTAACGAGCCGCGTAACAGCACACAAATATCAATCACCAATGTGATCAATGTTAGCGGGGTTCTAACCTCTTAACTTGGAGGTCATAAAGACCTACACCATTTGATCATCACCGGTAAAGTTACCCGTTTTTAGTGCCTCCAACAAGAAAGAACAGAGACAGATTCATTTTAGGACGATGTTCTTATTCTAATCTTTGGAAACCATTCCCCAATTACTGTCTTCCCTAAATGCATGTCGAGCGATGGGAGTACAGACCAGTACTTTACAGAGAAGTTATGTATCACAGGAACCGATCATTGTGCACGCAACGGGCTATTATCATTCATAGTGAGTATCAAAATGATCATAAATCATGTACTATTTATGCTCAGCAAACCATTGAAAGCCTGCACGGATAGCTTATTGTTAGGGTGTTTGACCCACATTCGTTCACCCCAGGTTCGAGTACCAGTGGGGCATCAGCGGATGTGCACTGCTGACGATTCCTAACAAAGCTGAAACAGTTGTTCGGTCTTTCCAAGGTTTCCAATGATGAGCTAAACGTTCACACTGCATGACGAACCATATTATGTAAGTCTAATCTCACATTGCTCCCATACACCGTTTTGGTGATTGGTGGATGAAACTCAATATAGAAAGCAAGTTGGAAAACGGAAGTATTTATGGTATGCGATCAACGCTCAGATCCCATTACAAACCCCATGGTAGTGATGCATATTCATAATCCACGGAGTTCGGTTATTTTTTCAGCCTCGGTAACACAGCGCATGAGTTACCACAAAATTATTCGCTTCAGGTTGTTGAACAACAACCGCAGTATGACAGAAGATATAATTGACGATATATCTTAAAACCATGAATGCAGAATGTCGTATCTGGTTAAAGTCTTGCACACTACGCGGACAACCGACTAATATTCCTCTCATGGATAGACATGCGCCTAATTTACCTTGATTTTAATCACTCTTTAGCGACAGCAGTATTGACTAGTCGATTGTACTATGTCCTGATTGGTCTTACTCTGTTGCCCGTGACAATACATGAAGTTTTAGCTCTTTATGTCAATTCATTTGTTAGCTTGCGGCTCACTCGCCGGCTACGGCCAGGTTTTGTGTTTACGCTCGTACAAATAAATGAAACTCAACCACTACGAGTTCTGCTACTAACTATGGACACAACACAGACGTAGTACACTTATGTCTTATCCTTTTGGTAGTAAAGTCTAAGCAGGTGTGGTGCTACTAAATTCTATGATGGACTCTTATACAGGCGTTGGCAAAACTACGTAGTCGTTGAGGTTTTGGAATTATTCTGTTTCCTACGAAAGATGTTCCACCCTGGACGTATGTTTTATGTTAATTGCCAACACATTTTTGTAACTTGTAAATGCAAAAACACTTCGTGGTTTGTTTTCCCTCTCAATGAACAAATCAGGACTATAAGTGCATCAAGCTCTCTAGACTTCATCAGAGACCATCGACCCGGAACTACAAGAGAATGTGGACCTCAGAAAACAGAAGGTGAGATATTTATTCCCATACAAACTGATACTCTAGGGGTAGAAGGGTGATATCTTTTGGTTGACAACCTTACTTCTTCCGATAACGTTTTTTTGACTGTCGATCATGGTGCTCGCTGACGTGGTGGTGAAACAACCAGTTATTTTGTTCTTCAGTACGTGTCTAATTTTCTTCTCCAAAGTTCAGTACGGAAAGAGTTCAGTGACTTCCTTCTTGAAAACTGTAAATAAATAAAAGCTCACATTGCTTGAATCTTTATACTGAAAAAAGCTAATCTTCCCAATAGAATTAGTTGTTTGACGCTGTGAAAAAATTTCCGTGCAATATTGTGACAAACTTCTCACTAGTTAAGGTTCATTGGCTTGTGCTTCAAAAACACAAATGTCGTCATTTCAGTACAGTTGAAACCGCCAGGTGAGATAGGTCCATCAACCTCGGTTTCCGTCAAGTTGATTTGCCGGGGAATTTCCGTCACAACTGCTTTCTTTCCTTCTCTCCACTGTTCATAGTGCATTGTAAACTCATCAGTGAAATAAATTGGCAGCCAAGACCACGTGTCAACCGCGTGTCCTCGTCCTGAAGGTTAGCTGTGTTAACTGACAAAAGAACATCGCAAGAATCACCTTGCGATTCTAAAAACGGACTCTACATCCATACAAGTTCCATACGTTTCAAATAAGATTACAGCCGCATCTCCATAGGTTTAATAGTCAGCCATATTAGACATTTACTAATTTCAGACTATTAAACTTCAGGCTGGTTTTCCAAGTCAACCAAAGCCATACGATTTCAACTGAAGTTCATCACTAGAATTACTTTCAGATTATTAATATATGTAGAATTTCACGTCAACCCCATGGTATGACCAACGATATCAAATTAAGTAAACAGAAATTAAAGACAGAAAAATAAATTATTCAATGGATTTCAATAACCCATGTATAGAAGAAACTTCGGTACCTGAAAGATTTGCTTGTAACTTTTGGTGACCAGTCCACCTAGTGCCTTTACAAAATACTCCAAACGACGGAATAGATTTTCTGCAATTTGAACTAGCGCCAGGATCTGATCTATTCAAACAGGTGAAATTTAAAGTAATAGCTGCTTCTTTCGAAATGACTTCTAATTGAGAAAACGAAGAATGCGAGCCATAAGTTCAATGAAGGTGATAAAAATGAGCTGAAGCAGGACATCCTTCTAACTAATTTAGTTCACTCAGAGTAAGGAGATGTTTATTTGCTCCAGTTTGTCCCAGAGGCATGAAAATGAGAGTGCAACGCTCTCCGGCAGAAAGGGTATCTATGTGGTATTCTCAACATCTCCGGATCTCGATTCGGTTATCCTAATGATTCAAAACAGTTCGCCTATGCTCAGGCTGGATTCAGAGACAGAACAGCTTCAGAAACTTTGGCCCACAGCTTATCAGGTACGTTATCAAGAAGTGATATGCCATCAGACTTCAACCTCCTGAATATAAAAATCCATCTTCAGAAGAGAGTGAAAAAGACTAAACAACTGACCAGTTCACCTCTCATCATGTATATTCCCAGTGTGGCTCCTGCGTAGCACTATATTCAGGTAAAATATGCAGACGCTTATCCTCTCGTTTACAAGAACATTCAACTCTTTGGTTAACCAGGAGATCAGTAATACGGTGGCCAGTACGATGATGAATTTTTTTGAATGACACGGACCAGTCAATTTTGCAACATCAAGAGTTTTCAAGCCGCTTCAGTGAGTTCAGATAACAGTTCCCCGAGACGATCGAGGCGACTAATATTAGGTCACACACCGACCGGTTCTCTGCCACTAGATAGTATTTAGTCATTGCGCTCGACTCCCCTGACCAAAGGTCATCTTTTGGTGACGCATACACGTAAGAATGGCTAACGTGGCAGACAATCCGCCCGCACAAAGCCAGTGCCACAGAGTTTTCATTCACTTTTGTGACGGTGCGATACAACTCTGCATATTACTTGTTTTGGTCTGGCGAGATGTACCGAACAGGCAGATTCATGTTTACAAGACATTCCTGAAAATATTGCTGATGGGATTTAAAATTTTCCTCATCACGTGAACAGCTTTTATGACGTTATGCTATTTGGCGTAGAGTAAAAACAAACTGTTCTGTCCAGTAATACCGAATACTATTCAGCTTTTGGATGACTCATAGAAATGAACTATTACAGCTTAGTATCAAAAAACTCAACAAACCATCGCCCAATCTTGACTTATAAAACCATTAACTAGTTAAATATCCACTCCACAAAACGGATTCTTGCCATTTCGGATCTGAGTGTCATTTTAGGTTTCTTAATTACTTTACAAAGAAAGGTCCTTGTTGTTTGGTTGGACACGTATATTTGGTGCTGAAGAAAACCGAATGATACAACAGCTCAATAAAAATACGGTTTCTACACCTGCAGTCGAATTCGTGCTACTGAGTCTAGAGAAAGTCTTGAATGCTAGACTGTGTCCTGTAACCAGTAATTATTTGTACATCTCTTGAGGTAATTATGGATTAAAATATTGTCTTATAATTAGAAGTTGTTCAGTAGTTTCCTTGAAGTACATAGTAGGTCATGGTCAACGGTGCGGAGGGCGTACTCTTACGAACTACTCGCTGTCAGGGAAGCATTCATTTAGGTTGGAAAGGGAATAAGGTTCGTTTATCACACAAAATAAACTGATTATAACACGGAGATGATAGTGTCAAACATGAAATCAATTGGATGGGGAAATATATTCATAGAATGTTGTTGGCACGACTGACCTTAACGCGATAACTCAGCTGGTAAAGCACCTGCCCGGTAGGCGGAATGTAGCCTTTTCTATTCCCGCTCGTACAGTTGGGCTTTGGAATGCATAAAATGCGAGCGGACTTCCTGTTATACAAGATTTAGGATCATCGGGTCAATAATACGTTCTATGAAGAACATATTAGTTCAATAGATATGTTCATTTGCCAGTTTATATAACTACAAGAAGGAACGATGCTACAGACAATAATGAGAGGGCAGTAAGTTCCTAAACAGGCGGGAAAGACATGGATAACAAGACCCAGCTGCGCAGCGGAATCCCAAATCGGCATCAAGTGCGCTCTTCTCCCGTTTATTTCTATCTGAACCACCCAATAGAAGAACTCACTCGTTTGTGTCAGCCAGCATGTTTTGAAACGAATCAATCACAACTAGGTCCATTTAGATGGTCGACTGCCTGGGTAAAACACGGACAGCTGTATACCTATTTGAAAAGTCTGGGAAGTTCAGACTCAATGCTACAGCATTCCATAATAATTTGGGACAGAGACGACATAATCCAGTTGTTTGCATACGCGGCTGACGATACACAGCAGGTGGGAAAGAACTCAAAACTTCAAGTTAACCAATCACCCTCTTTCACCATCACACTACGATTGGTCAATGGCAAATTCTTCTCGTATTCTTCTCAGGTACATACAGGTAACATTTCAGATGTCCAGTCTTACAGAATCCCGTATGGGCTTCCAAAAATGGACGCGGTTCACGAATGCGGTCCTTGTTTTTTTGGTATCTGCACTGGCAATTGAAAACTGAAAGCAAAGGAAACTTTATGGACAAAAAGCATAATACGAGAACTGAGACAAACTGGAAGAGAGTTTGCGATGCGCAATTATGAACACAAAAGAATCACAACAATACAGTTCTCTATATTCCTGTTAAATCCTTAGACAAGTATCAATAGAGATGATTTCAATATGAATGGCTTTCTAATTCTGAATGGAGCAAAAATGCTCACGTAAACGAGGTATTAGAAGCTTGTTATTCCGTAACAAACTCCTGCGACGGAGAAGTTGTATCAAACCACCTAACTGTCTTGTTGAAACATGAAAATGTCAAAGCTAAAGATAACTTACAGAAGCATCCATTTATTATTGACCATCAGTCAAACAGTCCCATTCTCCAACAGACAAATGGTCATGTTTCTGAATGTATACATAACATTGGAAAAATCAAAGGATCAGTTTGACATATACAAACAGAGTCATAAAAGATCAAAACGTTCAGTTTTCAACTAATATCTTCCTTGGGGGTAATGTTAATACACAAGAGCACAATTATTGTTCACCGGTCAACCTAGTCAAGACTGATGATTGAATAATATTTCGATCTAAACTTGACTCCCTCCCCCGCCGCTCTTGGTTTCTTCGTTTATAGTTATTTATTTGTTTTATTTGGACAGCAAGTTTTTTGCTCTATCGGTTTGCGTTAGTTCAACTCAGCGTAGTATTCTTATCATACTTATCCAGAAGGAGTTTGGAGGAATTATGCGACATCAAAATGTCTTTCGATAATATCTCGCCGACTTTCATCACTATGTTCTTCTTTGATGAATTTGGGTATAAGTTATTGCAAAGCGGTTGTTCACTTTTACCAACTAATATCGATTCGGTTAGTTGATTTTTCTTGGTTTCTGACCAGTTTGCCTTATCTAGTTTAACATTTATCGGTAAGGATGACTGAACAAACCAAACGTGCATGTTTCTTAGCGCATATTGTCATGTGATGTTAGGTCTGAAGCACTGATTATACTGGGACGTCTATATTGCAGTTAGCATTTCCAAGAAGGGTAGCTAGCCCTAACAAATGAGCCAAAATGCGGAAGTGAACAGAACACTGAATGAACCATTATGTAACACATTCGTTCTGCTAGTAGCTTGACATTTATCGGTTTATAGTGAACCCTTATTTTATTACCATGACAAGTGTGACACCTCCGTTCGTAGTGCTTTACATGGGATATCTTCGGTAAAATGAGGAAGTGTTGAAGTGGGTAGTCATACTCCCTTTATTTGTATTGTCGTGTCAACATGGTGTAATAAGTTCACAGGTATAAGTAAGGTGCAATAAAATGACACTGTAGGGTACGAGGTTGAGACACGATCCCGTACTGATCGCAATGTTGCTATTGAATATATTAAAATCTAACTTCACTGTTTTTCATGAGTCTACTTGCATGATTTTCCATTAAGTTACGGTAATGACATTGGATTAGGTGGCATAATAGCTAGAGCTATTTTATTTTCCATTTTGTCCGGGACCAAAGTTACTGGATTAGCCATGTTCCAGCTTCGACTATCTTGGCACAGTCAGTACGTGCATCCAAACACTCAAAAAGTCCGGTCATATACGAAGATCATGACGTGAAATGCGTTCACATACTAGCAAGCCTCTATTCAAGAGAAAGGAAGTCTACGTTTTATATCTAGGTAATTAATTAGTTTCATCCACAGTTTACATTTGTGTAACTCGCTTCAACACAGTTTCATGCGCAGTCCCCGCAGGGGACCTCAGATATGATTATTATATTTTTTCTGTGAGATTATTCAGCTAAAAAACCGACAATTTGGAAGTACAAGTGTTCCTGATCATTACAGAGAGCAAAACACGAGTGTATCTTGCTGTCACATCCATATTTTGATGAGAATTGAAAGTTAGCAGCTTGTTTACCACATCAACTTCATGGGAAAAGCGTGATTTTACAGCGTCTTACAATGTCTGAAGCCACATTTTTGTGAATAACTTTCGGTTATTTAATTCCACGTGAATAACTTCAAGACTTTTTGCTGTTTTTCTCTGACAACCGATGATGATGCAGGTTCGGATGATGATGATGATGATAACGATCATCATCTTCATCATCATCATCATCATCATCATCATCATCATCATCATCATCATCATGATTCGCAGGATGAAGTTTATCATGATCGTGATGATAACGGTGATAGAATTGTACCCATTTTGAACAACTTCAGGAAGAGTCTGGAAGATATCTTAAACATGCACAATTATTCTAGGTAATTCTTTTCTGCACAGTCAACTGGGCTTGCTGCTGGGTGGTTCTGTGTTACAATGAACTGGAAGTATGTGAATTTTTTTCAGAAAGAAGCTGCTTTGAAAGCTGATTCCAAGAACCAAAACAGGCTACTGGAATTATTCCCCTGAAAGCAATCAAAATCTGACGGTGAATTCCAGCTAAGAATTGAAAGTAAAGAAGCACAACTGTAATCTCATTCGAATCGGATGGGTCTTGCATGGACAGAAAGTCCATTTTTAGAATCATACTTTGAGTTTTACAAAGTTAATTCGTTGCTTAACTTGGCTAACCTAACTTTGGAAGAATCACCGTGTGATTCTAGAAAAGGTTTCCTCATTCATGCACATTTTATCCGATTCGAATGGGATAACAGCTGTAAATCAACTGTGAAGTGCTCAAGTATATAGATGATTGGGCGGAACAGTATCGACTACGCATACCTGATGAGCGGCAACAACTGCGTAACCCGCCATGTGGTTCCAGGGAAATCCCGTCCTGTCATCCACATTCAATGCCATACTACTCATTTTGATAATGAAGCACAAGTTTATTGCGAATTCATCGTGGGGAAAGACGTTCACGGAATAGTTATTCGACGGTCAGCTTTGAACACGTGGTCATTCCTTGCACTGAACCGGATAGTTAGTAACATATCTCAAACCATACATTAGCGTTTGTTCATTTCGGCCGTGAATGCCGTAAATACTGAGCTAATTCTAATATATTTAAGTGAACATAGCTTTGCAATCTTTTGTCACGTGTCATATAGTCGGCTATGTAATTGGAGTTCAGATAAGCCATTTCGAATGACCAGTAGTGTCACGGAGCCGGAACTCCCCAGGCTGCAGCTTGATTTCTTCCAACCCATGGACAGGGTGTTTGTTTACACTAACCAATGACAATGCCCCCATATCCCACACAGCAGTGCAGTCATGATACATGTACCCATGAACCAATCAGTCCATCACACGTCATTGTTCACATCAACTATTGGCAACCAACCAACTTCTTACTCTTTATATCAACTCGCCAACCAATCAGACGAATAAAACACTGTGGTCCGACCTAACCAATCACATTTGCGAAGCACGCGGGGTAATCAATGACAACTCCATATGAGTGCATGTATTCCCTATCTCATACTGTATAAAGTGTTGATTTTCGGTTACACTTGAATAAAGATTCCGCATTTGATCGTGGTCAATTTCCGTTGGGATTGGACGGTTAGGGAATCACTGACCGGGGATAATCCGGAGGTTTGTGCGTAGACGGAACAAATACTCCGTCATCGATTTCCCGTCAGCAATAATCCGCATTTATAAAAGACGATGCAGTAAAGATTAAGTCCAGGTGGAGGAGCAGTCATGCGGCAAATAGTTAAAGGACTTGGATAGTTTAAAATCCATATGATCCAGCCTTATCTGCTTTTTGGGTCGAATTTAGTGTATAGACAACACTACTGCTCACTGCAAAATGTGATCAGTGTGCAAGAACACATCACATGCAAGTTTTAGGTCTAAAAAGTTGTGAAATTTTTCTTCCATTCAAAAAAGTTCATCTGTTGTTACGGTTCAACAGTACCAACGGAACAGTTTTGATTTATCGGAACTTATACACACCGGAAAACCAGCATATGTTTTATTCAAGATCAAAGTGCAAAGCGCAGTCAGTTCTGCATTCATTAGGCCTTATTTCCACAGAAACGATGCAGTAAGTCCATGAGAACAGAAAGCATAAATGTGGAAAATGAAGGTGTTTATTCAAGCCAACTACAATGGGCCTGTGACGGTAGAGTGGTATACTTCCGAATAAGGAGCCCTAGGTCCTACGTTCAAACCCAAACCCTCCCAGTCATTTTTATTGAAAAAAGGTCCAACTATTTCACGGCTAGTTACCAGGCTTTGTGTGTTGCAGCTTTATGTGTTCGTCAGTTCAGTTCTCAATATTACGACTTCCGACTTATCTGACCGTAAAACGTCCGTTCGATAAGCCTTTCCCATTGTGCTCATGTGTGATCTTAGAGTAGAATATAATAATAACAAATGAAAAAATACAAATAATAATAATTTTAAAATAACAGCAGAGGTATATTAAATAAAATAATCTAATAAGCTAATATAACACATTTCTAACACCTCAGAAGTGCAACATTTTTCTCGCATGCGCGTTTCGTTTGATTCTCACGGGACAGGTTTTGTGTTTCGCTTAGTCACTGTTGTGTAAAAATTCTCAGTCAGGGAGTCGGTGCGGTTTGCTTTTTCTGCTATTAGGAAAGTACCGTAATTGAAAGTTCTGGTAAATGCATTTTTGGTCATCCGTAACCATAACATACCCACAAATTTTGAGTAAATGCCGAACAAATATAAGGCTTGAATTCCCAGTATGAAGTTCACCGGTAGTTAATATTGTCCAACTGACTGGTCCCTCTCTCCCAATAATTTCACTTCGGACTGAACGTAACGTACACCAGGTAATGCTGCCGCATGAGAAGATCACTAGGACACTTTCACAAGTGAAATACAAAATTAAGAAGCTGTGGATGCATAGCCTCTGTTTTTTACATTTCGCTTTCGAATATCCCCGTTCATGTAACTCCAAAATCACGTTGATAAAATTTTTAAACATCCTTCGAAGCACTGTTTATGTGGCTTCCTTGCGAAGCGAATTTTCAAGCAAATTATTACGGCTTATTTTTTTGTAGAACTGAATTTCTTGAGAATTTCTATCAAGGGGGAATATCGTTCTATGGGACAAATCGTTGCTTGTGTGCGAAGATGAGGAGCCGAAGTGTCTTCTCCGATAGAATCATACTCCAGAGGAGAATGATATTCGGTGGTCATCCGGAGTGAAATCTACGGTTAGCTGTAGCAAAACACCAGATGAGAAACGAACACAACGTCTATCCAGTTTGGTCTTACAAGCCTGTGTCACTTGATGGCGCGTTACGAAGGTGTTGGCGTTCAATGAAGCTATAATAATCGGATTGAGAAGCACCGTTGTCCGTGTGCAAGTGTCACTGAGACAGTCAACTCGTATTTTGTGGATACAACCGTAGTTCTTTATTATTTATAGTTGCCAACTCGCAACATTTTGTATGAATTTCACATTTTTTAATCTAGACAACTGAAGATAGTAAACGGATTGTTAACAAATCATTGCCTTAGTTTGTTTCGTGTTCTGATCAAGTGAGTGAAGAGTACCTCGTGATCCAAGGATTAAAGTGACCTGTGTGAGAGTAGGTACTTACCACTTTTGCAAACCATTACGGGTTAATTATGTCGTGTTCTAATAGAGAAAGATCTACTAAATATTCCTACATTTTTCGTTTTTGCATTCAGATTGTTTTATCATGGAAAAATCGAGATCACATATGGTTAATTAAGCACGGAGCTGATTGCAAAGAATGCAAACTTTTTAAACAGGGGCAAGTGGAAAATGATTCTTTTAAGTTTCATGATGCGATGGTATAACATTTAAAATTCACTGAAGGTAAACTAATTACACGAAAAGTTTATACTAGATCGAGATTGCAGGCAAAAATAAGAAGTGTTTTTTGCCGCATCAACATGCATTGTTAATAATTTATGAATATCGTGTTTTTGCGGATTTATCTATACCTTATATGCGATGTTTTATCCAGGCTCATTTGGTTCACGATACGTACAATTAGCCGTTTCTGATCAGTAAATACAATGGTATTACCTTTTTGTTTTTCGTCTCAGTGACAAATATATCGTAATAAAATCGTCATCCTGCCTACCATATGAACCCACAAATCTAAATAATTAAGACGATGATTGTGTAGGTACAGATTTGCACCACAGTGTTCGAGACACCTGTTATGATTTGGTTAATAACATACTAGCCAAAAAATCATCTCAAAGATTCCTTTCTGCTTTCAAGACAATGAGTACATCAACTCAGTGGTGAGACCACCAGTCATCCGGCACTTCCTTCTCTAACATTCTATGGGGATAGAGTGCAATAAAGTTTTTACCCGATATTGGTAGTAAGCTCTGAACCACAATAAAATATTGGATATTAGGAAGAAGCTGTACGAATTAAACCGCTGATGAGTAAATGGCTTCACTAGTCTGCAGTCCTCCTTAGAGTCTTCAGCCTATTTGCTCAATGCTGGTTTCATTATTTGAGAAGATATGCAATCAAATATGTCAGCCTCGTTGTATTTTTGAACTGCAAACTGAAATTATTTGTGCCCGATGAACGTATTCAATGTGTTGAACATGCCAAACAGGTTCCTACTCAGGTTATTTTGTCAGAAAACCTACAGTTCAGCTAAAAATTTAACTACTTGTGAATAATTGTGCTCATGCACAAGGAATCTTTGACCGGACGTACAGTTTTAGCTTTGCGGTGGTCAGCCTCGTAGCCCAGAGTGATTGCTTCAGTCAAATGGGAGAAATACTGAGCGTACAGTTACTTACAATGCGTGCGTTTGCACTTAGCTGATGTGATGTTGTCTACTTCACGAATTTCCGCGCACCTGCCACGTCAATCAACTCTATCTGTACGCTACATTATCACGTTTTTGTCTGACAGAGACGACTGAATCTTTTCGAATGAAGGCGAGCACCGAAGAGCTTTACGCGTTGTAGCAGCTCACTGTGTGTTTGTGGTAATATATGTTTCTCCTACCTAAGTGAACAGCAACGGGGAGGCCAGTGTGTGCTGCCATTCCATCGGAAAGCACTTGTTTCTAATGGCCAAATCTGTCTGGCAACACGGATGAAACAGCTACAAGCCATGTGTATTGGTTCATTTCAAGCTGATGACATTCTGATCTGCATGACAAGATCGTGAGATTTGAAGCAAATTATTCCGACGCTTCTGTAAGACTATGCGGAAATGTGAAGCAAAGCGGGACAGGGTTTGCCAACTATTTTGGTAATTACCGTCAAATGATTCCTACCGGTTAGAATTGAGATATCAAATCTAGTGGATGAAGTTAGTCTTAAATACGAAAAAAATGAATCTCCCTACGGTATGCGTGAATTTTCCGCTAGTGAAGTGCTATTAGTATTTTACCGATCATGAATATGGTGAAATCGCAATATGAATCTGGAAAAAATCTATCTGAAATTATGATTTTTATAGTTCAACTGGTCAGTGACGGTGGAAGCTCAAAAGCTTGCAGTAAGTGACAGCTTCTCGTGTATATCATACTACTTATCTGCTCACTCAACTACGAAAAGCTCAAAGCATGCGGCACGGCCTAATAGCTCAGCTGGCAGAGCGCAAGTGGTCGAAACATGGGAGTGACATCCGTGTGTGGTTTTGAATCCGAAAAGAGCATCGATAACAAAGCCCCAGCGAAGAAAAGATATCATAAGATTGGCCATCAAATTTCATGAGACACACCAGAAGAAGTCTATTCACTGATGCCTCGGTCACTTTCCCATGTTGGGTTCACGCCCCGCGGCTTAGCTTTTGATTGTTGAGCCTAAGGCTCCGGTTGGGGTTACCAAATAATAACCCCGTCAGTGGTGTGTGCATCAGCAGTGTATGATTAACCAAGAAATCCCTAGCGGTCCTTTGGGAAACATTTGTTATCTCTTTACTTTTCATCCTTCACATTCCACTTCTTAATGGGTACAAAATTTCACAGAGTTGTGACTCAGAAATTATGATTTGGGCTATGGACGAAACTCGCAAATAGGGAAAAATAGAGAAGCAAATCTTATACCTAAAAAGTTCTTTCCCTTAGCTGCTTCCAACTTTCACAAAGTTTAAGAATCGGGATAACAAGCGGCCCTAACTTGTGCTCTTGAAAACTTTAAAATAGACGTGCGTTGTGTCTCCAAAGAAAGCAAGCGAGCCTCTATTTTAATAAAAACACCACACCCCAGGTACAGGCTCGGCTTGTTGTTTCGCTGCTCGACCCGGTGTCTAGTGTTCGTTGTCAGACTGACTTGTTGGAATTACTATGAGCATGATGGCTGAACACTTCCTGCTCGATCTGATCCCAGTCAGCAGTCGTCTACGTGCAGCTAGGCTGGATGATTCCGTGAGTGTCAACTAAAGCATCGATGCTAGTTCATTGTTTCTGTGTATGCCGCAACTGACTGTAGCTCTCCTGAGGCTAAAGACAAAGTTTATCATGATTTGTCTCAACTGCTCCGCAGCTTGCGCTGTCTGGACATAATGGTAGTTGTTCAAGTTGGGAATGTATACGAAATGAAGAGGAACAGAGGACCGATTTGGGGTTACAGCCGATCGGACGGATGACGGTGGCTGACTCATCCAACTCCGTTTCGACCATAAGTTATTTCTAGCAAATACGAATTTCCTGCGAAGTAAGAGGCACAAACTAACTTAGAGTATCCCTGCGTCTCCACAGTGTTGGACTCATATTGACCACTTCACCATCGGTTACCACTGGTGGGGATCAATTCAAGATTGTTCATCAACTTGGTCCACGTCTGTAGACTCCGATGCAGCTCTTGTTCGCGTTCATTTCGACTTGTGTCTCGTCGATGGTCAAAATAACACCAAAGCCAACCGTCTCGAGCAGCTGCTACTGGACGATAAACATGGATCTGTTTTCCAGGCAGAACATTTCGACAGATTAACCATACAATCAAATGCCCGGGATCCAGAAGAGCAATGTTAAAAGATCAAGCAGGCCTTGCCTGAGACTACTGATACTGCCCAAGGTCCAACAACCCGGACACACAACAACAATGCATTTCTGGATCCTCATTTGAGCCGTTGTATGCACGTAGATCGATTCCTCCGAATTTCAGATCTGATGAGGCATGGAGATGCCCTAAAAGCCAACCAATTCGAAGCCTGGGAAACGGCTATGAGCAATGTGGGATTGACAAGTCTAAGGAGACCCCCGTTGTGTTGGTACATTGTACCGTTGCATTTCTGAACGGGTGGGTAGAATGTATTTCATACTTTATTTCGAAAATCCAATAAACAGTCGATAACATTAAGGGTCTATAAATATTGATGTACATGCCGACATAGACGACCTTTTTGGAGCAGTTCATGTTCCGTAATGGTCAAAATCTAGACCGCCATATTGGAACTTGACTAATGCATGTTTTGAAACCCGATGAGGCACTTACTCAACTCTGAGCTCATGGAGCATTCTTTGCTTTCTTTGTTTCAAATCGAACGCGTGAACCCCCATTTCCTTCCCGCTCAGGCACCGTGCAAGCAGTGATGAGTAAATCCGAGGAATTCGTGGTAAAATGATTATTATTAAATATGATTACCAATGGTATCTAGTGCCCCTTTCGAAGGTGTTTTCTTTAATCCCAGAGACAATTAAACTGCACAAAAATCAGTGATGCGATAAAGAAATTCCGTGGCCAGGGAGTAAAAAGTACTAGTTAAAAGAACATAAACCACCTATTCAGTGAGCTTCATCAATCTAATGTGCAGTCAGTTGGCTACACGTGTTAGATAAATTCTTTGTTATGCTTTGACGTGCCTCTTCTACACGGTAAAAGTATTCGAAAGTGAAGCAGTAAGAGGTAGCTCATACCTACTACAACGCACGGCATAACCAGCTCAAAGGGCTCGTTAAACTGAGCAAGTTGATTAATAAAGGCACGGAATAAATTTGTATTTTTGACTGAATAATATTTGCTTTACATACGAGCAGGTTATCGAACTGTTAAATATCCAATTTTGATCAAATCAACTAGATCAATGGTCTTTGGCATTCCCCGCAATTAGCCAATCTGTGACCAGTTTGAACGAACGGAGAACGGCACTTTAGCAGCACCGTAGAAGCAGTGAGCATCTGAAATGACCTATATTTATAAATAGCTTGCTTGTTTTGTATGGTCATACTGTGATTACGTCCTTCGACAAACCTGAAACTACAGGTGTATGAAATTTAACATTTTATCACATCAAACTCGTCGCAAAATAGGGAATCACAAAAGGTTCCGTTCTTCCAAGTCAAGCCAAAGCAGCTTAGAAGGAGTGATTTCACTCGCTTTATGTCCTACGGGGAACAGAAATATACTTCGCACCTTTAAATATATATATATATATATATATATATATATATATATATATATATATATATATATATACGAAATGGTTCTGGGAATAAATTTCACATTATTGTGATTCTTGCTTTTCCACTCAAACTGACCACGGGAACTGGTCGTTTTAAATACGGCCACCCGCTGGAGAAAGTTATAAACCATAGAACTCTGGTTGTTAGTAACAAGGAACCACGGGAGCACTTTCCTGCTTGAAGAATCACACCAACCATTTCGGTAGCTAGACGAAAGCAATAGATTTCCTCTGATTTATCCAATTCTACAATTAGCAAGTACGGTTAGCCATGTTTGAAAAGTGTAAAACTCGTTGACTCCGGTGGGGTTTGGACCTACGCATAGATACCACACACAATTTGGTACCACGTGGGCTTTACGAGGGGAGCTACGAAGTCATACCAAAAGGGCTTTGAACTTTTCGGACGGGTAAACTGTAGGACCCTTTTGTGGTATGTTAGAAACCTGCATGCCTGGGTTCAAACCCCGCAGTAGTCAGTTATTTTTAGCATTTGGATCTATTCGATACTTTTGTATTTGTCATATACTGACTTACTTCAGCCGCCTAATGTTACTGATTGAACATATTTCACCCTTGGACAGGCAACTGAGCATCACTTTCCTTGTAGAAAATGATGGTTATGATTGAACAAGTAATGCTAAAAATCACTGGTTAGAAGCCTGTCGACCACCTAAACCAATAAATTCATTATTTCAAAACCCTTCTCAGGGCCTTTTCACTTTTCAATGAATCATTCTGACTGGGGCCAAATTGAGACCTATCAGTAAAATAATGTGCTTGTTCACTGGAATGAAACTCTCAGGTTTCTTCTCTCAGATGTAATTAAATAACATTCGTGCTAATCTCTGAAGTTTGTCTGTTGCACCTCAATAAATCGAGTCTGTATATAACGTTTTGTGAAGACGCGTGAACTACCACGTACTGATGGCCTGTAAAGAGTAATTGGAAGACATGACAGAAATCGTGAGAATAATCATAACGTGGTGTCGTAATCAAATCTACCCGTTCCGTATAATCAAACTTAAAGAGCTTTTGCAGCAAATCACGTGGGTTTGATTGCAAAAAACCGTTTCCCACATAACTTGTTTTTTTTTGCAACTTTAGTGAAAGTCTAATGGCGTCAGATTCAAGCTGCACTGGATCACTCAGAAGTGCTCACATCCTGTGCCGTCTTTCGATTCGTAGTCAAAAACAACCATACTTTTCCTGTTTTTTAATCATTCACTGACTACTGTTTTCTACCTTCCGAATCTTGGTTGGAATGAAATTTTTAATTCAGCAATATTCAAAAACTTATAAATGCGAGTTCCAAAACATTTGCAACCGAGTATTGCAACAACTGTTGTAAATGAAAAAACTTTCCGCTGGTATATGCTAGAATGAGATAGTCGCCAATGACTGGTGACGTCTGAAAACTCCAACACTATTTTGTAACACTGTTCGCTAGGTTCGTCAAGGTAACTAGAACTATATCGCAAAAGTAGTCCATTCTAAAGCCGAAAGTATTGCAATAATAGAATGATTTCTGCCAAGTGTCTTCTTGTTTCAGTGGGACATTATGAGAAAAAGTTTCCTTTCCAGTAAAATGCTTTGTGACAAAAATATCCAGAGTGGAAAACCGTAAAAGAGAAATTTCCATCTGTGACTATAATATGAACTCTTGAAAGTAGCGAAGAGGTGCATACCAAATAAAGGATTTGGGTTTCTAGATAAACTACTACCCGATAGGGTTTGGAATTCACTTATTTTTGTGCGTTGTTGGGGAAAAACAGAATAAACTGGTTACTGATACTTTTTCTGCTTTTCAGCTGATGGAATACTTTAAACATTCACTAGAAGTTCGGAATATATGAAATAGAATAACGGAAAAATTGACCGAGTAGAAACTAATTGTTGTGATTCGCTTGCCATCCTCTCCCCTTCCGTACCTGAAAGAAGTATCAAGTCATTAGTAATGAGGAAATGGGGCGAGTTAAAAATACCAGGAACCCGATAAACGGAAACTGTTTCATGTTTTCTGCGTGCGATGTGAATCCAAGCACGCCTCGAAGTGAAAGCTTGCATTGCAAATATGCGAAAATGTATACCGGAATACGCGAAATGTCCAGTAATTTTTGGTAGAATACACATAAATCGAATGAAGAGAAAATGTAATAGAGCACTTAGTAGAGTATAAAGTTAGCGTTTAGCAGGAAACAGTAGGGTGATGAGTTGAATATATATTGGGAAAAATCGATCCGTCGAATTTTCGACTGCTGAGCGAAAATATTACAGGTTTTCCATTTGCACTGTTTAACTTTCAGTTTTGATCGTTATCAAATGCTCGTGGGATAGCATCGTCATTTTAACCATCGATTAGTACGTTCATTTTGACAAGCGAACTTAGAAGATAGCGAGCCCCAACATTAGTATTACGTTCAGCGCGAGGGGCCGAGTCCGGGTTTTGGTTCGGTTTCAGTAAATATGCATCGCAACCGATGGCTTCTAAAGAAGCAGATAAAATACCGGTAGTGTTCGCATGGATTTTGATGTGTGTACTGAGTATTGATAGCAATCAACAAATCATTCCACGTGTATTCCTGACCACCGAGTATTTAAAACAAAAACACAAACAGGAAGGATACCAGCAAAAAAACTGATTGAAAGACATGGCTTTTTGCGGCTTCCATGAACAATTAGTTTCGCAGACATGCTAGCATTCTGTCGGATAGCTTACACTGTACAGAAATACAACCAAAAGATATGGTAGTGACATCGGTTTTGGACTAGGCGCTATTTTTAATTTTGTTTTTTTTTCAACAAACCTAGTTAACGGACTGAAATCAGTGACTCCATCGGGAGTTGTGTGCAATAAACATCTTCGGGGGTGTTGATAGCTCAAACTGAGGCTTCCTGCAAGCTGCTTAACTAGAAGTTCGTATCTAACCACGGAACCTATTAGGATCTGGACTGCTACTAGAAGTCTTACTTGAAGCATAGCCCTAAACAGCAGGACTTGAGACCACCCTCAGAAGCAGCTCGTTTCGGGTCCCATGATCCACAAAAATCTCAAACCCAAGACCAGTGATAATCAGTCATCATGCCTGTCTAAGGACTTTAGAGTTTACCATCACCGACCAGAGTATCCCTTTTCCAACTTCTTATTGGCCATTTGTCAGTCGCATAAACTGTGTTCCATTGCTACATTGGATTATATGAATAATTGGGATATTTAGCGCTAGCATACCGTAGGATTTCATGAACATGACTTGCCGGTTCTCTCAAGCATAAATCACGAGGATAGTGCGTGGACGGTACTTTTTATGACAGACTCAAGTTTTCTTATCTCACCCAACAAGTCTGTTGACGTTATACTCCTTGGCGGAATAGCTGTCTATCCCAGCCAGTTTCCATGACAAGCATTTCTAGTTTTGTTCAAATGGCAATTCGCATTTCGCCGGAGAACTTACGCACTCTGCAAAAACTTAAACTGTACTCAGCATTGCATTTCACTGTTTGTTCAGTTAGGTACACGTTTCTTGACCGTTTCACATCCGAAATTAAGTGAAGAAATACTGTATGAGTATATCAAGAATCATTTTTCTCTTTCCGATTATAATTCATAAGACTGGCAACCAACATACCCCATTCCTCGAGTTGATTCCTCGTCCAACGAGCGAGTCGTGAGTTGTAATTACCGCGTCAACCAAATATCTGTTGAAAAAGGGCAGTGTTTTTTCTCACTCATGTCAACCGCAACCTATAAATTGGGTATGTTTGTAATCAAAAGTTTGTTCAAAAACTAACCACATTCTTGACACACCCGTGCTGTCCAGAGGAACAATACGCATGGGATTTGCATCACTATGGCATTGGTACTTTGCATCCCAGTAGAAAGGTTATCCGTTGACGTGTAACGAGCTAGTTGTAGCAGACACTTCCACGTCGCAATATACCAAAAATGAAAATGAATAGTTAAAAGGAACACGTGAAAAACAGACCGGTCTATGCATTTATATGAGTAACAAACAATATCAACATTAGAACCTTGGAACTTCTCCAAAACAAATTATACGGAAAATTTTCTTCCAAAGATTTGTGGAACAATCCGGTTGACCGAAATGGAATGCTCTGCACAGAAATAAGTCACTGACCAACTCATTCTTGAGCTATACAACAAGATTATCTTACATATTTTTGTAACGATTGCTCGTGTCATACCAAGGCTGATGTGAAACATGTTTCATATCGGAAATCCGTGTTTCACTGACAAACTGACGGAGATACTCTTACTGCAGATTTGTCACGGTTGTTCAACGGGACATTCACTATCAGTAAATACAGCAGAACTTTCACTGACGAAAGCGAATTTCATGCAAGAGCAAAAGCGAGGCAACCTGAACATTTCTTCATCCCTATTCTGTCATAAACATCGGGGAAAAGGCTTTCACAATAGCCGATCAGGACAATACCTTCCTGTGGTAGGAAAAAGGACTGCCAGTCACCAAACCGAACCTTACAATTCCGTAAAATACTAAAGCTATTGGAAGAAGATAAACCATGTGATATCGCAACCAGTGATCATGAGTCGGTCAGAATACCTTTGTGGTTGAGATATTGGACTCACTGTCTTCCTGAACGAGTTTCACTTCAGTTGAGTCTTACCAGATTCTAATGCGATTTTTGGGCCTAAAGCAATAACTATCCATTGTTGGTGGGTACGGTAAGTCTGTGCCATTGGCAGTTAAGATGCAATGCTCTGACAATTACTTTTCGAAAGAGAATTCAAGAGGTTTGATGAACTACATTTTTACAATACCAGATTTTGAAATGAAGTGATTGTGTGTTCTATAGCTATACTGATATTCTCCGTTTTCGAATCTCCCGAAATGGGTTTGAAGCGAATATTCTTCCAAAACATGAAACTGACGTGTTGACTTGACAGAGTTGGCGCCGTCTACCTTACTGAAAGTGACTAAATCACCTACCATATGCATATTTTAATACGCCGGCATTTGGATTTACAAAGTAGCAGACTTGTAGAGCGGTCGAAGTGGATTACGTGACTACGGGTGGAAGGATTTTTCCCAGATCATGTGTTTCTCGCGTTATTGACAGTCCAGTTCTCTAGAGTACTGTTAAAACGGTTGTTTTTGACTTTAAGAGAGCTCAGTGTTCCCTCGTTGTTTTTGGAGAGGTGGCTGGTGGTGGCTGTTTTTTAACTGCTGTTGGTGTTTTTATCGTCTTGGTGTTTCTCTCTCTCAGAAGTACATGCTGAATGGTGGACATGAGGCGAAACGCCCCACTTCAATTAACCAACAATCATCGCGTTTTTCGGACCTGATTTCATTCGCGGTTTAACTGGCAGACACTTTGTTTTCGTTCATGTACCGTGGAAAATGACCGACAGTTTTGCGTGATTGGTGAGTTAGAAATGTCCATCCTTGAGGTGGGGACACTAGTTAAGAAAACAATGTCGACTGCGTTTCTTAATGCACTACTGAGGTGATTCCTAAATTGGTGAAAACGTATTCAGACAGTTCAACTATTTGGCAAGAAAGATTTGTGGTTTGAATGGCAGGCTGCGAGCATCGAGTATGTTCTAGGCCAGACTTGTTTATCTCCTTCGCATCGTTAATCAGAATTCACAAAAAATGCATCGGTAAATTTGTTCAAATGGTGCGTTGTGTGTAACGTGTGGAAAAGCGAATAACAGCTGACTATTCCAGTGCCCAAATCACATACAGTTGACTGATAACCAGTGTACTAGATGCAAGTGCCCTATGCAAGATTAATCCGGCCATCCAAGGCTATGTTAAACAGAAAATCAAAACAAGGATCGAAAATATTTGCTATATTTTCGTGTAGTTTGATGAAAATGGTTTGTAAAAAGAAACTAGCAATCTAATGGCCAAGTGCCGTGAATATACAAAAAGCGATTTATGCATTTAGTCTCACGATAATAAGCTTTGATAATCCAGGTCAGTTGCCTATCTTGATACCAATTACTCGTAGTGACCAGGATTTTCTTGTGAGAATTCATGGATGTGGTTTGCCTGCCTGGTGTATTTTAATTTTAAATCTGCTAGGATTCGCATGGCTTATATTCTCGTCGAAAGGAAAGTTTACATAGAATAAAAAATGTGTTCGTATTAGTTTTTGGTGACCTTGAAATGGGGCTCCAGAAATCAACGACAAAAGGAAGCCTGAAAAAAAACATTGGTCAGTTTAGGCGGTAAAATTATTTTATGTTTAACCTGATTCACTGCGCATTAGCAACGTTGGTTATTTGTATCGGAATAACTTACTTGGACTCAGGCTGCTACGGCTTCCATCACAGAAGTCGATCATCGTGTGGTTACAAAACTGCTGCTCTGTGAACGCAAGTGACGGGAAGACAGTATATCATGTAAGGTCGGTGTTGGACAATCCTTTGAGAGTTTAGACGGATAGCTTAGTAGTGGGGTGTTTGACTCACAGTCGTTCACTCAGGTTTCGGTTACCAGGAGGAGCTTGGTGAACCTACTATGTTGGCTGTTGCTAACAAAAATGACGCTCAATGATTCTGTGGTTTCGAACAACGTGTTGAAAGTTCACCCTGGGTGATGAATAAAAAACATTGCTATCAAAAATATGAAAGATTTAAGTCATTCAGGCCACAAGGTTTCTTCCATTATTGTTTGGATTTCACGGTGGCGCAAATTTTAGAGCAAAACTAAAGAGCAACAGCCAAATTTGAATAGCTGTCGTTTTGTTGCGATGAGCCCCATGAGTGGTGGTGAATTAACACGCGTTTATACAGTTGATCTGGATGGACTGAAACGGGCTTTAAGATTATAGTACACGTGGATTACTGTTTTTGAGGAAAACACAATAGGTACTGAGCCAATGGCAAACCATTGTTGTCTCTTTACTCGCATATCAGCAAGAACAATACAGCTGTAATAGTAGTTAATAGAATGAACAAGATTGTTAGGTAGTTAACGGGACGATTTGGAGACTAGAAGCCAGACTCCAATTCCTATTTTTAACTGTTGACCATTTGATCACACAGGTCACTTTAAACAATTACTAGTAATGGCACACCTCAAAAGACACTCCGTGGTAAAATGCACTACTTGATGAAAAAAAACACTAAGTAATTCAAGTCCGTAGTAGACGGAAAACAGGAAAACGACACTATTCAATAAAACCAAGTGGTTATTCAAATTCCTGACGTTTCCAAACTTTCTTTGCACATAGCATAGGACGATGATATTCTTATTCAATACTTACATTTATTAACTTCGCCTGATTTCTGTAGTGTGGCCACACCGAAGGCAAATAAGTGAAAACCTGCTGCCCTGTTGATGAAACCACCAAAATTGATGAATTTATTTCATTTTTCTGAAATCCAAGTACAAAAAGCAGAGTACCTGAAGAATCCTATAATAGAGCTGGCAATAATACTTTTGCAGCAACCTGCAGTAGCTAAAGCATTTTGACCTGAATGTCAGTAAATATGTCAAAGTTGTCAGTGCTGCTCTCAAACGCTGATATCTGTTTTAATCGACTGGTAACAGGATCGTTATACTAGCAGGTAACCTTACTAAATATATCTGCTTCAACACTGTTACAGTGACATCATCTTCGGTTGTATAAATTACCCAAAAAAGCTTTTATGGCAACGGACCAAATATCTCCTCCTCAGAAGACAGCCACTGACTGTTTTTTACTTCTGGGCTCATTTTGTTGGACGTATTCGTGTACAGAGAAGACCCCGGCAAGAAATTATCCAGCGCGGACCTCCTAATCCCACTGACATATTCAATAGTATCAAAACTTTATTCTGCAAATTAACTGCCTGATCACTTTTCCATTTCTTTTTGTCTGGGCCAAATTAATGGAAGTTGTTCGTAGTAGTCAACTTATTGGCTAACTTATTTCGATACATAATGTATCAAATTCTAAAACATTCACATGGTCGATAGCACACATGGAGCTAACTTTTACGGTCATTGTTTTCATATTTAAAGAAGTTGGAGACAAGTTACATTTCACACGCGCTTTGTATACGACGTTGAATATGCCGGAAGTTTGTTCCGACAAACAATTTCAAAACAACTTTAAGGTTAAATTAGAACATACGAGGACGCCATATGTGAATTAAATGTGGAATAAAATGTTTAGGAAATTTATTTTATTGGTGAAAGTAATCGTATTTATTTCTTTGTTTGGTACTGAGAACACAAAACTGCTCAGACAGAGAAACACATTTGAAATCAGTAAAATTTCATTACCAAATCCTAGAAGTAGATCAGTCACATTTTGTTCAATGATATTCTTATTTTCACGCTCCTTTTTGATTATTGTATTGTTGAAAGGACTTCGATAACGGCTCAGACGAAGATTCTGGGTGTGGACTGCTCAGATGCTAAACGTGGTGAGATATTATCAACCACAAATCTAGCAGCAACTACTGGTCATTTTTTGCATGCCTTGTGTTCAGTTTAATATACTGATGAACAACACAAAATGCCAACGAAAAAATGGATCCTACTTTGGAAGCTGATGGCTATGACTAAATACAATATTTCGAATCAGTACAACTCTCAAATTTGAGAAACAATAAAAGGAAGCATTTTTGCAGGTGATCATCAAGTCATGCCGGCTGCTTGATGACCACATTCGCGGTGCATCAGCATCCTATCTACGTTATTTACTACCTATGTTTTTCAAAATGGACAGATCGTAAAAGTCGAATTACACAATGAGTTATCCCCGAGAACATGAACCGGGACTGACTTAAGCCCGAGTCAAATGCTTGATAATATTTGCCACACTACTACAAGAGCAGTTGTCTCATTCACATTCTTTTTCACGTTTATTCGTTGCCTATCTTAACAAACCTGAAGACTGTGCACAGTTTTGTCTTCATTTAGAATGCAGATGGTTCATTGGACGCGTACTGCCACCCTTTCATGCTCCAGAGGTGATTTACGTGCTACCAAGCACGTCATCAAGTCACAGACGGGAAAACAATGACCGACCAAGTGTATGACAATGGTTGCATTGGACTTTTGCACCTACTGTCGTCAGTATCTACTAAGGATGTGATGTTCTTCCCTCAAAGCAGGTGTTCTTCTAATCGGAACATTATATAAACCTGTGAACCACACCGCAGTGCGGTAGAGGCAGTTTACCCTTGTTCTGTTTTCGTGCCTCAACGGTTCTCACTGAAGGTGTAGGAAACACGCAACCCACCCAAGGTGGTATGAAATAGAGACATGTGTTGAAGGACACGGAAACTTAAAACGACTTGTCGACCAGTATCCCAGTCACGGGTTTTCAATAGAAATGGTTTCTTGGTCCGCTTAAACGGTCTTTAAGGCAGACTTTGTAGATAAGGACTTGGGCGAGTAGACTCTTCATATAACTCGATACTTCATTCTGGAAGGAGGAGTACCATCTTTTTTCTTTCCTCTCATACGGACTGCGATGATCCACATTTTCCGGGGAATCACATCTCAGTTCGCTATTCCGAGCACATAGATGAACCAGTATACGACTTACATCAACGTTCCAGTTACCACTGGATTGTCCCACTGGAATCGTTCAACCAGTTAGCTCACTATATTTGGTGATTTATAACAAATAAAAACAGATGAAGAGTGTCGTCAAAGTCATGCAGTCCTGAGTATTAAGTGAATAATCTTTTATATGGTACCCACAATGCTACTAAATTCAACCCGTTTTTCTGTGATTTTTTTTTTAATCAACCTACTTACGTGGATCAAGTTTGACAAGCTGATTTTAAAATTAACCCAGTCAAATCGGTTTGTCTTGGAGAATGTGCCACAGACGGTGTGAAATGCTATTGAACCCACTTCTGAAAGAATAGAAAAAAAAACAATTAGATAGCTGCTGAACACGATGGCCCTTATTGTTGAAAAGTGAAACCCAACATTTGAGCATACTCCAGTAGATGTGCCAGATTTCCCGAAGTACTATGCTGTACCATCCACCAAGACCGACGGAAGTCCATTAGTGGATAGCTCTCGCCTTTCCAACAGACCCAAAATATTTCCGATCGCATTCAGTTCTGGGCGGTGAGCCAGCCGGTTCATAGTCTTGATCTTCTGGTAGATTGTCCCTATTCTGGTGTGGTTGGAAGCATGCATAGTCGCTTTTTAACTTTGTGAGATCACGGACTTCAGTTGATTTTCCGAAGTCATCAAAAGGAGATGCTCCATAAATGCTCTGATTTTGAAGTCGCCCTTCAGGTTCCTTCTTGGATTTTTAGATGAGATCTTTCGTCTCCAATTACCATACCACAGAGGATTCGAGAGTAACCGCCGAAAGCTTAGCGATTGAAGTTCGGCCTGATTTTTCTGAAGTCGTGCCAACGGAACACAGTTTTATTATCCCGTCGAAATTATACTTTTTATGATCACTAAATTGCCCGTTATCCCATTCAGCATTCCAAGTAATGCGATTTCTTACCATTTCCTCCCGATCCTGAACTTGAGATTTATCCGTCCAAGGTGGCATTTTCACTTTTCTGCACTACGAATATGGTGCAGACTGTAATCCTCGTACGGACCGAGCGCCTACACTCGGTAGCAATAACCTCCGAAGCTTCGAAGCACTTATGATTTATTTCAAAGTGCCAGGAAAGAGTTCTCTCATGGCCTTTCGGTAGGTGTTTCCTTGAATTCCACACTTCCTTTCTCGACAAAATTCTTTGAATGCTTCATAATGCTAAGTAAAACTAAGGTCGATCTGTAGATTTATTTTGGACTTGCTTATTCCGGAGTCTTCGCATATGATTATTTCTCATTCTTTCAGCTGAGCAAGCTTTGGGCCTTGTAACATTATTCCGTTTTGGTAAGCCTGAAAGTACAACCCTAGTGAACTTTGTTTAGGGGCCACATTTGCTTTGGACACTGTTCCATAACAAATAACTAAGCATTCCAGAGTACTGAAAAAGAGGCTTTAAGGACGAAGGTGATTGCGTTTCGTAATAATTTTGTTGTTTTTGTCATTCCTGCAGAGTTGGGTTTAACAGCATTTTACACCGTTTGAAGCACATTTTCTGAGATAAGTCAATTTACTTGGGTCACGTTTAGAACCTACGTGCATTTTTTTATATATTAATGGATTGCAAACGTTAGCACTTTAAACTTGGTTACCCTAAGTGGCTTGGTTCAAATTGAATCGCAAAGAATTCATATCACTCCGGGAAATAAAGCTGATTCATTCAAGGTTATATCTTTTTTCCACACTAAGTTTTTGTTTCTCAGTCTTACTTATCTAAAAAATTTTGAGTTTGGAAGCAAGCGGGAGACTCATTATTTTATTAAAGAAAAGAAACTGGGTCAGTCAAACACCACAGTTGAAATTCCTTCAAAATAGCAGTATGAATTGTTTCAAATCCTTTTCCGAAAATATAGAAACGTTTGTTGCTTTTGATACTGACAGGGTATGCATACGATACCCGATTTCCTTATCATCGAAAATACACACAGGACTTCCAGGGTTTTCAATCGTAGATCAACGAATCATTCTGCATAAATCTTCTGACCGCAACATACTCGAAAAACATCATTCTCGACTCACTTAACAAAGAGATTTGTTTGTAAGTGGGCACGAATTTAATTTTTTAACTGATCTGTCCGGGGTGAAAATTAACCATGAATTACTGCATTGTGTTCGTGATGAAAATATTCGCTGATGGTTTCTTTATTGATACTCGTAAGCGTATTATCTCGGCGGACAGAATAACTGGAACATTGCTGAAAATGCGCTCAGTGATTGCAAATAACACCTTCAAATAATCATTTTTCCTACTGTTTATAAACCTAGATTGTAAAGTTCCCCCGTAATCTTGAAGTGCAGGCCGCACAAAAAGTCACACTGCGATTAGGCTACAGAACAATTAGGAAAACGTTTTCTTTTATGATCAGTGCAGTAATTAGTGTTCTGAAAGAAGCTAGTTGCACGAAACCGTCACCTTCAGTCCATTTGCGGAGTCTGTCTGACACATCTGTGTCCGGCCAATCAGCAACAGACGAGCATGCCCCGGAAGCAAACTTCGTGCACCAATAAGATTTCCCGAGCAAATCAGGAAGTTTTTGACCTCACACTCGGGAATTTTCACCCTAGTGAACAACCAATAGTTTTTACTTGAACATTTTATCAAAATCGGCTTTTTCAAATTCCTCTTCAAACTGGATGACGATTCGGAACAGAGGACTGTTGATTACACATACAGAGTTGTGGTAAAACTTTGTGGTATCCCATAAACATTAGACTGTGTTTGATGCAATCTGATTGATGATTCAAAACTGGAACTCCTTGTTGCTAATCCACGAGCATGAGGATACATTACCTTTGGATGCTTGGCCAAGTCACATTCAATTTTATTCATGGTGAGTTTTTTCAGTGTTAAAATGAATCGGCTTATATTCTTCTCTCACTTTTTGGAATTTTTGACTAGAAATCGTCCTTTTTTGATTTGCTAGGTGTGACCTATCCGGCTTTCTACAAAATAAGGAAAGCAATGGTCTTTTGGAAAAGGTTACGAATATCCCGGCATATAAATTGAAATTATGAAGATACTGCTATCTTGATTCCGTGAATTAACCCTAATAAGGTTCCAGAGAAATTTATCCAACAAAATTGCATCCAGAGACAAGACTGTAGAGATGCTCCGGGTGAATCTACTGCTTATCAAAAACCATTGATACGACAAGATGTTTCATAGGATCTGAACAGGAAATTTCGTAATTTCAGTAATCAGGTCGGGTAGAATGTGAATGCTTTTCCATGTAGTCTTTCTCCGTCCACGACACTGATAGCTGAAGGCTTGTTGTCAATAGTGCGTTTTGTTTCACCTGATGAGCCTTGAAAACTAGGCAATCGTGGTTGACTAATGGTGACAGAGGAGAACTAATCAGAACCGTTTTCATATTTCAACTTGTTGCGAACTGGAAGTAAGTAGCACGCTCTAGTCGCAACCGGATATTTCTGAAAACCTTGATCTCCTTGAATTCGTCATCTTATTTCATCGAATTCGTGATCTGTAATTGATCAGTCTTACGGCCAACGGCGCTTTGCTCGGATGTAACAAGTGACACAAAGATTCAATAATTATCCCCAAATTTCTTATATTGGGGCATTTCCTTTATCCTGAGCACATGCTCAAGAGATTTTTCGTTGAATTATGAAAAAGTGTGAAAAACCCTCATAAAATATCGGAGAATTTTCGATTACTCAGTAGGCCCCATCAGAAATAACGAATAAATCGACATGTGAAATAAGGTCCTGTCATAACAGCGAAAGTTATGAAACCTTGGTAAAAGAGAGCACTCCAAAAATTAGTAAATCTTTTCGCCGAAAGACAAATAACGTTCAATAAACAAACTTCATATGAACAATTATTAGGGAGGACAGGAAAACCTCTGAAAAAAATTATTATCACTTGTTCAACAAATGACTGAAACTGCGTAATCCAAATCAACTACGATAAACGTGTTTAAGTTATCAAGCGGTTAGACCATCGAGTGGTTATTCAGTCATTAGCAAAGCCTAAATCAGCATTCAGAAACCCTGGGTGCTGGAATCTTTAGGCGCGAAAACTGAGAACATAAATATCCAAGATGAAATGGGCTTGAATTTTCCTTGCACAAAACAAACAAATACTCTGTATTAAAAATCTAGCTGGTCAATCCAAATTTACGGCTCTGGGAATTGCATTTGAGGTGCATTTTTGTGGAAATCCTGAATAAATCTCGATGACTTGCTTTGGGTCAACACCACGCACCTTTGTCACTAATTTAAGACGGTACCTGCAAGTAGCTTTTGGAATCTTATGCTTAACATTCTCCTAGCCGTGGTCTAATTGAACGGGAGTATTACAAATAACTGATCAAGGTAGAATTAATTCCCATCTGCCCATGTCTGCCACTCCAGGATAGCTGCTACAGAACAGCACATTTTCCAAAATAAGACAAGTCAGGCTAGTTATGATTTTGATTTCCACAGAGATAGTTTGAGTGGCTGATCTATGCAATCAGAATGCTTCAGTAATGAGCTGTAGAAACGGTGCCACACTTACCTGTTCGCTGATATGTTTTAAAAACCATATCGGTTTGTAGAACCCATGCAGTTATGAAGCAGGAGCAAAGCAAACACGTGGACGTTAACTCCACGCACGGAATTGAGGTGACTACTCTTCTGACGTTAACCGAATGATGATCAAGTTAAGCGAAATGACCCGGATCAAAACCGAGACAGGGTCAAGTAGACAATGGCGAAGAGGTTCAGTTACTCGCCAGGAAGCATCATTCACAAGCTAAATAGACAGATCTGAAGTGATCAGAAATACGTCTCAGTTATTCCGATAGGACCCCTAAACACAATGAACAGTCGGTTTGCATCCAACCGAAGTCGATGACTATTTTAATTTGAGTCACCTCGAAATGGTCCAGTTTGCACAAAATGGTAAAGTGTCCATCATTTGAAACAATAACTGGAGTTTTTTTTAACTTGCTCTAAATAGTCTGAAACGTTGTTCTCAAGCGATACAGTCGACGTGTTTTCAATTAGTATACAACTTCGGCACAAAGTATTTCAGGTATTTTCATAAGTTTCGTAAAATTTGCTCAAAAAGTAGCAATTTTGCTAACGTAGATATGCACAAGTTGCTCTAGACTGTTGGGGTGAGCAAATCCTAGGTGAATAAAACCAAAGTGCATAAATTTTGACGCATTTGTTTGCACGAATATTGGCGAAACCAAACTATGGATTTCGATTCGGCAAATGTAGTTGCTTTATTTGGCGTATTTATAGAATACCCTTTTTCGAATGATTTGAAACCAGACAGCTTAACATTTCTCAGCGGCAATGAATACAAACCTCAGCTAAGCATGTTCGACTGTCTGGTATTGGGATAATCTTTGGATAAAAATTCCCTGCTGGGCTTTATCTGAATTATAACATCTAACTGACGTTGTGTGAAATGTACAACAGACAGAAGCATGTCTTTCGGAAGAGAAACGAAGAAAAGTTTCAAGTCATTCCGTACCCCATTTGATGCGCATGTAAACTGTCAAAAAGGGAAAATTTCATTGAGAAATGCTACCTAGGGCAATTGGTGGCAAAAAATGCAGAGAAGAGGGTTTGACTATTTTTGGTTAAGCCTCACTGATATATGGTCCACACTTCCTTTGGTTCAGTCCTATTTGAGTCACAGTGAAAAAATAAGAAAACTGTTTTGTTACATGATCTGTACTTGGAAACGTTTCAAGGCATTGTGGTTTAGGACAACTGATCACGCGCTGTCACGAATTTGTCCACTCTTTCGTCATTCGTAGGGAAATCAATAGTATTAAACATTGATAACCTCAGAAGCACCCCTATGCAGACAAATTCACCAATTTATGGAATGATTCCGTACACGCGCACGCACACTCCAACTCACACAGTATCAGCATACAGCTCAAAACTGAAAAAGCGTGGAAACTCTACATGATGACTACATGCTTGCTAGACACTATCAATCAGTGACAGTCGTCGAAAGGATGCGCAAACCCCTTATGATTACCGAGCGAAATTCTAAAGATGGTATATCGGGTTGGAGTTTCGGGTGGAGCAGTTGTTCAGTAACAATAAGTTTTATTAGTCCGTTTAGCGTTAAACTGTGATAGTCGTTTCCATAAAAAAAATTAAATCTCCTTCTGCTCAGACTGACTGAACTTAACTATCCAAAGGTGTCATTTCATTTGGGATTGGAAGGGAAGAAAAAGAGAAAAGTGGATAAACGATCCGGTAAACGAATCGATCTCTCATTACCTTGTTCTTTTTCAGGAGTAAATCGGCATTGGTCATAACCTACGTTTGATTTCTACGTCAGATGCCTCCATTAGATATTTTGCCCTTGTACGTTCTCGGTAGCTAATAATCACGTATGAATATGTCAGATTTACGCCAGTGGCGCCAACCATCTCCTAGGTACTATCCGGATCACATCATAATAAAATTTGGAGTAAAATCGGCCTTGAATTGTCAAGCTTTTTTAGCGGGAATAATCACCTTATCCACCTAGGATCGGAATTCAGATGTACAGAAAAGCTACCGCCTACTCAATCAACTACTCACTTATTCGTTACATTTCAAACATGTCTACCAAAGGTACATTTTTATGATGCAGCATATTGCATTATACGTACGCAATCGGAAACAAAACATTGTCCAGTGATTCCAAGTTGTGAATAAGTCTACTACTGCAGGCACATACACACACAATGCTGAAAGGCTCGGCATGAAGACCTATTGATGAGTTTCGTGTAATCTGGCTGACATTTTAACTTGCACGTTTGTGTGTGTGTGTGTGTGTCTCGTTCCAGTGCGGCTTTAACTATTACAATCGATACCCAGCCATGAGGACCATCTGAAGGGAACCTTTTCCTCTACGCAGAGTAGAATTGGTCTTTCAATCCTCAATACCAGACATGTGGTCCATATGTGAATTGCGTATCGGGAGTACGGATAGCACTGGAGTTGATCTGGCATTTTTTAATACCCCAAAATGTGGTGTTTTAATTTATCACATGTGCTTCCACGAAATCATATTTTGCTAGCACAAGGCATAAAATGAGTAGGCGAAATGCTTGCCATTTTCAAATTAAAATAAAGCTATTTCGTGTCTGCCCTCGTGGTCATAACATTTTGCGATACATGGGGGTTACTAATATACTACATTAAAGAAACTTTTAAAAAGTTACAGTAGAAGCATGAAAACTGGAAATGTAGCTTTTTCGGTCCAAATAAACAAGATTAACTTGCGGTAAATTCAAGCCGCTTCGTGAAACTTTGAGTAATAGTTTCTTTCCCCGGAACAGTTATAGTTCCACAGATGAGGTAGAAATAAAGGGACAAAATTATCTCAGTTTGTGTTTACTCACTGTGACTGCCATCAGTCACTCTGCTCAATTAAAATGCTTGAACCGAACAGGTTCGGTATTATACAAGCCAACTAATTTGTCATGAGACAATTTGTCATATTTACCATGCTTAGTATTCATGTTTCATTATTACTCTCAGGGGTCATCATTAGCTGCAGTGCCTGCGCGTGTGCCGAGAACAAACTGGGAGTCGAACCCGATAAACTGGATTTTCGGTCCTACTTGTCCATGGTCCGATTCAAAACAACTTTATCCATATCAACACTACAGAGTGAAGAGCCCGTTTGTCACCGGTTCTGAAAGTGTGCAACATTTCCACTATCACGGAGATCTTATTCGAAAGCACTGGTAAATAATTTACAAGGCTTCGGTACCTGCGCAGTTCGACCTTTTTAGGCTTGACCATCGCCTTGACATAAAATGCAGTAAATGTAGCAAAAGAGGTTGAACAATGCATAATAAATATGAATAACTATAATTATAATTATAATATCATCAATAATACTAATACTAATAAACCCGTGCTCTTTTTATTCCAGAAGTACCCATAATACTTAAGCCGAAGTGCACATACAGTACTGATGTGTGATTAGCCATGACGCTTCCTGGGTTGTAATCCCAAAGAAGCCGACCCCTTGTACCATTTTTAGCCACTTCAATGAACAAAAAACTTTTTAACCAGTATTTTAAAGTTACAAAGCCCAGCATAAAATCAGTTCGTACTACTTGAATAGATCTCAATTTATTAACGAATGAAGAAATCCATGGCAAGCCCATAAGTGTCAACTGGTTACTTGATTGAAAAGTTTCCTTCTAGAGAGGACTAGCTCATCTCCGTTGCTTCAAGTCTTCCCGTCTATCAAGGAAACACAATTAGAGTTTTCTGACGGAAAACTGTCGTCATGTTAACATTTGAGTAAGATATTTTAAAAGTGGAATGCTTAAATTATTACCGTAATATTCCAATGATATTTGTCGTTAGTTTGTTTGGAATCAGATATCCAGTTGTGAGGGGATCAAATATTTGATATCGTTTTGAATTTATATCTGTGCTTTCTAGGAAAATTCAACCACTCCCATTATTTCACTTGGGAAATAAAACAGTAATAATTTGTGACCAAAACACTCACAAGCAGGCCAAGTAACGTGGATTTCGAATCATACAGTGCAATACAAATATATACGAAGCTTACAAATGGAAGATGAATAGGCCAGAGGAAGTTAAATTCCCTAAAATATTATTTACAGCCCCCAAGGTGGAATATGAAGGGGAACGTGGACAGCTTCTATCATGGCTAAGATGTGATTCCTCGCTTTTTCAGAGCATGGCAGGCTTCGTTTAAACATGAAGCATTTGTTCGCTTTGGCTGCGTAGAGTACCTCGGCTGGTGATTTAATTGCATGATTCCACCACAATCGGCGGGGTTCCTTATCAACAGTCAGCTGTCGTTTTCTACAATAAAATCTGAAAATTAGTACGACCATAGTTTCATATTGCGCCTTTGAAGGGATTCAATAATTCTGGTTTCAGGTGATAAACTTGACGCACCCGATTAGTTTTGTTTAGCAAAGTTCTCCCCTATTTTATATCCACCACTGATTACATTTTCAAAAACCAAAGCCCACATGAACTGGGCTTGGTACCGCAAAATCGATTCGAACCTTGTTTTCCCAATGACATATCAACTAATTTGTGTGCTGGTTTTATTACTCTACGGGGTGATCACTGGGATTGCTGAAAACGGAATGCACCATTAATGGATGTGCACGGGGTGGGCAGGGGGGGGGAGAAAGTATCCGATCCGGGGCTTGTTTCCCCTCATTCAGTCTTCCCAGCAACATTTTATGGGCATCCCCAGCCTGAGCCTGTAAATAGGGACGACCTTAGATGTTTTATTATGAAACAAATAGGAAACTGGTGAAGAACCTGCCAGACGATAGAGCATCGAATAGAATTTTGCGCAACTAATCCATACAACGCATGAACTGACCAGTCGATAAATGCAGTGAATAATCTGGGGTAGGGTTGTATTTCCGAATGTACTACTAATTAATTGTGTGGGTAATTGTGTGGATAGACTTTTCCGTGGTGTGAGCAAAATTTACGCTCCGTTCGAAAATATTAATATTAGTTTGATTTCATCACACCAGGCGTTTTCTACTCAGGCGAGCATATCCAAATCAAAAAACGAATGGACGATGTCACACCGTTTATCATTCCAGTTCCTTTCCATTTTGTGCGCGTTTTACTCTCCTGCTTTCTGAGAGGAAGTACGTAACATGTGATATTTAAGCGATCCGAATTACTCCCTACTTGATAAGTTTTGAGGTGAGCCCCGGGGATTCCCAACGTTTTTCTACGGAACATGTGGTTCGCCAGCCCCAAACCAAACTGACATATGCATTCCGCCTTCAGGTTGTACTTCGAGGGCACTCCAGAGGACGGCCCAGTACCTTAACGGTGCTTCCCTAGTTAAGTCCATGGGCAATGAGAGAATTATGCACGCAGTGGCCTAGCGAACTGCTCAAAGCCCTCAGTATGGCCCTTGTCGCTCGGCTGAAAGAACGCGCATGGTGTTGAAGAGTGGTTAGTTTTAAATTCCTGTGCAATGGAATCATCACAGTATTTGCTAACATTCAGGTACCATGAAATCAACCAAACTTAGTGATTATTCTCGCATATTTCAGAAAAAAGAAAACCATGGTAACGAAGGAAGCTGGATGGAATAGGCGGTTGTACTGAATAACGGATAGATGTTAATAAAGGGAACCACAAATTTTCAAGTCCGTCGAGTTTTAAAGCTGAATGATGTCGAAAGTCGCTACAGAAGAAATAAACCGTCCTGATTAGTACATTCAGAAAATAACGAGAGGGCTTCCACGGTGTTCTTTCATCGAATTTATTGGCAGAGGATGGAATTCTGCTGGAAAATTTATTGCAAGACTCTTTCCCATGAGGGTTTAGGTTCCCAAATCAAACAGGAAAACAAAAAGACGTTTCCTTTTTAACATCAAGCCCTTTTATTCTCAGTCAGCTATTTACTCATTACCCTAAAGCATAATTATTGAATTACGTATCAGTTGGTTTCGCGAATAGAAACATTTGACATCACTGGCTGATATTGCCCAAATTATCTGCTTTCCTATTCTAATGAACATGACAATTACATTTTGCCACACTCTGAAGGACAACGATTAAAATGAGGCTTGTAAAACGATTTCGAAAGAATTTTGTCAAAAACACACTTAGATGAAATTCGGAGAATCACCGAACGCAGTGTAATAAAATGCAATCTAGAAAACAAAAGCACTGATTTTGTTGATTCATTAGTGATAGTGGAGTAAATTCTATGCCGTTTTTATGACTGCGGTTAAACAAGCGCACAGGAAGGATAGAAAGATTTGGAAGCTAAGTTTTCCTGACACGCTAATGTGAACGAGGATTTCCCGAAACAGTCGCTTGCACAACGTATTCCAAAATATTTTGCCACACCCTGACTAGCGCACGTTAAGTGCTGGTTCTTCTGAAGTATTTATAAGATCGTAGGTCAAAAAAGTTTCTATCTTATTCTATCTCAGCATTCTTTTCAAGTCATTTCAGTGGTTCTTTTGTCTAGAGATTTCAAACTTTCTCTAGAAAAAGAAGAAAATACCGGTGAAACTTATAACTTTGAATTAGTTAAGCAGGCCCATAAGGTATGAAATCGATGACGTGACGGATCTAACCTTCATTTGATTTTCATCATTAAGTTTCATCTTGAAGATGTTCAGGTTATCAAGGTTCTTTAACTCTTTTACAACACGTAAATGCTGGGACAATTTCCCAATCGAAATTCTGAAGGTGAAAGCAGTAGAAGCACGGTTCGTTTTCCCAAGAAAAAACTCTGCTGATCTTAATCGATCTTAGCTCATATTGACTAATAATAGTTTTTGATTAAAACTGACGAAATAGACCACCACTTTTGCCGAGACAACATCACTAGTGTGATAGAGTATGCGTGCTACTCACTGAGTAGGTAAGTAGTTGGTTGCTTAAAAACTAGTTAGGGTTAGTCGTGGAGCGATAATGGACTTGATGACATCTAGTGGATTAAAGGTGATAAGATGAAAGAACCGTAAACAGCACGATGGCATTACGGATCGGGCTACATCGGCCTTGTTGTGGACCGGATAGTGATGACCCAAACAGGCAGTTTTTTGTACTGGGTTCATTTTGTTGATCCCCAAATGAGCACTCTACGACGCACAAGCAGTTCACTGAGCAAGTTTTATGGTATATAATGGTAGTAGTCCACACTCTAGCAAAACATCGAACAACATAACATTGCATATTTATTCTCGCATCCATTCGTGAAGAAATATCCCGTGCTGCGTTTGCTCTACGAGACACCATCAAGCTCTCCATGATTCATTCTCTCCACTCTAAAGCTAACGGATGAAGTGAAGCCAATTCCGGGGGTCAAGGAGTTTCCAAAACTATATTGACTCTAACTGACGCTCACGATGAACTGCTTTTGAGTATGGATTTACAATTAACCTCTGAGCCTGTCTGACGGTTTCATTACAAATTAGAGCATGTCCCATAGTTAAAAGCTTCCAATGAGAATGAACAAAATACCGGTGAAGAAGCATGTTCTAGAGCAATCGGATCAGTCAGTGTATTACAAATAAACATGGAGAAGAATTAGGGCGATCGGAGAAGACCAGAGGAATGTCCCACTCGTGGCTTCCTCTTTCGAACAAATGATTAACCTATCAGATATAATGTTGACAACGAATGAGCCAGCCGCGGGTTTGGGCCCTGGATGGTCTCAGTCACAGTGCACTGCTGGTGAAGCCAATCAGGTCATATAAGACAGCTGTACAGCGCTCCCGTGATTTCTACTGGTGTTTTTTGTTTCGATACGGTCTGGCGAATCATATAATGCACAAATCGGAACACAGGTTTCGATGCACACTGAACTGTTACGGTTGATGTACCGACCATACGTACTCTGAAGTTGGACAATTTTTGTATGAATAAACTGTGGTGATTCATTGTTGGTCGACGCTGGATTAACTTGCAAAACGCGAGCTGACTGGGTTTTACGAGGACAGTGAAGAAATGCGTTTATTCAAATTCCGATCGCGTATCATCCCCCCCCCCCATCTCACCCAGATCCCATCACATTCATTTGTACACTTGAACTATATAATTCGTGTATGTGACATCTAAAACCTACAATTTACCAACCGGTATTGGCCTGACTTGATTCTGATTTCCGACTGAGACGTAGAAGGTTCCGCGATAAGATAATTGAGAGCTTCACAAGACAAATTCCACAAAAACATGTACAAGTGCTCAAGACATACCACATTGCGAAGTAAGTAAACTAGAATTGAGGTGAAACCAAATTATGCAATGAGTTAACAGGTTCTGATTTCTCACAGATAACGGCATGACCTGCGAGTGTAAGCAAAAGATCAGCACTGTGAATCTCCACTTCATAGGGGGTAGTATGGAAATTATGTGACTGACCTCAAGAATTCGTACCGAAATATTTCCCTGCTCCAGCTATCTAATTAATCTTGTTTGGAATAAAATTTGTAAGGGTCTTAGTAAATACTTGAAGCTTTAGTTCGCCATGTTATAATTACCAAAGAAAGAAACTTGAAGCAGAGCAAAACCCGTGAAATCACCGATTGGGACTCCTGTCACTCATTGTGAAAGTGCCTAAATCATATTCACGTTACATTTCCACTCAAGACCACTTAGCATTCTGCACGTGTTGCGTGAATCAATCAAGGTAGTATCCAACCATTCACAAACCGAAATTCTGAATTAGTCCAGCATTGGTATTAGCAACTACCGAACCGATCAGTTCGTATCCAATTACCATCTTCCTGATATTGCAATATATATATATATATATATATATATATATATATATCAGGTGCCTTTGTGAGCTTGAAGACATCTCCAGTCCATTTGGATGAACTACAATGAACCTTTATGATACACACCGGTCGGATTCGAGCCCTAGATAGGAAACGATGGCTGTGAGAGTGACAGTTCATTACCCTTCGAAATTCAGTTACAAAAAGGGGCAGTATCTTGTAGTGTTGATTTCAAGTAATCCGTCGAAGGTTTTTCCGGACAGTACGGTGGTTACGTGCTCGACTCACAAGCTTTCGAATCCCACTTGGGTCTCTGTGGGTGCTTCAATGTTTCCATAATTTCTTGTGGAGTAGCTTTCACACTGCTTGGTGAATCCTTTACTAAGCGTTTTTTGGGAGAGTTAGAACCATTCAGAGATTCTGTATGGATTCCGTTTCAGCTTCGTGGCCTGAGCCGTGTGCTACTGCATGCAAAGATACTTATAACGTTGGAGAAAGGCTTGTGGAATTGGAAGATAAGGTGGCATTCACGCCAATCGAATAACATCGTCTTTTCGATTAGACCGACGTACATCAGAACGAATGGTGTCAATTTTTCATTCATATTACACAAATCACTCTCAAACTCTGAAATGTTGTTCACCTCGTAGAATACTGACCAAGATTTATCATTATGATGTCCCCAGGAAACTGTATTTTGACTTATGCTAACATAAACAAATATCAGAAGCGAAACCGGAAATAGTTCGATTTCTCGATGAATTTTAAGGCAAATGGTTAAACAATGCGAATCGATTTTAATTTGGCTTAGTGCATTCTACAAATTTCTCGTTCCGATTTTTAATTTGCTTCCAGAAACGGACTAAACAGATTGGATCACACTTTAACAGGTTTTCTTCTAACTTACTTGGCTCCAATCGATAATCCGGTCTGGCTTCCAGGTACCTGGTCAGCACCAGTCGCGAAGAGGAGAAGTAACAGGAAATTGAAAAAAAATATGAGCAGGAAAATTTGTCGCCTTAAAATATACGAATCTTCTAGATACAGATACTACTTGTCCCCTGCAATTAAATATCAGAACTTGCAATCTGTTGTGCATTCTGAACAGCAATGAAACGCTATGGGAAGTCCAGTACCTTTTTGCAGATCCTACTGGGCCACATGCAGTCTATTATGCAACCACCTGGTGACATCAAACTGTTTAAGTAACAAATCCTGTTCAGCTGTTGTTAGATTCGTGCATTTTTCAGGTTAAATGTTGAATTTAAATGGTCCCAAAACATTAAATAACTTCTCCGTGAAAAGAGAATTCGTAGAAACGAGACTGTATGGATTGACAAGCAGAGGACCCCACAAATATGTACCTTTAGGCCCGTATCGGTACACAGACTATGTGTAGTTCATGCACAATCGTTTAGCTAAGTTAGTTTGTCGAGGAAGCGTTTTTTACTTGGCACTGGTTGCGTGGTCCTATATATGCCAACTGTGAATGTGAAACTTTAATGAGAGTAAAAATTCCTTAACTCTCGGCTTGAATTCCCATTTCTTGTCCAACACGGGAAAATCAACGGCCCAACTATAACAGATGCCAATCTCTCTCTCTCTCGTTTTTCTTCTATAGCGTAAACGTCCAAGCCAGTTACTTAATCTGCAATAACGTGACGAATTAAGTAGAAATGTTTCGGTACTCCGGATCCTCTTAGACCAAGTCAAAACCTCGTGCTACCCATCGGGTCTCAGCTTGTGTACGTGAACAAAACCGGTACATCTGTGGGAAAAGGGTCACCAAAAACGTTTCTTCTGTAAATTTTATTAGGTACACAACTAACTGGCTAGGCTTTGGAAATTGGAAAGAAAAATGATTTGTGCAGTGCAAATGCAAAATTATCAGGTCTAGCAAATACAAGATTGTATTATCTAATTTATTTCCGAACCTAGTGCTTTGCGAAATGCGGTGCTCGCAAGAGTACCACGTCAAAGCCTTTGCAGCGGTCGATTTTTGAAAATTGCTTCCAAGTATAACAATCCGACTTGGAAGCGATCCACATTTTGACAAATACTCTTAGCTAATCTAAAGATAGACTCAAATTATTGGTTTGTTTTACACATGATTATTTAAAAGTTCTTAAAAGAACGTTTTTTGGCTTGAAGCTTACTGTGCTCAGTAATCTCAGCATCGGTCTGGAAAACATTTCACAAAAAATTATGGGGGATCAAATCTAAAGTGTTTTTTGATTAGACAAAATTATGGTAATGGAGGTTTCTGATTGTGCGAAAAACGTTTTTTGGTTGATTAGCGTGTAAAATTGCACGGTTTGAGTATTCTCATTTTGGACAGTTGGGACTGTATGCGCTGCGTGCCTTCCGAAAGTCTTCGAAACTGCCCGAAAGTAATCGGCTAACAGATAGATCACTACGATCCGAAGACACGGAAGTGATGTGCCCACGATATATAGATGTATCAACTCCTATCAATGCGGTGGTTACAGTCTTCACAAATGTCGATTTATAATAGATGAGTAAATAAGCTGCGTTTCTGAACTAACAATCTTACACTCCTCAAAAGCAATAAAGCTTCTGAAACCGTGGTCTATGAACTGACGCCATAAATTTGTGTGCCATTTCCTACAACATGAGTGCATTGGCAGACTGAAAACAACCAACACTTTTGTGAAAATTGTTGCTCTTTTCAGTTCATATCAATTTCCGGTCAGTGAGTAAATTAAACCCGGTAAAATAATCCGTTCGCAAAACAAAGTTTTCCTATTGCTTATCTTATTTCTTGGATCCTGCAGGCAAGATTTCATAGCTAGATATATATTGCAGCAAAACTACAAAAAACTGCGTAATTTGTAAAAAAATATTTCTTTGATTCAGCCATTGATTCCGAGCACTGTGGGTAGGCTGACCACCAGACGTTTATGAAATAATTTCTCGCAGATACCAATCAAGGCAATGACACGCTAAAGGTGGAATGAGAGAATTTTGGAAAGCATGGAAAATATGTTATTATTACGGCATTGATTTGGAAATAACTAGTTAACTGGAGTCCAGAACGACAATTGGAGTGCAGAGCAACTGGCAAGTGGTCAGTGTTATTAGATTCATAAGAACTTCTTCGAGACGGAAAAATGATTGCAAAGTATTCGCTTACGTATCTCAACAAAACTGTTGCGTTGCAGATGCATGTCAGATACACAGGTCATGATACGACCGGCCAGCAACTATGGCCTTGGAGAAATTCAAAAAGCAGAGGAATTCCACGAAGCACTCAGTCTCTGTGACGCTCGGTGTCTAACAGTTTTAAAGTGTAGCAGGGGTGTTCATTGGTCCTGTTGGAGAGCTGATCCTCAATCCCCTCGACTTACTGCAAACTGTAAGTACGATGAAATAAATGAACACAGTTGAAGATGTCTGTGAAATTTTGGTTATTACAACAACAAAAAATTACAACAAACACCAGATTATCTTACTCTGGATAAGGTGCTTCGATAGCACTCTAAAAGAGCCGATCTAATTTGTGACTACTTGATTACTATTGGCATTCAGCAAAAAAAACAGTTTTCGTCTGGCCCGACAAATTGTTCTACCTCCACATCACACATTTATCATATTTAAAAATAAATCAACCGGAATATTCAGTCAGCTAATTTATTTCGCTCATTGAGCATTCCTTTTGAGAGCTTGGAAACACTCTTACAAACCCCTTCTAGTATGATATGATACAAAAGGTCTCCAAAGGCACACTCTATCGTTGTTAAGCAATCTTGTAAATAATTTGCAATGAGCTGACTGTGAAAAGCGAAACTGATAGCCAATATTAATCTTGTCCACTGTAACTGCTTATGGAGTGGAGTAGATTTGTTTAGAATACGCCCAGTTTGAAGGGTTTCAGTCCATCTTCGCAATGAGTGTTGTCTTCATTCATTCAATAAATTCTCCATAGTTCTGAACAAGAATTATATAATTTCTTGCCCGATCCTGGAGGCCATGTTGTGAAACTCTTTCATTTCATATTTTTGTGGTTGATTCGTCTGGACTTCGATCAGCTTGTTGAAACCTATTCTATGCAATCTCTCTCGATTATTACTCGTTGTCGGAGGCGTTTCATTGGAACTCAGTCACTAAAATATCGGCGTATAGTCGAACAACTTTGAGTTGTTGGGGACATTACAATTTCTAACTAGCTTTATGGAAATAATAAAAATTGTCTGCTTTAGGCAGCCTGCCTTGGGCGTTGAAACAAACACTCGTTCGGACAGTTTTTTCGCCCCAAAGAAACAGCGAGGAACTACTGCTCATTTATTATCCACGAGTCACTTCCTCGGTTCAAATTTCAATATGTTGCGTTACAGAAATAAAGGAAACTCTGCGTACAGTTGACCGTTTCTATCGCCAAATATGACAACCATTTTTTCACCATCGAATATCAGTAACCGACGAAGTGAAATCCCGAAGCCAATTTATTACCAACAATGAGGGATAGGGGAAAACGTGACTGGTTATGAGGACTGAAAAATATCTGAATTTGAAATGAGAAATAAAGCAGTACTTTCCAGTACCAAAATAAATGCTTTGCAATTATCAGGTTTATTATCTTTTTGTGATCTCCCGGTAAGCAATAGTCCTCTTGTACTCTGCTCATTTTTACACTGTAATGTTTACCAGCGTTTTTGAATGCTCATAAGTTTCTGATCTGAGTAGCATCTACAGATGGGTATACAAGGCTTCTCAGAGCTTCCAGTCACACTGCTCATGCACAAATTAGATTACGGTGAATATTCACCGGTTTTTTTATTCCTGGAGAAAGATGATCGTTTTTTTGCACAAGGAATCGGTTCAAAACGCGATGAGTGAATAGGGTTTCACAGACGGTACGGATCAACAAAGGATGTGACCAAGACTGTAATTTTTAATAACTGAACTTTTCTGCTACAGCAAAAGAATCTGAATAAGAAACGTTTATTATCTGTACTATTGGACAGATCCTGGAATTTCAAGTTTGAAAATTTTATTTGAAAGAAAATTAAACAAAAATTGGATAACCTAGGTATAAACGTCTTTAGTTAAGGCGTCAGAGAAAACAACTCACGGGTAGTGAACAGTTGTGAGCACGCTGAGTGACAGATTGCGAAACCAGGATCTTCTTTGGTCTAAACGGGCACGGGACTTTCGCTTCTTCTTGTTTTACAGTCACAACTGCTCAATAATCTACAAGAATTATAACTATTTTAATTCATATGTGTGATTCTATTTCAAAAGTGTATTCCTACGAAACAGGGATTTCATTTTCTTCCTTGAACGGGACCAGTTGATTCAGGAACCTTTAGGTGCTGTTCTCTACTCAATTTTGGATGTTTAAATACTTACCTTGACCGCATTTTCTTTCAAATAATCAGAGTATTAGCTCATTGATTGATTCACAGCCCCATTTTGGTCGCTGACTCCCGATGCGTGACAAACAGACAGGGGATAAACGATAACGCATAACGGAATACAAAAGCAATCCTAAGTAGAGATAGTCACATAATGATTTAGGGTGAAATTGAGGCTTTTCACATGGCAGCATCGTAACACCTGGTCTCTCGCGAGATTGACTCGAAAATCTGATTGTTTTTCAAATAGCTGTGCTTGTTTCTGGTTAGAGTTCATTCACTCTTGCTAACGGGGTGAGAAATTTAGACGCGGGTAAAACGGTTAGTTAGGCTTCCGTGCTCAATTACGCAGCAAACTTTTTGACCGTTTTGCTACTGACCATTGTTTGATCTGTCCTACTTCGTTTCCGCCTCTTCGTGAACCGCGGAAATGGAGCCGAGAACTATACACATTTTGAACAAAGCGAAACCCACGGAATTCCGTCCTGTTTAGTGAAAACGCCTCTGAGGACACTATCAGAACAACGTAACTTACATGCAACAGTGCCTGCCTGCGATGAATCAATATCATGCGGACGCCATACGTTATAAAATTGCAAGAAATCTCTTGCTGTGATGGACCACCGCGCGAGGTGGACGTTAAGGTAACTGTCCTCGCTGTAACACCTTGCGCTCATGGCTAATGGCAGATTAATGACTCTCACAAGATAACTTTGCATGCACTGGGCACTCGTTTAGTCTAAAAGCGACTGTTGTCAATGGTGTGACCGCAAAACTCAGTTCAGTGCTCAACGAACGGAGCAAACTTCCTCTAGCAAAGTGATATCCTTGTAGACAAACTCTATACAATTGCGTGAATCTGCTAAAAGAACAAATATCTCCAGTTTCTTGCTCGTTACACAAAGCCATAAAGATTCGAAAAAATAAATCGACGGCGAACAACAATTTGCTCCATTGCACAGTAGTTCGAAAATCGTACATATGCAGAAATCAGAACATATTTTCGGAGACAAGCAATTGTTCTCAATGAACGATTTTCTAGTCAGTACAAATCGTATGTGAAAAGGGGACTTTGAAGCGGTCAACGGTCATTCAGATCAGAGAACGTTTATGGGGTGGGGGGTGGGGTGGGGTGGGGTGGGGAGGGGCTGGGATGGGATCGATGTGTTGATCCACACGACTCGGTCGTGACAATCACATCATTCGGATCTGAGTCACTGAGGTGAGTGCGGTCCGTCTGCAGTCAGGATAATGAGAGGGATTGGACGAATTTTTCTGTGTGCACAGAACAGGTGCAAAAGACGGATACTAATCACCTCTGCCTTGGTCAGCGTCTGTAAACGGATGTCTCTGTGAGTATTATGGCGCAGTGGTTAACTGATTTGGATTGCCGAACCTAACTTTATTTAATGACCTGAGTCCACGGGATATCCAAGAATGGCACTCCCTATGGTTCCTATTCCCCCGTGTTGGAGCCACCGTGGACAATGTTCCTCAATTCTTTCTGATAGTGGCCTTGCCGTTAGGTCAATGTAGTTTACGGTACGTGCACACCAGAACAAATAGGTTACCATTGAGGTGGCCAGCACTGGGAACACATGTTCATGGGAATTTCGGACAACCGGAGAGCTCCTAAATACACAGAAAACATGAGTTGAGTTAAGTATTCCACGCACGCACATGTTAAACGTCTGCGGTCAATGTCCGACGGGAAGCCTGTTTGAATAGCACACGGATAAAACAGTTTCTTCTTAGAGACATCGTAACTTGGATCACACTTTGGTCTGTCTTTCAACTTACCCTCTATGAAGCGTCCAGAGTAACCGTGTTCTCTGAGTGTTTTTAACTAAGCCTAGTTCTTCCTCTATGATCTCTTGTGAACATATCTTTTCTATTCCCGAATCAAGGCATTGAATTGGGGCTCTTTTGTGTCTGACAGATACGAAACTGGGGAAGTTGCGGCACTGTCCAGTCCATGTTTATTTTTCGTACACCCTCCTTTCAAATGTTCCGTAGACGCTAATGTGTAGTCCGACTTCCAGGAAAGCTAATGTCCTTCTTTTTGGTCTCTTACGCAAACTGAATGGCTTTATGCGCCTTGTAGAAGGTTTGTTTTGTCTTTTCTGCATCGGTGTCTCCATTTCTAAGGCAGAAAATGTCTTTTACGAACAGTCGATATAAGTTCTTTACATTGATCTCTTGCTGCAATGTCCCGAGCTCAGTTTTGCCACGAATGGCTGCTAAAACTGAGCCTAATAATGATCCCGTGGCTACGCCATCACGTTGACGATACGGCTTTCCGTTAAACAGTCATTGGATTTCGAAAGTACATCTGATGAGGAGTTCTTTTAGATCCTTCTGCGGTTTTATTGACAATTGGTTGGTTTCTCTATAGCCACAAATAAAATCAATAGTTTCTAATAGGGTGAAAGGCGTCCAGATGAAACAGGATCATTTTTTTGTTAAGATAATTAGTGGTTACCACAAATTCAAAGAAACCTTTTGTGAGGGAATGTGTCAACCCATCTTTAGCGGACAGTCAAGTCAGGTTGGCAGTCAGCACTGGTGCGGTAACAAGCTCAGGGCTTGAGACAACGGAACCTCGGGTGATAAGACAGCCGATCGCTGGAGTGGACCGATAAATAAGAGAGATGAGTCTTTTCAGCGTTGTGCAAGCCTTAAGGTGGGGTCAGCCTCACCAGTCGGACCAAAGGCATTGTGCGCAACGAGGGTGATATCAACCTATATATTCTTTGTTTGATGCTAATAAACTGCAATGATTCTGAGGCAGACCTGAGTTCTCACTAGAGTTAGTGAGACGGAATGAAACACCTTTGAGGCTGTGTTCGTCGGGATTACTGTTCATGGGCTCCAGTTCAGCTGAGCCATTTGGCTGTTTTACTAAAAGACGAGTATATCATAGGAGGAATTGGTCTTAAGTATATTCCTTTTTTATGGATCTTAGCAGCGTAGTCTAAAATATGTACTTTTCTACATTTTCGGGCATATGCTTTCTTACCTGATCAGTTCCGGTGAGAGATGAGAGCGATATCACTATTTTTCAGCTCATCTATTCCTGTTGACCAAAGTACCTCGGCCATATCTCAGGATGACATAACACCAGAAAACCTAGATCAGTCAAAGAATGATAAGGGCATGTACAAGTATGATTGCTACTCACCTGGTCCTAAAGAACCACTCTGTTAACCTGCAAAGAACGTACCAAATTACCCATTTGACCACATGAGTCTGATCTGCAGATGTTAAAACTAATCAGTTGTTCACAGGGGAGTAACCCCAAATCCGAGCGTAATTGCTCCTCTTCATCAGACTGTCTTACATTTTGGAGGAACAACATCTAGAATACAGCATTATTTCATAATTATCAACGTGACAACATCCCAAATATTTAAATATTTGATTCAGATTACAAGAAAAAAATGTAAATAGTTCTGACTGCAATCGACTCAAGGCCATATACTTTATTTGCTCTCACGCTGGGATTAATTCATAAAGGTTCAGTGAACCCCTGGTGTTCCTGCTAGTTAACAAGCTAGATGAACGAATTCACCCCAAAGCAACGAAACACAGACAGACTGGTAAACCTGTCCCACCAGATTCACAATGAAGAGCTATGTTGTTAAGCAGCGTTTGCCTCAATCTGTTTATTAAGTATGTTCTTCGATGATGTGGAGAACAGCTACGAACTTTTCTCGCGTTCCCTGTCAGTTTGCTCGTCACATTTTATCCCTAGATAAAGGTTGCCACATCGTCAGTTTAGAGTGCATTTCCGAATTCTGTGATTCCAGTTGTGTAGATTTCTATCTACACTGAACGTGATAAGTTTGTGCAAAACGTCAATTGTAGTGTTGCATACTGACGGTACTCCTTTAATCCACGTGCGTACCCAGTGTGGGACCACAGAGCTGTTCATGGGTTTTTGATTCCCCCTTAATTGGACGTTGCAAGCGTTCTCCGGGACTATATTCATCACATGAATTTTATCTGCAAAAAGTTCATTCGTTCCACGTCCATATTGAATAAGTTCTCGTTGAATAATACTTTCAGCCTTCTCGTGGTAATTGGTTGCACGGACTTTTTAGGTAGACCGGTACTCTGTTCGACTTCCAGTAAATATAAAACTTACCATAATAACTCAGAGTTGATAAGAGTGCGTCAGTGAGATTGAAATTGTGGATTTGCGTCGTTCACTAATGTACGATTACGAGTTCTGAGGAACCACTGATCGGTCAGTTTCACTGAAAAATAAATCCGTTCTCTCAAACGATGAGTTTTATTCGCGTTGCGAAGGGAAAGCCAGGTGGGTACGCAAGCTGGACGAATAACAAGCGGGGGACCTACCTAACACGACCCAATAATTCACGCATGTGGCTCTGGTTGGTCATTCGATTTTGCTAACACACTGACCAATACAGCAAATTAAAGACACTGGGATTTTGGTTTCAAATCACACACCATCACCGGCGATCAGTTTCCTTCTTTGGCTTGCTTTGGCTGTTACTATCCTGTCTTCCTGGAATAGCCTATCCTTGTCGTGCACTAAATTGAGAGGCCCTTGAAGTTTTTACTCATACTAACCCAAAGTCGCTATCAGAAGAAAACCAGTTGGTAAAACTGTCTTCTTTTTAAAACCCATCACCGTTATATATATCATTGACGAAGCTAGTTGAAATCATTCAAGAGCTAATTTTCTCCGGTCAGATGTAGCCGTAGGTTCACGTGCACGAAAGAACCTCCTACAAGAACCAATGACATTTGTCCCCTGGCTTTACACACAGACTGCTTGCATTTGGTATGTTGTTGAATATGAACTGTTGATTTTTCTCGAAAATCGGCTGCTTCGGCTTTTGACAACGTTTTTTCGTTGAAAGCCTGTGCAACACTAAAGCAACTGGTTAGGGTGCATATTTCCTCTTTCAACTTTGACAGGCTCTTTTGGGGATTGTTTGACTGGGGGGGGGGGTTGAAAAGTCGTCATTCTGATTATGTTTCTTCTGTGAATGGCGAATTTGCACACGCACACAGGTTTTAAAAGGTCAGCTTCCTCATCTGTACGAGTTCATCTTACTAACTGAAAATATGGGGTACTCGTCAGGCCTTATTCTTAAGAGGTTTCAGCCCTTACAGTTTCTATTTCATCCATCATAAGCTTTGTGAAACCATTAAAATGGGTGAACACACATGGGTTGTATTAGCTGCAAACACCACCGACTTGGGTGAACAGTTTATAGGCGGGCCCCGAACGACACATTGCCTCTTAACTCATGTTTGGTACACTAATACGGGCTTGTTTACCAAGCTGTTGTTGAAAACTCTGAAAACTAATCTCCCGGCCCAGTGAACACCCACGTCAGTAGGCCTACAGTATCCAGTTCATGAAGAGATATATCAAGCTCTCGCCCAAGTTTTGCTCAGCCAGGCAGATAGGAAGCATTCGTTGCAAAATCTTCGGCGGACTTCCACTGTGTTCATTGTTCCGTGACCTATGGCTCATGAATAAGAATGCAACAGCTTTTTAGTATCAACGGCGTTGACACGGCTTTTTCTTAGAGTAAGTTCGCGTTGTTTTCTGCTGAAGCACTCACAATCAAGATGCCCAGCTCGGCGAGCAAGTGGAATCAAAATAGTCTAGTCACACTTTTATCACAGTGTAGATATAAAGCCGTAACAGAATACCAAGTACCTCGTGGACTTTGTTGAAACCATATTCTTACTTGTATTAATCGCACAAATGCCTTGCAAACTTAATTATGGTAAAATCATGTTCTTCTTTTGGGTTTCGAACTCCCCTACGATTGTTTATCTTGCCAAAACTTGTACATCATTCACTCATCACTCTTCACGCAATGAACAACATGATGTGCAATCATGTCAGCGGACTGCACAGTCACTTGCCCCATCTCAGGATGGACAGAGACCAAGCACGAGAGGTCATCCAGATTCGGCGGTTTTACTCATCTCCTCATGTGATGGTGGGAGGGGGTGAAACGGATCTTCAAATCACAAGCTGCATTAATTAACTAACACAAACTCCGGATTTTAATTCACTTCCTCTGACTCACATTTAATGTGAGCCTGGCACGACCCGGGGAACTGTTATGCGTAGGTTTGCGTGTATCATTTCGATAAGGCCCCAAAGTTCTCCTTTATAACCGGTGTGCCTTGTGTTCAGAGCACGTGGTTAGCTCTGTCTCACATTAACTGCCTGAGACCAAATCAGGTCAATCTAATTTATCAAATGTCACTACCAGAACTTTTTCAAGGGATGGGAAAGAAAATTCCCGGGTAAATAAACCGTTTGCTTTCATTTCACCCTCCCCCCGGCCACCTTTTGCATGGGGCATCGTGAAGATACGTGAAAAGAGAAACAGAACGAACCAAACAAACATGTTGCGGGAGAATACGAACAGCCTAATCCGTTCCCTGGAAATAGATGTTAGAAATTTCAGGTTTACCATAGATCACTTTTTCTGGATGATTTTTCGCTCACTTGTGGGACTAGAACAATTCTGGAAACGAACACACCATCTCTCACATAATACATCGCACTATGATCCATTCTCGGTTGAAAAAAATCGCTTTTCGGTGAACAGATTGAAAATCTGCATAACTACAAAACTGAAATGTGGAAGCTTGTTACTAGGATGGGAACGGAAGGGAAGTTCAGCCAACCGGTTCCCCAATTAGGACCACTGCACTTTATTTTGTTTGACAAAAGCAAAGTCTACAAGTGAAACTGAAGCGTCCTGATAAAGACCTAAAACATAAATGAATCTAGGCTAAAACCCTGCGGAAGAAAGTGAGTGACTTACTTGCAGACCAAAGGGTGGGAAATATGTGGAGTCTGTGAAAATTCTGTTATTACAATGACAATAAATATCCGCGTAGAGATCACATAATTCGGTTACAAAAGACCACAGAAAAATGAGAGAAATTCTGCAAACTGTAACCAGTCAGTGGTGTAAAAATGTCACGATAATTATCGTACGAGTCAGGAAAAACTATGGTTAAAACGCACTGATGTCTGGGGGAAAAACACCAAAAATCGTACAGTATCAAACAGTCTCGATCTGCATATCTGAAGGAAGGGTCACCCAAATTTTGCTAGGGCAGTACAGAGTTTGAGAAACGTAATCGTAGAGAGGAATTTGTTACCGCACATAGGTAGTGAAAGGTGAGAGTTATAAATCTGAGGACGTCACTGAGCATTGATTCTTTTTTGAGATAACTTTATTGGGCAGTAGAGAAAATAACTTTTGTAATCAATAGATGTCCTGATGTAGAGTTTATATAGAGAGGAAAAGTGATCAGTAGAACAGAGGCTCTCAAAGACCGAAACGGAACACTGTGACTAGGAATTTTCGCAAATGAATCCTAGAGGTAGGCGGAAACTTGTGCTGAATTATTTGCGAACTTACTGGTAGATATCTTACTATATAAAACAGTATAATTTGTCACTTATATGTCTTACAAACATGCTCTTTTCGAACATATATCGCAAATAAAAATCACCTATCGCCGAGGTGACAAAATTAAACGGTTTCGTGTGCTTTATGTGATAACCGTTGTTATTTTACGTCAACCGTGTACTTAATACCAGAGGTCCACTCTGAAACCCAATGTTTCTATGAATTCTTTGAGCACGTCTGCCTTTTCTACACACTCAGTTAACGGCGGATAAAACAATTTTTCTAACCATTTCTAACTCCTTGTAAGTATTTTAAGCCAGAGCAATCTGATTTGTTTATCCCATCAGAAATGCAATGTTCAGCATGAGGCCCGTAAAATGACCAACAAAATCAGAGAATGGGAAGTACGTGTCCAAATTTAGACTTTATCAAAGAATGCAAATTATATTTGTAATCCTATCAGTTATCTTTTATTCCACTCTAACCTGAACGGAGTTTTAATGGTTTTTTTGACGCATAGGTCATTAGCAGATAGTCACAATCGTTCCATTATTCAAAGCTCTGGTAAAAGCTTTCTGTTCTGCTTCAAAGATTACCGCTGAAATAACCAATTATGTAATTTCGACTGCAAGAGAGATCAGGTTCTCAATCACATTGTTCCCAATTTGTAAGCTACTAGGAATAACAGGGCCCGCAAATATCTTATGGACTTGCACATCCAAAGCCAAACGAAAAAGAATGTCTCTCTTCAGGTACGCAAGGTAATCAACAACTCGTGCTACAGGAAAAGACACATTATCTTGAAACAGAAAATCCCCCTTACGGCACTCCTCAAACATTGTTATTGGAATTTCCATCATTTATTGGTCTTTTTGTGCAACTTCGAAGATCTAAGTTGGTAGAAATCCATTGTAGCTCAAATCATCACATGTCAGGCAAAAGTATGATAAAAATTTCCTAGATTTCAAGGATTTCGAAATGATCTATCACCAACTTAAAAGGTTACAACCTCGTAAAACTTACTAAGTTATATGGGAAACTTGTGACAACTTTATCATGACAAATAAAGAATCAATTCTCAACTTTATTCAAATAGTGACTTTCAGTAGGAAGTTGTAAAAATGGAATCATCCAATCATCCAATTTTCCCCTGGTTCTGGTATTTTAAAATTCTGTTACAACTGGAGAGAATCGTCCACCTATATCACATGTACAGCTTCGTGTGAGAAATGATTTGGAACATCTTCCTACAGTAAGACAGATTTCTTAGATTTAATTCCTACGTGAAAGATAGGGAACTTTCATCTTCTGATCACGGTGAATTCCACGTTGTTCAGAGTATTTAAAATAACGCATTAGCAACAGGCTCGAATGTGATTCTTTTCAGTTCCTGTCAACTGGGGTGGATAGCTTTCTAATCTCAGAGTCATTAAAATGAATTTCTTCATGAATTTATCTTTACTAGTGATGTGTTTGCGAGCCTCCTAGTTTTCATCACAATTCATTCGAGGTAAATCGATGGTCTAAATGATTCACGACGCAGTTATAATTTTCTCGCTAAGCAATATTTAGCCACTTTTGTTCTTCTTATAGAGCTGGCTTTTGATCAGTTGAAGTCTAAAGTGATTAACCGTTCTACACTCTCGTTTGAAAAGAAGCGTGGGAATGTTTTATCAAATCTTCTGCCAGACAAGGTATATTTTGCTCTACGGATGCTATTTTTGTCCCAATGCAGCTAACATCATTACCTAAGTCGGACGTGTTGGTCATGGTGCCATTTTTAGCATGGATAATGAGAAACTCATCATCCTTCACAAGAAGAATACAGAATAATTTGATCACAAATACAAAAGTTCGATGAGTTCGCACGATGTCAGCCCTCTCTTTTTTTAAACATTGTTAGAATTTTTTGTTTCCAGTAAATATTTCTTCAACGTAGCAGAAATGAAGTGGATTTTCAACAGGCCGCGCTCATACAAACTTGAAATCTAAGTCGCGCATCTGTAATAAACCAAAGTTTTTCTCCGGTCAGGTCACACATTCAAAACTGGCGACACGTTTTCTCCTGCGAGGCAATCATTCATCATCAGTCTGCTATTAGACAACAGTTAGATAACAAAGTATTCTTCACACGTGTTCACTTCATTTTTCCGTCTTTCTGATAAGCACAAAACATGGCAGACAATTCAGAAGAAATAAACGTTTCTGGTAGAATTAGCATTCATTTCTCAATGTCAAAACTATTCATGATGAATTTCACTTTCATCAATCTAACAATAAGTCATATTTGTCATTCAAATAATTTCGGACCTCTAATCTTCAGCCTAATTTATCATAGCGATCAAGGTCATACGACTTCAGTTGTCAACCCCTTTGGAGAATAACTAGTGTAACTGGCATCAATTTCTATGGAATTTTATAATCTTGTCTTGTGTTGTGATATGCTTCGACAAGTGCAGGAACCAGGAATAAATTACGACGATAGGAGTTTGTCTGGTGAATTTCGACAACTACTATATTGTAACCATGTAGTAGTTAGAATGATTTTTCTTTCGAAATTTGTTACTATAGATGAACCACCTTCCCCCCCCCGTGCAATTTCAGATCAGTTTGTCAGATCACTCAAATTCCTTTGTCAAATAAGTGCACACCTCCCCACTGTTGATACCAAACGTTTGGTTTATAACAGTCAAATGCTGTCACAACCTATACTGTTCCATCCTCTTCTGTAATATTGTTTGACAAACTTTCTAAGTCGTCTCTTCGGTTAATTGGGAAACTCTTTCAGCATTTTATTCCTCATTACTTGGATGGCATCATTAGGTGGTTCTTGCTTATCTATAGACAAAAGAATGTTATTCAAATGAATATTTGTTCATGAACAATAATGAAATCTCGTATCTGTTGAAGGATTCTAGCAATGTATACTACAATAAATTTTCGAGAGTGTTGTGTATCTCACCTCACATTCGTTTCTAAAATAAACAAAGGTTCCGAACTTGGAAAGGCTTGTGTTCTTCACCGTAACCAACGTGTAAAAATCTCTCAGTGACTAAGCTTAGTAATAACATTCTGCAAGATCTCCAATTTCAAAAGAATTGAAGTTAGTTTTTCGGTGGGGTTGTAGGAAGTAATTCTATTTACTACTTGAGTTTCGACACCATCTGTGAATACCAACACGGTTCACTCTGCTTGCACTGGTTTCGCCTTTCTGTTTCGACTTTTCACTCAGAGAATTCGTCCAATTTCTGGCACTTTTTTATCAATACCACTTGCATTATAATTCAGCTGCCGCGACGAACCACTGTTCCAGATTCTCCCATTAATAGAATTAGTTGTGTACTTTTGCAAAATAGATTTTACACAATATTTTCCCCTACCTTCCTACTTTGTTATGCCACTCTACTGTGTTCCCATGCAATTACCACATGACCACGGTATCATTGCAAACCTTCATTTGAAGAACTGTTAATCTGGTCTTCTTAAGGATGTTCACTCCAATAAGCAATAAGCTCTTCTGTTTAGATTGCAAAATCACTCCCACAAGTCGCATATTACTTGGGTCCTAACTGGGCACCCGATCGAGATTTGTCCAGAATTGAATGTCTAGATAACATATGACCCCCCTTCGTCGGAGGTCGAAAGCCGGTTTCAATATTCACACCAGTTCAGCCAACTAACTGTCACGCTTTTTGGTTGGCAGTGAACAACTCGGTCGAGAGTACTTGTGTAAACTGATTTGGTTGCACTGGAGCAAAGAGTGTGGAAAAAGAAGAGCAACAACACCAATGCACGACTACCCCTTTCTTACCGAATAGAAATACCTCGTTATACCACACGTTATGTAGTCCGAATCTCGGTGGATGCGACTGTTCAAGTTTCAGTCTTCTTTTTTCATTAGTCATCGTCTTAGTCTTAGTGAAAAGTGAACTAAAGGCGTTTTCCCGAACAGTCATCAGTGGCTAGACGGCCAATCTAATCCACACAGTTAAGACGACCGCATCCATCTTCTAAAATTCCATTTCGACTCTTCGTTAATGGCAGTATTTCCCGTAGTTAAGGAGCCATACACCGCCGTTTTGGAGTCTCGAGCCACTTTTCAACATCCTTGAACCATATTTTGAGTCTCATCGCTCCCAAATAAGTGAGTTCTGCGTAAAAATATAATTCGTGCCAGATGCATAACTATATTTCTAAAAATTTTTTGGATGGTTGTATAAATGGTGAGTTGTGTCTGTCATAGGAGGCACATGGGGCTGTCGCGATATTGTGAAAGAGTTTGTGGCAAATTTCTTATGATGAGAGAAACAGGTCAGGTCACATATTCAAAACTGACGACACCTTTCCCTCCAGTGAGGCTGCTAGACTACTGTTAGACAACAAAGTATTCTTCACACGTGTTCACTTCATTTTTCCGTCTTTCTGATAAGCACAAAACATGGCAAACAATTCAGAAGAAATAAACGTTTCTGGTAGAATTAGCATTCATTTCTCAATGTCAAAACAGTCCAAGATGAATTTCACTTTCATCAATTTAACAATAAGTCATATTTGCCATTTAACTGATTTTGGGTCTTCTGAACTCCAGATCGATTTATCAAGGCAGCCTGGGTCACATAATCTCGATCGTCGTTAGGTCGCTGCAGAACTGTCGCAACTCAAATCAAGTTCTATGGACTTTTTTACTTCAGTCCTGTTTTGTGAAATGCTACCCAAGGTTCAGGAAAAAGGAATTAACTGTGAAAATAAGCTTCTGTCTGACGAACCCGACAACGCCTGTAGTTTATAGGGAGTAACACTATTCGTGTTATTTTCCAATGAATAGAAAAAAACAGCACGATAGTGAACAAGTGACTTCATCCATTGGCTATCACAGTTACACACATATGATAGAAATGCATATTTCCGGAATAACGTTTGCACGGTCAAAATAAGATTGCTTATTCCATATTGTAGGTGTTTTATCCTTCGGATAAGGGGGTGTGGGGTTGGAGTTCAAGGCTGGGGTAGGCCAACGAACAAACTACATACAGTACCGGTTGACTGCTTCTAGTCGTGACTGAACGGTCACGATCAAGATCATCTTGATTGTGTCTACCGTTTTCCGATCGCGGCCAGGATAGCCGAAATGATTTTAAAAATGCTGTGTGAACAAAGCAATGGATTTATCAGCCAAATCGATACTGCTTCTGGTGTTCCCAGGTGGATTTACCGAACAGCCTTCGACGAATTCACGGGTTCTTGGTAGATAATTTTGAAAGCTTTGTCTTTCGCCTGGTGCTTTGTCACCAAGGCTCCATGACTGCACTAACCATGATTCTTTTGTTCCTTGTTCTCAGCCAGTCCGATTTGTGCTCATCGATTCTTGAGACAGCTGCTGTGTCGCTTTGCCTCCGTAGCTTGTCAAAGATGAGAAAACAAATGAATAGGTTAACTTGGAAGAGGAAAGGGCAGTCGTTTTGTCCTTGAGATTCTTAAAGAGCATGGACCTGCTAGTGAACTGGGGGCGTAGTGGGGCAGCGGGTTATGTGCGGGTGACTGCAGTACTTAGGCGCCGAACGACTAGTTCACTTTTACCGTCTCCTTTGAATGGGAAATGCATAAGTCGTTCTCTCTTTTTGACAGTCTTTACTGATGGTCGTCTAGGTACTTCCAAAATATTCTTTCGAATGAAACGTTTCGCGTACCTGTTGCTTGATAGAGTTTGTTTTATGTAGTCTACTTCCTCACTCACTATTTCCTCGGAACAGATCTTTCGTATACGAGACACCGGAGACCGGATTAGATTCTGTTTGCGCTTTGAAGTTATGAAGCTGGCAACAAGTGTACTTTCGTCCGCCCATGTTGGCTTGCGATTTACGCGGCGGACAAGCTTCCCACCTCCTCTCTTCTCAAAAATTACATCCAGAAAATGAAAATTATCTCCTGATTCCACTTCGGATGTGCAACTGAGTGCTCCGTGAGCCTGATTAAACTTTTTCGCTGGTTCATTTAGGTGTACATGTTTATCAGTCAGAATAAAAACGCCATCCACTTACCGGCAGTAATGGGGTGGTCCTTCTGTAGTGTCTTAGAGTCCCCCTCTTTTTCGAGTTTGACGACTAAAGTGTCTGCGGGTGGGGATCCCAGAGACGAGGTCATCTCAACACCGATAGTTTGTTGGTAAAGCTTGCCACTGAATGAAAATTGTACTTTAAGCGTTTATCGTAGTAGCAGTTCTTTCAGGTTGGCTACCGGAAGGCCAACATTTATTTCGCTTTCAGTTTCATAACTGCACAAATATTCGATTGTTTCTAACAGTGGGTCGTTTGCAAATAGTGATGTCACATCCCGAGAGGGCATTTTAAGTCCTGTCGTATTTTGTTCTTTCATTAATTCTACCAACTGAGGTGTCTTACGAGCTGTACTGAGCAACGCTTTTCCATACTGGTTTCAATATATCGACGAGCCAATGAGCATTCGCGCGATAAGGAGAAGCGCCCATGTCAAGTATCGGCCCTAGTGGTACCTCCGAGCCAAATAGACGAAGGATACTAGTGCCCATGAGTGGTAACTGCTCATAAGTTCCTTTCGAAGTATAATTATGATCTTTAGACATTCTCAGGGCTGCAATAGGTTGTCCTTCCACGGTTTTGATTTTACCCTTCTCTCCTTTAGGTTCCGTGAATTTTGTCAGGCTGCTCGAAATGACATCCATCTTATCGGTTTAGTCTGTGTAATTCATTAGTACGACACCGTGGCCTTTGTCAGGTCTGATAATATCGAAGTCTTTATTTCTTCTTAGATTTTCCAACACTTCTCTGTTTTGGTTACCGGCAATGCTCCTAGATTTCTTCTGGGTTCGGTGGTGCTGATGAGAACAGCCAACAAGGTTAGATTTGAAACGTTTGATCGCTTCCTGCGATTTTGCTGTCAGCGAACGAGCTTGAGCATATCCCGACCACAGAAAAAAAACTTCTCATTTTCCGAATAGTATAACTCTTACAATATTGATTAGGCAGTATTATTATTATTATCACCGATAGTAATGGTAGTTTTTTGTGGAACTGATAAAGGCCGTAAAAGGAACTATGAAGTTGGTAGTTGCGGCGCCTTCATATTCGTTATGTGTGGGCTTTTGTGACAGTTATAAACAGACCGCTTTTACTGCGAATTATACTTCATTGAAAGCAATGCAAAAGCTGAAGATGAAAATAAAGCATCTATGCAACAATAAAACCAGGTTAAAACTACTCCCGTACCGTCAACACAGTAGACCATTTTCTGGGCAATAGTCAATGGAGACTCCCATTTGTTTCTCTCGCTTTGGTTATTGTTGCGAGCAATAAAAATGCACACCCTCGCCTGATAGCTTTTTGGAGCGGGCGGACGGCTGAAAGGCGGCATTCAACAATGCGTGTCTGACTCCCACGCCTGAAAATGACAAGAGGTCATGTACCGGCCTCTTGTCAGTCTTCAGGTTCGGATACCATCTGGAAAACAAACAGGACTTTTGGTACTTTGCAAGCTTTGGCAAATGCAGTCTGACAACTGTGACGAGGTGAGCTGTTTAGTTCATTTATCTCTACCTATCTGTGAGGTTTATTACAATTTCCGATAGGCCTGATCTGATGGTGAATTGTATTTCATACTCTCACTTTTTCTGCTCTCTGTGGGTGCAACCTATCCGTAGCAGAATTCAAAGTACCTCGGTATTAGGAGGGATAATACGTTAGTTGTTTACTAGGGGTTGAGCAGAACTCGAGACCTCAAACTGTGATCTTTCACTCGACCAGTTTCAGAGTGAGATACTTTTTATCCAACTGGATCATGGACCTTCTAATATTGATTTTTTCAAGGCAAATTATTTTGAGACTGAGGCGTATGTGTATCTGAATGCGTACTTGAAAATCATTCAATTTCAGTTTACCTGTGTGGCCAGAATTCTGCGTCTTAATGAATTTAATTGAGTATGGGTTGCAGCGTGGTGATCAAGGCTATCAGAAAAACGGAATCTGGTTTCCGTGTTACAAAAGCAACCGTTGGTTTGGTATAAACTACCCAAATGTGGTACATTTCATAATATCCTAGGTATGTGGGATACTCAGTACCTAAAGTTTCTGCTAAAACAAAATTCTTCGGGGTAAACAAATTAGTTTTTTACATCATATGATTTATCGGGTAGTATCGATGATCAACCCACGCTTGGAAGCCGTCGAAGGCAGCTGTTCCATCATCATTAGTGAAAATCTAACAAGCCCTCAGCAGGACTGCAACCACGGGGGCTTGGTGGGTGTGCACTGGCGTTTATTCTTAGAAGGAAAGAAAAATCTGTTCAGTTCTATGGTTTTTGATTGCTGGCCGCACGATATTCATATTATATAGGAATTAAATCTCAGACTATTTATTCTGATAAACCAGTTTTGTTGTTCTCGAGAACCGTTGAACACTGGTCATGATTTGCACTAATCTGGCACAGGTGTCGAAGTTCTACTGTGCAGTAAATATGCAGATGTTGGTGATAACGAAAGATTACCATTAGGGAAAAATATGATCAATGTTATCTTCAAGTCCTAAGTGATGAAAGATTTATTTGGTGAAAAATCCCTCCAAGTCACATACAGGAATCAAGAACGTCATATAGCCCGGACAAGAAAAGAGATAACTAACGTCATCAGAAAGTCGGCTGTAGAGCCATTACGGAGTATTAGGTTGATGTTAGGTGTTTATTCACCGTCTTTTGCAACACTCCTGTTAACAGATCTAATTTGGTCGACGACAACAATCAAAATTTATCATTCTGAACTGTGCACACAAAAATGACCGTTTTACAGTCTATAACCGCCTTTATAAAAAACGTGACGTAATCGGACAGAGGTTATGCGAAACAAACACAATTGTGATTGATTTGATTAGCAACTGCATCTTTCTAGTTTTTCAAAATTTCTAAACTCCATCCTAATGTTACGATTCTTACCCTATATATTTTTGTATTAACTTGAGAAAGAACAATCGAAAATAAATCTCCGTTTCATTGGTCTTTTATTAACGGTTTACTACTGAATTTTTGGATTTGGTCCGAATGAAAATATTCCTCGACCGTGCTGGGGAATTCTAGCTGATACTTATAGTCCACAATCAGTTTGGCCTTTTACATTAGCTACTGTATTGGAGTACGGAGTATGCGAGCTCAAATGGCTTCCACGCTTCATTGAGTTTTTGATACCCACCGAGGTAAAAGGTTGACAACATGTGGGTTAACGGAACCACTGTCAGTGTTTCCCAATCCCAACTTCGACCAAATTCGTATCAGTTCGCGCTAGTGCAATTCATGATTTTTATCTTGCTTTACTTATTTTCTTTGTATAATGTAACGATGGTACAATATTTCAGGAAGGAGGTCATTCCTAATTAGAGGCTTCTAAGTTGGGACTGACCCTCGCCGGCAATAGGATTGTATCCATGACAGCAGAGTATGTAGTCAATCGTGCTGATCGTTTGACCAGGGCCATATGAGTAGACCGACAGTGAAAATTGGTTATCGTAGCCGTTCGGAAAAAAAACTTCAGAGAGGAAATTATCAACTAGTGAGACATCTGAAGGAAACGGCAAATATCTGATCTTCAGTGATAAATAATATTGATGGTCTGGTAAAAAAAATCCTTTGTTTTCGTAAATCAGCATCGATCTGAATGTAGCAGTACGAAAGCACAAGGACAGCAAAGTTTAGAGAGGCGCTTTGAACGCATTCTCAAGAAGTGTAGCAGCAACGCAGACCTCGTTCTAATTGTTTGCAAATCTCTTAGCGTCTATGTTAATTGGAATTAGCTAAGAACAGCACAAGATACACACGAGGTGCTATGCGAATTCTTTTTTCTCACAAGATTTCCTACTGAATTTTATGCAGTGACAAACAGTACGCCTAATTAGATACTTCTCAAAAGGTGTTTCCTTGCAGGAAATTACGGCAATAGTATACCATTTCTTATCGTTTACGTATATTTTAACCTGATGATATGTATATGGGTTAAATATGTTGCCTCTGCAAAATACCGTGGACATCGTCAAAAGTCCTATCAGTTTTGATGAAACTCTTTCACTGACTAAATTTTCGCAGATACGCAAAATAGTCCCACATAAAATCTCAGATTTCCGCTTGACAAAAACGTGCTAGTTATTAACCAGTAGGTCATTTGGGAAGCTTGATGTTTCAAATTCATCAATTTTAGAAGTTGGGGAGAGTGAGAGTAATATTTTTCTGCACGAAAGATGATTTCGTTACCTGATTTGCGAACCCAAACTGACAGTGACTTTAAAATGGACTAGAATATATCCACTTTGTTCTGGGTAACTGTAGAAATCCGAGACCATATATCCCTTTAAAATCAGTGACGCAGTTGGTAAAGGTTTCTTGATTTTCGAGGAACTACAAACCCACGCACAGGTTTCACGAACGAGTTAGCACCGTGCGCTAAGGTTGCTTGTTTTAATGCATCCGGTATGAATTCCTTGCGCTTCAGTCATAAGTTATTACTACTCACTTCTTCGACAAGTCCCTAGCTTGGACAGAAATTTTTTCAGCTAACTGTTTACACAAGAAAGGCCTTGTTTTTATGAAAAACGAGAATTATCAGAACCTTAAGGCGAAAAGTGGTTGGTTTTTGCAGTGAATATCACCCTGCAGTTCACACTACCTTGCCTGTAGCCAGACATTCGAAGTATTCAGTCCCATGAGTTTTCAGATGAAAATAAACAATAATTACGCTCGTAACACAGATAATTTCTCATTTCTGTGAACAGTGAGGCTAATGTTCCGTCTCCTAGTGCTGGTTCAACAGGTCAGTGATGATTTTGTTTCCCAGACCTTGTCAACGGGATCACAACCATGCACGATGGAATTTCACTACTTCGAAACTAAGAATGGCAGGAACTGCGGTGATCTTTATTGGTTTGAATAGAACTGCACCGGTCTTTTTGACTAAATACAACATAAAAGCAATAAAAACGTCTACGTAGGCTGCCTGATTTAACATGACCACTGATGTCATTGTTACCAACGATGAAGTGATCATTATCACGGTTATCATCTGAAGCTTCGGCAACATCCTCCGTATTATCATCAGCCCCACCAAGGTCAGTAGGCTTGTGACTCGTTAGATTGCACGTTTCTATTAACATAGGATTAAGTATGATTCTCGTTGATTCTTTACCTACTCGAATACCATCTGTGACATTCAGTTCCGTATGGCTTGAAAACGTCGTATATGGTCCAGTCTATTGCATCCGACTGAGAGTTTCTTCTTTCCGAGGTTTTCCTAGCAGTCAAGTTTATAAAACCTGCACATGTGAACGGCGCGCACTTCCTTTTCTTGTCGGGAGCACTGATGCACAGGCCTGGCAACGGTTCCACGTTCACATGTGCCCTGACTTGCCGACATCTGTCATCAGCTTGACTGACCAACCCCGGGAACTCCAGGGGTCCGCCTGATCCGAATTGACTTAATCAGGCCAAAAGGCCGCAGGAAGTTTAGCAGAAAGCTGAAACAGACTAAATCAACGGTGTTAGTGATAAAAGTAATGTGGCGCAGAACAATCAGATAAATGACAGTTTGACGCCAGATGACCGCTTTTTCTTGATTCTGTGTTCTCGCGCCAATGGCGACGGCGATGGTGCACGGAAGATGAATTTACACGTGAAGGGGCTTGTCGGATTTCGTTTCAACCACTCGAGGTACACTGATGAAAGTATGAATGATTCCCCCTAACAAGCCGGAAAATTCCTAATGAAAAGAATACTTGAGTTTTTGTTTGAATATATTTTATGACAAAATACGCATCATTAATAGTTTTTTTACGTGCCCTTATACGGCGTTTACACTTACGCGATATTTTCCATAAATATTGCCAACAAAACGGTCAATTCTGGTAGCAGTTGGCACAGTAGTCAGTAAAAAACCTCAAAAACCGATCAGTGTTAAATGCCATTTGTTTGGTAGAGCTGAGCAAGTGTTTTGTTTCATTGATGATCAGTACCCAATGGAGGGTTCAAACCTCGCCGGTAGTAGTTGACAAAGACAACATATTTTTTCACCCACAACGTGGACAACAGTTCGTCTGAGGTTCGCACGTCTGTAGGTGTCTGTATTCAGGACACTTCCTCTGAATACGGCTTCATCATAAAGTTCACCGCTGGAAGAGTTATTTGTTGATATTCTATTCTCCGTCACCGTTGCCCACAACCATCAGCTTATGTTTGCGTAACACAGTGCTGAACGAAAGAGGACACATAAGTTGAACTAGATATTTTGGTAACTAATACCTATGTCCTCTGTGAGATATGAAATACATTTAAGCGTACCTTGTGACACAGTTGTTTATTTGCGACATCATTTTCACCTTCCTAGTGGAAAAAGGTCACTAAATTTGCCTAAACGCAGGATGTTTCCTTGATAACAACGGAATAAATTGTTTATCGATTGGGAACAATGGTTTCCGTTACGTTATCCGTAACTGCTCTAGGTAACTCACAGTTCTTTCCCACATATCTATCCATTTGTGTACATCTATCCATCTATCTATCCACTTATCTATCTGTCTACCTATCTATCTATCTATCTATCTATCTATCTATCTATCTATCTATCTATCTATCTATCTATCTATCTATCTATCTATCTATCTATCTATCTATCTATCTATCTATCTATCTATCTATCTATCTATCCGTGATCTATCTATCTATCTTTCTATCTATCTATCTATCTATCTATCTATCCGTGATCTATCTATCTATCTATCTATCTATCTATCTATCTATCTATCTATCTATCTATCTATCTATCTATCTATCTATCTATCTATCTATCTATCTATCTATCTATCTATCTATCTATCTATCTATCTATCTATCTATCTATCCGTGATCTATCTATCTATCTATCTATCTATCTATCTATCTATCTATCTATCTATCTATCTATCTATCTATCTATCTATCTATCTATCTATCTATCTATCCGTGATCTATCTATCTATCTATCTATCTATCTATCTATCTATCTATCTATCTATCTATCTATCTATCTATCTATCTATCTATCTATCTATCTATCTATCTATCTATCTATCTATCTATCTATCTATCTATCTATCTATCTATCTATCTATCTATCTATCTATCTATCTATCTATCTATCTATCTATCTATCTATATATCTATCCGTGATCTATCTATCTATCTATCTATCTATCTATCTATCTATCTATCTATCTATCTATCTATCTATCTATCTATCTAACTATCTATCTATCTATCTATCTATCTATCTATCTATCTATCTATCTATCTATCTATCTATCTATCTATCTATCTATCTATCTATCTATCTATCTATCTATCTATCTATCTATCTATCTATCTATCTATCTATCCGTGATCTATCTATCTATCTATCTATCTATCTATCTATCTATCTATCTATCTATCCGTGATCTATCTATCTATCTATCTATCTATCTATCTATCTATCTATCTATCTATCTATCTATCTATCTATCTATCTATCTATCTATCTATCTATCTATCTATCTATCTATCTATCTATCTATCTATCTATCTATCTATCTATCTATCTATCTATCTATCTATCTATCTATCTATCTATCTATCTATCTATCTATCCGTGATCTATCTATCTATCTTTCTATCTATCTATCTATCTATCTATCTATCCGTGATCTATCTATCTATCTATCTATCTATCTATCTATCTATCTATCTATCTATCTATCTATCTATCTATCTATCTATCTATCTATCTATCTATCTATCTATCTATCTATCTATCTATCTAACTATCTATCTATCTATCTATCTATCTATCTATCCGTGATCTATCTATCGATCCATCTGTGATCTATTTATATATCTATCTATCTATCTGTTTTTACATATATATATATATATATATATATATATATATATATATATATATCCGTCTGTTTCTCTGTCCATCTGTCGCTTGGTAATTGTGCATATCTTTTCCTACATAAACAAGTGCATTCCGATGAATGAAGCTGAAAAACAACAGTCTGTTGTTTGAGCGCAACTAATGATATAACCAACTGTTTTATCAATGACAGGTAGGCTACATTTCCTGTTGATAGATAATAGTTTATCTGTGTTTCAGTCGAACAGTGTCAGCTTGTTGGAGATCGAACGATCGAGCTATTATTGTGATCGGCGTACATCCCAAAACAAGTGGCCCAAAGACCATTAAGTGTCGTGGGAACGATTCGACCTCTTTGTAAGGATTAACAATACAAGTTTACATGTTTTCTTGTCAAGAATTCTGTCCCAGTAAAAGTGATGACTGTCTGAGTCGCTAGCTTCTACTTCTAGCTTCCGTATATTGTTATAAAAAGACATGAAACAGCTTATTTTATATCGAAATCGCAATTGGTTCCATTCTGGTTTTTAGAGCCTAAATTATTGCCCAAAATATTGATATCCCTCTTCCCACCTAAATGTGTCGCTGCCGTATTATTCCGACTTGAGTGAACTGGGTAGATCATTAGTTGTGTAATGCGGTTATCTTTTAGGTGTAATATTCGGGGGTGTAGTGATTCTCCAGACCTATTGTGACGTAAAAGATGTATACCCTTGTGGATCAAGATAGCTTCAGTGCGATAAATTTTCTCTTATACTTTTTCTTATCTAATCAAACTGAGAAAGCTACGAGTTACGAATTATCATATAGTAGTGAATCTCTAGAATTATTACTTCAAGATGTTTCTTTTTGTGTGTTAATAATCCTTCAAATTGTCATTTCGGTAAAAAAAAATATAAGCTCTTACCTTGGTTACCTAGACCGGAAGCGTTTACCGTCTTAGGAAGTAGGCGAACATTGCGGTCTGTGTAACGATAATGTTCCCGGTTTACAAGATACGAAATAGTTGTTCCACTACCATCCGACCACTGACTGTTCGACCGTAAAATAACTGACTAATCTTTTTAAGTACCTTGGTTTGACAACCGTCGCTGCAAGTGTGTCTGTGTATATACACATGTGTGGATCTCAGCCCTCAGCTTGAACCATAGAGAACCGTATTTTCATAAACAAAAGAAGCTCAAGTTAGCGCATGTTATTCATCGTGTTTATACCGAGTTATTCGCTCTTGTAATATGTCCCCGCCATTCCCCGGTTCTGAGATAAATCTTGTCCAATGACAATCACATGGTCGGCAGTTCTCTGTCGTTGTCCAAAATGGACCAAATCAGATCTTGTGGTGAGTGTACAACTTCGATTCCCACCCGTAAGTCTGGCCACTTGCAAAATAAACACGACTAAGTTCAAAAATACTGGTCATAAGAAGACTTGCAAAAGTAGGATGTAAATAACAACTGATTAGGAGAGTATTCCCGATTTGCAAAACTCATCTACAGTGTGAGACAAAACTGATAATTTGCTTGTCTGTTCAACATCACCCAAACGGAGATTTCTGGTTGTCCGGTGATTTCTCATTCATTTGTGCAAAGCGCATCTGTTTGTGGACTGATAGGGCCGTATCACATTGAGGTATTAATTTCCTTCAAACAAAATAATCTGGCGTTAGTCGTGTGACCGATTTGGTAATTTATAAAACGTAACGAGGCGAACGCAGATCCGTCTTTTCGGTAATTGCACACTTTCTCCAGAGTACCTTTCATTGAGAACAAAAAGATGATCTCACCGTGATGAGAAATCCAGTTCAGCCAGTTACTTGAATCAACCATGATGGAACGTATGTAAAGCTGCCGTTTGTAAAAACAGTCAGTAAATCAGGAATAATTATATCTAACAAAATGTATCTTCCAGTAAGCTTCAACATCGCTTTACAGCTCTGCTTCGTGATTTATTCTGTAAATAGTTTAAGTCAGCCACCACTGGAATTGTCCAAGCATCAAATTCTATGAGTAGCAAATGACTTTTTGCCCTTTTTAGGTAAGCCTTCACTGAGAATATGATCATCAATGAAGCTGATCGCTTCGCGAATTACGAGTTTCCAGAGTCCAAAGCCATTGATAGAGAGTAGGTAAATTCGGTTATGACGGGAATTTTTCAGAGTAATCTGGCAACTGGAAAGTCAGACAGCCAATTCCGAATTCCAACCGTGAATAGCTGTACGTGCATTCCATATGACGAGCCCCGGCGACCAAGATGCATCTAGTGTACATTCGTCCCGTTGGTCTGTGCTGATAAGTTGAGAGTTCATAATTTACAACAAATCATTCTGTCAACCACACTGCCTTCGGATTTAATACATGCAATTCAGAATATCAATGTGTGTTATTTGTTGTGAAACTCACTGTCTCACGATGATTTACTTCCAGTTTCGCCAATATTTCTGGCAAAGCAGAAGAAACTTCAAATAATACCCAAAGCCGTCATCAGAGTGGCACCACGATTGACGGTCTAACAGAGAATTCTGTAATCAGTTCTAGTAGCACCGTGTAATCCTGAGCCGTAGTATAATGGACATGAAAGTCCACTAAGTTTGTTTGTTTGGCTGTGAAGAGAAACGTTTGGCTCATAAACTCTCTTGCGTGGCTCTCTAGCTAAGAATTTTACCCTAAAACTGAATCAAGCTTTTTATTGAACATCAGAATAGAAGTTGAAAACGTCTCTCCTTCACAACCAAGTATATCTAACCACGCAGTACCCCTTTTGAAATGGAGAGAAGAAAAGGTAGAAGAGATCAAGTAATTGTTGGATCTTACATAATGCAATGTGAACGTCTAAACCATAGAAGCAGTGCATATCTACTTCATCCTTGTTAGGAAGTGTCAGCAATGCACGTTTACCGAGACTCTACGGAGACTCGAACCTGGGGTGAACAACTGTGAGTTGAGCACCTTAACCGCAAGGTTATCCGGGAAGGCTCTCAGCTGATTGTTGAACTTACACACTGAATGATATAGCTCCCTTCTGATACTGGCTTTGAATGTTGGCACAGCATTTCCCGCAAAGCGAGCGACTCCTATAACGGACGAGATCTCCTTAGGATCAGTGATTTAGACGGTTCCTGATTCGAGGAGAATACTCTGCAAGAAATAAGGGAAATACAGTGGTAGTGAATTTGGGTAATTTTTTCTGTATCTAACAACACATGAATTTGCCTCGACATTTCCTCTCTATGAGAAATTGCTAACTCATGTACACTGATTGTGAAATTTGTTCACCAGAGTGTTAGAGTTTGATGCCAATTTACATTTGGTTCTCTGTGGTCACTGAGACGTTTATTTAGAGTGCTTTCTTGACGTTGTTGATGTGAGGTCAAACTGAATCAGGTTGGATAAAAGCTAGAGGATTAAAGTGAGTGTTTGCAAGATCACTTAATTACGGAAATTTACCGCAAGGAGGATGTCTATAGCTCCAGGGCTGGAACCCAAACTCCTGGGTACGTGACAAGGTTCATTTCAATTCGGCCGTGAATATCTGCTGTTAAAATCAGTCCTCCGTGGTGAAATTATAAATACTGGATACTGCGCTAAATCAGAAATCTATTGAATTTGATACAACACGTTAACCGAATGATGATTTATCGAATTGTTTTTGCATGCGAGGATTTTCTTCTTACTGTCTGAACATCGATCAGTATGACTGCTTTGCATAAGCATTGATCGATCGATCTGTCTGTCTGTTATAAAAAATTAATCCAGATTTTTCGTGCTAGTTCCACAAAATCCACCTCCCCCTGCACGTCAAAAACCCGGTGCTCATTTGTGATGTTTAATACATAACGCGCATCAACTATGAATAGCACGTAGACCATAATTGCACATAATGTACAGTCTTCTCACCCTGGAAACTGGATGGTCAAAGAGGACCAGCCAAACATGGGACTATGGACGCGAGTGAGAAAATGTCTGACTGAGTTATTTGGTTCACTTACTATCCTATCTGGGTGCTTGCTGCATCCACTAAAAGAAAATAAACAAAACGCTCGAAAACGTGGTTCTTTGAAGCCCACTTTCTCTATTCGATTGCCAAAATTCATATTCGGATTACTGGCTGAAACGTTATAAGTAAAGCAGTGCATGTCAGCGCAGCACTTACTATCATAACGGGTAAACCAGGTGATCAGGTATGAGGTATTTATTTAGGTATTTGTATTTCGCATTCCTCGCCTTATTTCAGACTGTGTGTGAGAGTAGAAAGGTATCCTGAGTCCGTGATTGAATGCCCGTACTCGTTCAAAGTTAACTGTTGATTACCGTTAGAACATGAACAGGCCAAAAGTTCATATCTGTATTGCCTGTTTGCTAGCCACATACAGAACACTTTCATAGACCAGAGAAAACAAAAATAAGGGAAAGCCAATCTGATTGAATCAGATTCGTGCGTAAACATGATGATGGGAAAAACATTCATGTCCCTCTTGTCAGCGGTCGATGCGTAATTAGTGCTATCGACTAATCGATGCCAAATGAACTAGTATTAATTTCGGGAATGTGTTATTTGATCTACCTAATCACCGGCAATCAGTGTAGGCTCAGGATTCGAATCACAAACACGGAAGTTGTCCGCTGAAGTTAGCACCTCCTCGACGATAAATAGAAGGACTGATACTTGAACTCTTTTTCGAACACATTTCGATGATCTGATAGATAAGCCTGGGGGACTAGTGTAAATTGTTCGGTGGATCTGTGTCTGTCAGGTGTGCGAATACTGCGGTAGCATAGTTCCCCAAATGCTTGAGAAAAAGCTCGGGTGTTATTCCAGAATGTTACGAACCAAAAGTCCGGTGGTACGGCACTGAACAAACTGGCAAACATGAAAATAGGCAGTAACCATCAACAGCCTGTAAAGATAAAGCTAGTCTTCCAGTGAAAACCAGATGTAGGTCATTTTCGATGTTTTAAACATTATAGTTCATCCCCCTCCATTTGACACCAGGCAATATGTCTCACTGGAGAGGAATTGATGATGAAACAATTTTTAAAGAAAATATAATGTCAAAAACACGACTTTCTTGGCGGAAAAGTTATGTTTAGCTCATATTTCGGTTACCGTGGGTAACCTTTCACATGGCAGTTTTGTTTTTATTGAAAAACTGCCACCTGGCGTACTTTTTTTGACTTACTTCGAGCCTCTTTCGGTCCATATATACTGGAGACAATTTTTACCCGGTTGCATTTCGCCAGTCTGATGTTCATAGTTCACCTTTGAATCAGTTAGAGTGAATATCCATTTGTTGAAAATACCCCCCAGTGAATTTAGCTAGCTCCTTAGGGATCACGTCGGTCAAATGTAACGGTATGAGTGCACAGTTTCTATCCAGCTAACTAGAACGAAGCACCTGGGACCTCAAAGTCAGTAAAATCAAGAATCCTGTCCACCTAATAACATAACGAGACTGCCCGACACCTCCTTTCCTTATCAAATCACGTGCGAACAAATAACCTGGCGTTAACTGTATAGCGTACTAAGTAGCCAAGTTAGGTAAATTTACAACAATGATGGTATTTTACCTAAGCATTCTAGGGGTTAGCGGTTGTTTGGGTGATATGCTGTTCACGATCAGAGCCAGTTAGGAATGGCTGCTAATCACATGATATTCGTGTAAAGCAAACCTTAAGGAGTCATTTTGAATAGTCCAATGTTTAACTTGACAGAGTTAATCAAGTCCCAGTTCCGACTCGGTAGGGTACTATTACAGTTAACGCTCGACAACCCAAATCCAACAACCATGTAGGTGATAATCATATACACTTTCGGTCCGAGACAACCACCTCTCGTGTAGCGAAACGAATTGCAGCAACTGTGTATAATTTAGCCTCCAACCAGCTACCGCAGGCGACGGAAATGAATCATAACGGTTGAAAGATGGGGGTACAGAACGTTCGGTCAGCCCCACCCCCGAATATGTGACTCTAGAAGCAATTTTGTTACGTAGCCATTCAGCTCGGAGTCCATGTGAATGTCATTGATGACATTTTCAAATTAATGTTCTACAGTAAGACAGCGACCAAAAATTTTCTTGGTAGAGGGATAACCCAATTTCTAAAAACTGGCACCTTAGTCTGAAATGTTTTTTTAGTTAACTTGAAAATGATAATTTTTGCGGTGCATTGATTACTATTAATTGTTTTGCTTTTATTGGTCTGTTGTCTAGCTGCGCAGATCCAAATTAATCCCCGTTATACTATGCGTACTTTCATAGCAAACTCAATTTCATCTGTATACAGGAAATTGGTGTGATCAAAAGTGAAGATGCTTTCATCTGGGACGAAAAACGACTTCACACTGAATAGACCGTTTCTTTCACAACAGATCAGTAAAACTGTTTCAGTAAAAACTGCAACAAAAATGTTTTCTGTGGTTGCTGACTGGCGAATCTTGCTAGTAGCCAAAACCGTGCAAGAATATTAGCAAACAGTCAATGAATCAGAACATACCAGGTACCATTAAACCCATCGAATCCTGTAGTGTTCTGGTTGGTTAAATATCATTAGATTGTTACTTACAGAGAAACAGTTGTCACGGACAATTTCTGTCTGTATGTATGGCTTGCCCATTTTGCACATTCGAAATTTTGCACATCTGTTGTTTGTCTCATCGGACAGCAAGCAGAGCTATTACCCCATCTTAGACAGCCTTGTCGACTGGAAGTAGAACAGTGAACAAGATCACAGGAATCGGAAGATCCTGGGTTCATTTATTCGTATAGGCATACATTTCACGTTAAATTCGATTCACGCCAAACCGATTGTATTCGTTGTGCGCTCCGATATGCCGTTGTAGTGTTTTGTGGATTGTGAGAACAAAGAAAGAGAAAAAAAAAACCATAAATTCAGTAAACTGTCAGAAGCGAATGGTCAAAAGATTCGTGTGAATAGATCGCGTGGGACTACCCTACGGTTGTCGAGATCTATTAAAAGGAGCTGATCAGAATTTTAAAAACAATAAGGTCACCAGCATACCCACGCAACTGTTTCTCAGACTGAAGTGCATTGAGTCAAAACGATACCACAGAAACCACATCCGATCTCTTTCGACACAGTACAAATTATCTTGAGGCCATGACTCTTAACACGACCTCTCGTCTGATAGCTAGAAAACATTTTTGGGGTCCGATCAAAAATCTGCATGGATCCGGTTCTAATCGATGACTCTCTTGACAAGACTGACCAAGATTTATCGCAACATGGAGATCTTTAAGAATTCCACATATCGATTTATGCCTGTGGAAGTCCCCCAAGTTTTACAGATGATTAAATATAACGCATATTGCATAGGTGCAATCAGATATTTGGTTGACTGTCCTTTGGACTTCACGTTTCACGCACAAACCTCAGGTCTTCCGATCAACCTGCACTCGGAAGCACCAATCAGGTGGGATTTCCTTCGCGGTTGCAACAAGTGATCACTTTATTGGACACTTAAAACCGGTTCTAGGTGGGATGGATACCAAAGTGGCTTACTTTCCTCCATTCTGGTCCGCAACATGCTGTAGGGATTTATTGGAAAATCTACCCAAAAAGCCGACGGCAGCGTTATCCAACTTAGATGTATTGTCCCCCCTCCCTTTGCTTAACAAATATTTCAGAAAAATATGCATTTTTAACGGAAAGTTTCCCGGAAGTGGATGTGGCAGACACACCTGGTCGATGGATTCACCGAGCAATCATCAACCGAATACCCATGAACAACATCATCATGTTTTGTGTTATATTTGTCGGTATGACTATGATAACAGTAATGAGGATAATATCGTCAGTGTCAATTAGGTATATCATTGACAATCATACTATTGTGTTTTTGTTATCTGGTAGTACTAAATCACAACTGTTGATTTTTGCATGCCCTAGACTGGTCATTTGGTCACCCGCAATCTAACTCAAAAGTCTGAATGAAGAAAGGTTTAACTTAGCTCATAGCTTAGTAGTTCGAAAATAGAAATCAGTATTAGTATACAAATAAGGTTGTCTCTTTGACGTAAATAAAAGCGATTACTAAATCGAAGAATGAAATAATACATAGCACAAAGGCAGAAAATAATCCCGGCATTGATGTGATGGTAATGAAAACAGAATCACGTGAAAAGTTCGAACAATCAGTGTGACGTAACAGCCAGCATATTACAGCAGAATGAGAATTTCATTTGAATACACAGGTTAAGCTTTAATCAACTGAAAATCAAGGCCCAATGACCTTTAGTCCCCGTAACATTGCGTACGAATCGTATATACTCTCAAATAGAAGACACACATGAGTCAGTCACTCAGTGGAAAAGGGGTCGATACCGTTCAAAGCCAGTGACGGAAGGGTGAAGTATCGTGTTGTGTATATGATCAACAAACCGCTGAGAGTCAGCCCTAATACCCTGGCGGTTAGGTGCTCGACCAGCGGTCGTTCACCCCGGGTTCGAGCCGGGGCTCGATGGATGTGCACTGCTGATGATTCCTAGCAAGGATGAGACAGCTGTACAGTTTTTGTTGGTTCTCAATAATGAGCCTAGCATCGATAATGTATGATGAATCATATTACACCAAATCTAATGTTATACTATCCATATACATCTGTTGAAAACTAAAATCAGATTTATCTAGGCTGGGATGTGATGATACACTTTTGGTTCTTCACAACATAGAAACTTGGCCATTGGAAATGCGATTTTAACAGAATGAAAACCAAATATCTGACAAATGGTTTTTCCCTGTTTTCCCCGGGTCTGAAAGGCCGAAATAGAAGATTGACAACAAATGCAGCGGACGAAAAGCAATAATTTCAAGGGGTGTGGGTGGATTAATAGGAGCTACGTAATTAAACGGAATAATCGGTATCTGGTCTGAGTAATAGTTGTTTACGGGTCACGCCTTCCCAGTAACACATACGCCCTGGCAACTTCAGCAAAACTGCTGCTCTACTCCAGCTGCTGCATCTATTGCCTCCAGCATCCCCACTTCCCTCGAAGCTCGCACCACTTTTGCCTGAAACTTGAACTGAACGTTAGTCGCATCCGTTGGTGGTTTGCCCTCCCTCACGGACTCTTTGGGGGGAGGCGCTAGCAGAAGCCCACCTGCTGTGCTACAGATTTCTCCACGGGTAACTATATACATTCACAGTTATGTCCACCCATTTGGTTCCACTATTCTGAGCTTTCATTTCGCTTTGTTTGTCTGTTTGGCCGTTTTCCAATCATCATTATTATTACTAATCACCCTGTGTTCGACGAGTCAGTCAAAGATTATTACTATGTCCGACTACCTGACTGTTCGCGTCTCTGTTTTGGTGTCACTAGGGGTCGATCTGAGATGGACAGTTTTGTGGCGGTCACTGGTCTCAGTCAGCCTGATAGACGTGTGCATGGAGATGTGTGTGAATGTGTGTGTGTGCGTGTAGGGAGGTCGTCTGTTTGAACCGGTTGATGCTAACAGCCCGTTTGATGAAGATCAGCTTGTGTTAGCTCGGTCCCGCTGTCTGTCTATCTTACACATCGTATATGCTGCGGGACCAACATTAATCAGCAGTGAAGCATAAATCAAGATCCTTGTTAACCATTTCGGGTTCTGTGGTACTCCCATCCGACCGGCTGCTCTTGCTAACCTTCCAGTTCGGTACAAAACCTATCTAAAAATGACCACTCCGATACAATCTGGAAACCACCAGCCCCTCTCACATCTCCCCCACCCCTCAAAAAAGAACCCAATCCTCATCCCCATTCCCTGGTTGGAATGGAACGCGCTTCCAGACTAAGTTTCCCAATTCGTGTGAAGGCAGTCGGAGTGTAAAATCCAAATGGTCAGAGTCAATTCATAAACCGCGTTAATCACTCGCACTGTGAAAACTGCTGGATAGCAGCAAAAACAAAATTTTTGCGAGCACCACTACTACTAGGCCCGATAAGGCTGTCTAAATGCGTATGGTTCCAGTCATCTAGAGTACACTACAAGCGCATTTTGGTAAATAATTGTTGACCTGACTATTAAATCTTGATTGTTTTCAATGTGAATAGGTGAATGGTTATTTCTTATCGGCCACATCCCATTTTCTGTTCTCACGGGTGGCAATAAAGTTGACAGTGATAATTGTCGAAATCTCTCCGTCAGCAATAGTATACCGTACCGTCGGATTCCTCAAAGCAGAGTGAGCGAAAAGCAGCAGGCTACTTCTGAATGACATACAGCTAGATGGGGAAAGGTATTGTAAAACAATGGAAAGATAGAACTAGCTTCAATCGTCGCAGTCTATTTTCCGCGGGACTTAAAATCTGGTGGTTCCGTACCGTATAGTCGCATCTTTATGATTCCGTATTGTAGCCGGGGTGATAGTTCTTAAACAGTTAAAGCTATCCTTCAGAACACATTAAGAACGGAATGCCTTCGTTGTACTTAGGCCCCTACAGAGAAGTCATCCATCATAGGAGTCGATCGCTGTGTGGGAGGTGGGTTGTTACCGTTCGAAGCCAGTGACGGAAGGGTGCTATATCATGTAGTGTAGATGTTCAACAAACCGTTGAGAGCCAGCCCGGATAGCCTTGTGGTTAAGGTGTTCGATTCACAATCGTTCACCCCGGGTTCGAGTCCCCGTGGGGGCTCGGTGGATGTGCACTGCTGATGATTCCCAACAAGGATGAAACAGCTGTACAGTGCTTCCATGGTTTTCAATGGTGAGTTGAGCGTTCAAGCTGCATGATGAATCATATTATATACATTAAGAACACTAGATGGTGAACAAACCCATTTTCAGGAATATAAGATCATACCATTGCGTCACCTTTATAAGTGAACAGTATTAAGTGAACAGAACAAAGTGAAGATGGGAAGATTGGTCGAAAATAAAGCGAGGGCAGGGAGATCAGGTTTCACACGCATGATCCAGATCTATCACTCGAACGTGAGTGGGCATCCTTAGTACCATTAGTCTGATCAACAGATCTCTTAAGTGCTAGCGGATGGGGAGTGAAACAAGGAAGCTGCAGTGCTTGGGCGAACGGTATTTGCGCACACAACGACCCACCACCCTATCTTCAGTTTTTAATATGTTGACATCGTGGACACACGAACAAACTTTTCTCTCTGTTGATACTGCGGTCTCCGTCGATGCAATACAGCGGTTTCATCAAACTTCAGTGACCACGTATTGTTTGTCCCGTGGATCGCTGAAAATGATTTGCCAATTAAGTGTTGTGTCACTAGAAGTTGACGGACCAGCATTGATAGGCGGCCTCGTTAATTCGCAAGTTACAGCTTTGTATCAGAAATTCAACAGAGCATAGCGAATATGAGAATACCGTAGTTTACTGTAAACCGAAAGCTTAAAGGATTAGTCAATTGTGTCCTTTTTAGAGTTTCGAATGTGTTTAGAGAACTGTTTACGTTCTATTTACTTGAATATCCACAGACGACACTTTTGCGATATGACCTTTCTTGCATAAATCAAGTTTCTCTTAGACACAGAACTTTCCAAACCACGGGAGCAGCAATCAGAATCAGCAATCAAGAATATAAGGTGATGCGTGAGCATATCACGTACCAAGATAATAAAGGAAATTAAATTGGGTTTTGCTCGAGTCACACGGGATTACATTATATCACTCCCCAAACAAGACCTGACTAAGGGTTTTACGGAAGTCATTTGAATAGCTGAAGGATAGGAAATTCCACAACTTCAATTGTAAAAACCGTAGTCAGAGCTGCCATTAGTAGGTTAATAAATCGAATGGTGAAACTAAATTTATTGAAGTCCTAATTAGCTGCAAGCAGATTCTAATCTCGCCTCCAACCTCTGCTCTGTATCAGTGAGGACGGAAGGGATAAATTTTACACCTACAGAGTCCAATTTACCGAACCGACTAGAACGAAATCAATGCAGCCGTAGCATTACCACTGTACTGATGGCTTAAATCGGCTGGAAAGGAAAAGTATGCAACTGGATTTCTCGTCTGGAAGGACAAACAAAAGCAAACATGCCGAACTTCAGCTATGGGAATGAACAACATCATCAAATCAGCAGCTCAACAAAATACTCGATAAAGTTTCTGAATTGCAACACACGAGGGCCAATAAAAACTTGGGTTATATCACCTTAGTTCTGTTCGAACACCCATGTCCTGGTTGCTATCTCTTAGCAGAAACCTCAGCTGGAAAAAGGAAAGTCAAGAATATGAAGAACTGTATAAATACAAGTAGTAGCATCAAGTTGGTAAAATGCGTCTGCACTCCGGAGAGCCACTGGTTGCGACACTTAGCGATATATTCAAAGTTTTCTTACCAATGAGTGGGGATCTTTTGGATCCTTCAATCCAGGATGACAAGAGAGCTGGTCAGGCTTCTTACACGTCATGGACTAGCCACCCTTACTCCCTTCTCAACCACTGCCTATCCGGGGACATGAACAACACACGTGCTAACCGCCGTAGCCCGAGAGTCTTTAGTGTCTCGCTTATTTATTTGCTTCGTGTATTTAACACTCTGTACCTAACCTCAGCATTGGTGATGCGATGCGTGCGCGAGATTTGAGCAATGCCACGAAGATGTCCACCTGGTTGATTGTCCTCCGAGATATTGTCATTTTTTGGTGTTTGGCCACCCCACTCCTGCAACAACATCTTACGCTGTGAAGATGCGAAAAGCATACCAAAGAATGCTACTCAGTTATTCAGACTACTCAGAAAAGCTTGCAAATTAGCTGAAAGTATGATAAGAAGTATGTTGTCCGCTTATTCAAGACCAGACAACTTTCCACCTGTAAGAAGTGCCTTCCCGTTATCTTCACATGACAAAATCATGGTCTCTAAGACCGAAGTTAAGAAAAAGAGACAGGACCACTTTGACGAACACTATTTCTCGTCGTGAACTCGGGTGAAGGATTTTCTTAGGCCTGAATTCCACTTCGGCTATTTATGTACACAGCATTCAGGAGGAAAGTGAGTTCCTCTGGTAAACCCTTCAATAAGAGTCAACACCAGAGAACAGTGTGATCAAATGAGTTGTACGTAGCTCTCAGATCAGCAAAGAACAGAGATGATGGAGCTACGTAAGGTATTTCTATGCTCTAAAATTTATCGAAGAGTGAGAATTTGGCTACCACAGTCACAGCAAGGTTCAAACTCAACTTGATAAGCGCACGAGCACTATTGACGCGGTCGAATCAGAGGTAAAGGGTTCAGACCGCAACAGCCCCTCTACCCCCGGTCTGGTTTGATAGTAAACAGCCATTCGTTCGGAGCGTAAACACGTTTATTGTGTTGAGATCTTGTGTAGTTCTCCATTCCAAATCTTGAGGATAGGATCCACGGTTCTCGCACAACAGTGGGCATTTGCGAGTGAGAGTTAGATATCCTTCATCGCACTTTTGAATAGGTAGGAAACAATAACAGCTTCAATAAATAGATACACCTATCCAAGTCAGACGTGTTCACATATTTCGTCAAATCATCAATCCATTGAAAGTGGCAGGAATTAATTCAGTTTCTTAAGAAAAATGCCTTCATATTCCTCGAAAAATTGTGTGGTGATGACCGATGAACTTTCCCTGATTCTAGCGGGTATTTTTGCTGCAGAATTGAGTTGCCGTTTCACTGTGATATCAGTGTGAATTTCGATTCTGTCAAACTGTCGTAATCTTGCTTGTTCAGACCTGTTTACCGACCGTCTGAAAATATTTGGATATATCTCACAATTACCTGCGACTATTGTGTGGAAATTATGATAGCTTGCTTGACTGACTGTCCTTGGGACTCCACCTTTCACAATCAACCTTGCACTCAGTCCCAACGAAACCTGATCATCAAAAGAGTAAATAACCCGAAGGATAAAGCACAATTCTTTTTCATTTCTTTCCCATGGAAGACTTCTTAACTGGGGAGTGAAATTCTATTCAGGTGGTTTTTAGTCTTCAAAGATAAACAACCACTCTGTCACCGTTATTTATTTTACACTTTCTCACGCTAAATCAAAGGCTCCGAATGGCAAAATAACTTATAGAGTTTACAGTTGCGCTTTTCTAAGCTTAGACGAGTACGTCAGACTTCTCAGTTAGGAATACAAATTTTATAAAATCACACATGATAATCTCAATAGCAGCATGCGAGTTGTTAAGTATTGCCGAATCGGAACATTCAAGCACTCCGTCAATTTTTTTCTATGTAACCCCTTGACGCTGATTCTCACAGGCTTTGGAAAAATGATCAACTTGTAGATCGGTTCGCTTCATACAGTGATTTGCCAATATATATTTTCTCTCCGTATCAGTAAGTGAACGTCTCCAAGGGATAAGTTTTCCAACTTCAAATGCTCCCACTAACGTGCATACCAAGTGTGGGTCTCAGCAGCCGTCTCACCCAACCCCTATGAAAAGTTGACCTAGCCCTAACGTGCCAGTTAAATTCGATGTTTTCCTAAATTTGCTTCAGTATTTGTAGCTTGATGATTAATGATAATTACCAACTTTACCCCAGCAGCTACGGAAAACATTGGACATTGAATCAGCAAATATTCTGTGCTAACTACGAACAACATATCGACTTCTACTGTCATGTTTCACCACTCCCCTCCTCTGAAATAAACGTAGAAAAGCGGACAGCGTACGAGGTGAGAGCTTTTACTCGTGTCACGAACACTGAAGACAAGGGAACCTACTTCTTTAAAGGTCAAGTGAGGTGGACTTGAAGATAATGATTGTCACCCCACGGAGGAGTCATTCAGTTTCTAATTCCGGTAGTAATTAGTGAATTATGTGGGTAGCAAGTACCGCCCCACTACCGATCGGATTATGTCAACGGACTCAACAACTTCTACGGAAGTCTTGCGGTTTCTATCTTAACCTATCTTAACATTTACGCACCCCAAGAGGAGAATATTCATCAGTATCCGAGTTCTAGGGTTTCTCAACATGAAACTCCACTGTTGATATACAAACCGAGCAAAAGTGGGTCATAGATGACATCATAGGTTTTCTATCTTTCCCGTACGATTCAGTTTGAACTTATTGCTATTTCATTAGGACCTGCCAAATGAAGTGTACTAGTTACATGAATAGTAGGAGACTATATTTTACATAAAACGAGATTTATCACATAGTGTGAACGCTGAGACCATTAGAAATCATGGAAGTTCGGTACAGCCCTTTCATCTGTGTTCAGAGTCATCAGCAGTGCACAACCATGACTCGAACCCAGGATGAACAGTTGTGAATCGAACACCATAACCATAAGACTATCTGGGATGGCTCTTAACTATTTATTGTTCTTATATGCTACGTGATATAGCGTCCTTCGGACACTGGCTTCGAAAGTTAACAAAGCATTTCCCGAGCATCGAACGACTTCTGTGCTGGACGGCTCCTCCTTGGGGGCCTAAGTACTACGAAGGTATTCCGTTAAATAAGCATCGTTACTATATGAGTAGGAGATAAGGTTTTACATAATACAAGGTTCATTATGCAGTTTGAACCTTATTTGAAAATATCCCCGTCTGGGTACTGTTGAGCTGTTCGGGACACGAAAGTGGACGGCCCCTTGCTGTCCGAGAAAGCTCGCAAAGATTTCCTCCACCTGTTTTGATGAACAAATTCCTCTGCTGTCGTTCCGCTGTGTATATGTGCCATGCTTCTGCAGAAAAAAACACACGGTAATTAGAGATTTGATTAAATGAATGGTAAGTGGACGCATTTCAAGGTGCGAAAAAGGAAAACAGTTCATTTCGTCTGTAGCTTCAGTCACTAGTGGAGATGCAAACGGGGAAAGATCATTCGAATAACCACATTACCCAAAAACAATGGGCTATATAGTTTGCCTTTTTCTCTACTATTTACCAGTATTCTGTTATCTTTGCTGTATGAGTATGCTCACTGAAACTCTTTGTACACTTTTTCTAAACGAATGTATGGCTAGGGTTCCGAAGTGCGACGCTCGATGCATCTCATTTTCCCTCACTGATGATCTGTTTAAGAAATACCGCTTTTCGAGCATTCAACCAATGGTTTTATATTCTCCGTCTTTCTCGGCTTAAACCAGAAGTTTCACTTTTAATTGTTAGTTCTACCATGATACAAAACTAAGCACAAAAGTGCTTCTGCGAACCAAACACGTGCATAACCTAGCTTATTCAACGTTGATGACCGACTATAAATAAATTAAATACTGGAATTCCGGAAAACCCGCCCTCTTCTCGCAACTGTCATGCGTTCAAACAACAGACACCAGGTTTCAAGCTATTTCTCTGAAGATTTTCTAAAGCACGAAAGTTTTGGCTGGTCTGGAAAGTTTCTTTCATTTATATGTCCAGGGCATCTGCTTCCATATTTGATAGTATTGATTTGCTTGAATGCGTTGAATTGATAGTCCTGTCGCACCAACTTCCAGCTCATCTTGAAAAATCAATAACAATACTGTGCAGCTGTTACACATGGCTTGTTCGGAATCAACATCAGCTGGGCTGCATATCTCCTACGTCCTAACTAGAACTCTACGCAGGCATGCCGAGATTTAAATACCACCCGTATATCAATTATCTACCTGCTTGCTTCATGTGAATACCAAGTGATACAGCTCCCATCCGTCACTGTTGTGGAAAGTTGACAACATGTTACCTACATAGTGGTCGACTTCTATTTCCAACATCGCCTTAACAGTTATTTCATTGAAAGATTAGGCTAGTGAACGACCACGAAAAGTTTGCATGATCCCCAGTAAATCTTATATCCATATTCAGCAATACTGACGTTCATTGCTGTGATTGTACATTATGGATTATTTTTGCACAGCTTCTTAGTTTACTAAGCATACAGTGTAGGATTGACGAGAAGTATCAACATGATGGATTTTTGAATGCCTATCTTTTTTCTGATTTAAAGTGGTGAAAGAGCATTTGATAAAGGTATCCGTCATAAGACCGATATATATATATATATATATATATATATATATATATATATCAAGGAAAATTCTTCCACTTCGTGATCCACTGACGTGAATTAGGCAATCGTGAAACGCTACTTTTACGTTTAGAATCAGAATGAGGAATTTCTAGTTTCTGAAAACCACAATGCGTTCCGTCGCAAAGACACACAGTTCAATTTTGCTAACGTTTGTGAATGCCGAATGTCCAGCTGCTACGAACAAATCAGTCGTCAAAAGTTGCTGGTTTTCAATAAATAGAAGTTCTGACTACCGTAACCCACGTACATGTAGGAACGCAAAGTGAGGAGATAAGTCGTTTTTTCAGTTTACTCCACCTGTCAGTATAAAACCTGAACTTTAATCGAATGAAGCAATCCAGTTAAGTCTAACCCGTTGCCAACCATGCCATTTCACTGGCTAAAAGTGTCATATAGTTCTTCTTTGTCACGAGTTGGTAACTTTTACTAATCTTCCAGACACTTTACGCCTCACTGAACACCTATGTCTGTGATCACAACCGTGCACTCCTCGAGATGAAGGTTGAGACAAGGGTAGCTTTCTGATGGTTCTGACGTACTCTTATAGTCCCGACTGCTTTCAAAGTTATCTATCCAGTAAACCGATTATTATTAGTTAAAGTCAAAATCACGAGAACACTTGCACAGTTTTGTATTATGCAGCCCATTTTCAGCTCTTGTCTCTTTAGTTTGATATTTTTCACGTCTTACCGTATAAGATAAAGTTGTTAAAAAAAACTAGCTGATTGGTAGCGTTGAGCTGTCGCAGTTGGAATTATTTTGCTACAGTACCTATGATCCTTCCCCTAATGTCACAAAACGAACAAATCTGCATTTATCTTAACTCATCATCTTGGATCGACCAGCTCAACTCACCCCGGAACATCATCGAAACATTGTACTACCGTGTCGTCGTCGTTAGGACTCATCAGCAATGCATATCTGGTTTTCATGAATTTTGTCTTTAACACTGAGGATTTTATCCGCACAGCAAATGCCGATGAGCTTGTAACCTTTTCTTGTCATAGGAGGGGATGGTGAGGACCAGAGTATGCCGAATGGGGGATCAAAGTTGGCCCAAAGCAGCAAGACTCAGGCCCGCTAGTTCTGGGTTGAAAGTCTTTCACGATAACCGGTTAGTAAGTTAACTTAATTTACCTCTTCTGTCGTTGGTTTATACTTTCAGCCCTACGATTTTCACTTGAACACTACGAGAGGTACTTGTGCTTAGAAGTTAACTGTAAAATATTATTTCTGCACGAGTCATCAGTCTCTCACCCACAACACGAGGTGCCACTGTCAATGGTTAAAACCACGAGACCAGTAGAAAACAACAAGAATGAGGAGAGGATTAGTCTGTTCTCAGTTTGAATTGTTGTTTTTCCACTTTTTGGGCCTAGTTGTTAAATTTCCCAGTTGTCACTTATTGACTTTTGTCGGACTCAAATCATTCTTTGGAAATACTCGTTTTGGTATGAAGAACTAAGCTTCACTTCACACTCGGACTGTGTGACTCATGTAGACAGTATCAATGATGGGGTTTTCAGTGACTTATTGTGCGTAGCGAGTGGTTGAGTGTACAGAAACAGTGTGAAATAGAAAATACCATGAGGTTATTCTGAAATGGAGTCAAACCATTTTCAACCAGATCAGACTGCTTCTGGTGTTACGCAATAAAGTCATCCTGCATGAATGACGTGCACAGTCTTTAGATGTATCCCCTTCACCGTATTTCTGTAAATATATAGAATAAATTAACAACACACCGGGCTATTCTGTGCCAACATCAACCGTAACGTTTTATGATGTATTTTGTATCAGCAGAAAATACGTCCTTTAGGGCAACTTGGAAACTTTTTTCATCTGTTTTGGAGTGATTAGCCTAGCTCTAATGTGGTGAATTGCACATCAACAGTACGAAGTACACTTAACATTTATTGAGCAAACTGATCTATTTCCTTCAGTAAATTAAGTGAGTAGTTGTAGTTTTTGTCCGGGATTATCTTGGTGTGGGATTGTTTGACCTCACTTATTTCACAAGCAAAAGTTCCTCTGCAACCGGTGGGTTGGGATTACTGTCACTTTTCCTCTTATATACGGCTCTGTATTCTCTAACGAAACCATACCTGGATAGAACGACCGAATGCACAGTACTATATACGGAATATCAAATTTTAGAATGAAGCTATGCACTATGAGCTCATGACAGCAGAAAACGTGAACAAACGAAGATGACAACAGTAAACGACAGGTGTGCTTTCGCGTGGAAAATTTTGCAGAACCAGACGAACCATTGAGCTTGGCAACAAGCTGACTAGTTCGGTCTGAAGACTTGGTGACTGGCAAATCCATTTGAATGGCAATCACGTGATTCATATGCTCTGGAGCACATGATGTACTCTAGTGACCTAAGTGACCCTTATTCGCGTTGGTAGCAAGCATACATCTTACAGAACTCACATCGAATTTTGCTTGCGCAATACCACACGGAAATACTCCAACAGATTTTACGGAGGGCGAAATATCCGCGTCCTATCAAATAGGACTCCGTTTGAATGAGATCTCCAGGCGATGCGAGCGATCGAGAAACGTTATATGAAGGCAACTGGAGTGCAGTGAGCAATGTACATCTAGAAAGCGAATGGGTAGCCCAAAAATAACTGACGGAATTCGATGGACACAGATGAATCCGTCTAGATTCCAATAACATTCTCGAAGTCACCTTTGAAAGCTTTGATCGAAGTCAGTGTTTTAAAACGAATGTTGCAAAGAAAGCTGAAAACCGTGCCGTAGAGGAAATACAAAAAAAAAATGAATATATTACTCTCACACCACGGCATAAAGAACAGCGTTCATCATTGGCGAAACACACGTAGCATGGGCAAACAAGCGAGGAAATGTCCACTTTAGTGACAAAACAAATTTAATTTGGATGGACCTGATGCTTGCAATTATTATTAGCATGCTATTAGAAAAGAAGAGGGAGGTCACGATTAAAGAAACAACGAAAAGAGTTCAGTAATGACTTGAGGAGCATTCTCAACCAAAGGCCAAAAAGATCTAGTATTACTTGGTGGTATACAAACGTCCGCTGCGTATATCCGTACCTTGGAACAGTTTTCCTCCCGTAGGTGAGCAATAGAATACGAGATTGTGCCATATTCCAGCAAGACCGTGCTTCTATCCACCGAGCATACACCACAAAGTGTTTGCTCTTGTTCCATGGGATCAGAGTCATGCAGCGGCCTGCCTGCATCCAGATCTAGGCCCAATTGAGAACGCATGGTGCATGCTTGCTTTCTCGCTAGGTGTACAAGGATTCTATGATTTACCGGTCAAAGAATGAACTGGTAACTTTTCCTAAAAGAAAATGGGTGGGTATTGACAGAAGCCCAGTCACAGGTCTTGTAGGAGGTATTGTGAGATGCGTCGAGGTCCTCAAGCAGAAAGGCAGTTGGACACATTTTTAAACAGTGGTTACTAAAGTCCAACGGAAGGGGTCCTGTACTTCTGACACGGCTTCTTATCTCCTTTTCTGATTTAATTAGTTCGCAACAAATTGTTTTGTTGTGAAATTTTATATCCTGCATCGTAATTGGTTCTCGGCTGTTCTCGTCAGATACGGTTTTTCCAGAGAATACAGTAGCGGAAATAGGAAGGAAAATGAGGGGGTCCCATACTTTTGTAGCTCAATGCATCATGTTCTTGTTCCAAATCGGTCCGAGCTAGGAAACCAACCAGTACATAGTACCTAAAGTGTCCGGCGAAATTCGTATCTGTCTGACAGATTCAATAAAGACGTTTGGATGATTTTTTCACAATTTATGAGTGATGTGAATGCAAACCATTCACGGTGTGTAAACTGAATCCAGAAGATGAAACTATAGTTATGCATTTTTCTGGTGTATCTGAATATTTTACAATTCCTGGGAAAGATATATATGATGATTTTTGTTCTACTGAGGGAGAAAAAAATGATCGAAAACGACATTATATCACCGAAATTGAACAGATTTTGCACCTGCTTGCAAATCATGACACTAGGACGCCACCGAAATCCGGTGTGCTAGTGCGGATTCGTAGGAAGAGGCGTTGGAGCAGCTGCCGGTTGCCAAGCCATCTGTCCACGATCGGCTCACATATGTCGCATCAATCGCGATCCCGATTGAAGAGCACCGATCCGGTTCGGTTGAGTTTTCCCGTCTCTAGCAGAATGACGACAGATCGCCGTTCTGCTCAGTCCTTACAAACAGGGATAGCTAGATGGACGACAACTGTTTCGTATCCCCGCAAATGGCAGCCGATGACCCGGTTTCCAGCGATATGCTAATTTGCGCCCCAAAAGGCGCCAAATAAAAAGGTAGGTGTTTGGTTCGAACGCATAGAGTCTTCCTCCTTCTGCGTTCGCCAATTATCCCGATCGACCGACACGTCAATCGAACAGACTAAGCAATGAAAAAACAAGGTGTTATTTTTCCGAGCTCCGAGACGCCGTGGTTTCTTGTTTTTTTTGTTTTGTTTTGGTAAAACAGGTAAGGGCAGTAGATAATTGTGAGGAAATCCTGCTTGTGATAGTATCTTGATAAAACGAAATCGGTGAGAGTCGGAAAGACAGCTACGAAGAACGCTTGCAGAACGAAGACATTTTCACTAGTTATTCTAGCCGGCCAAGAAAAAAATAGAATAGACGCCAAAGGCAGCTTCATGTTAAAAAAACTAACGCATAAATTTGTGTTCCCTAATTGTTAACCAACTTCAATAAATCACTTTTTTATCGTACAGAAAGGGAACTGTTCAACATTTTGATCAAAGAAGCATCCCCAGATCTTCCGAATTATGGATGTTTGAGTATTCTTCATGAAATTTTTCACTTCTCCTAAACATGTTTTACTTCTTCGCAAGAAGACATTTTACTCAGCACTATTCTGATTACCTCATTTGTATTCTTGCTCTGTTGCACCTAGTGTGTGCACGTAATCCCATCTCAAACTCCCATTTACTCTCTTGCTCAACGTCCGATTTTTTCAGCCATTGTTGATCTTATTTCGTTTTCTCAGTTCTCTTCGCATTTAGGAGAATACTTGCAATTTCTCCTAGTATGAAAAAGTGCTCTCCCATTTTTCTTCCGTCGTTTATTTCACTGACCGTTTATTAAGGCTTTCCCACACGTGAAACAGTTATGTGAGGTCCGTTCTAAATTTTTCTGACTCACCGCAGGCCAGATGACCTGATACCCTTTTTGTTCACGTTTTACGTCACTAGACGTCCTTATCCTTTGACGTCTTCCTCGGTGGGCCTGAGCAAGCAAATAACCCCTTAGAAACCTGATGCAATGTGGATGAAGACGAAACATCTACCGGTGTCCTTCTACATTCCTCAAGGAACCTCTCTGTCATCGTTAGCTTTCACAAACCAACAACTGGTTGTATCCAAAACAGGTCGATTCCATTTGAATAAGTGCGTCATATACAAGGGTGAATATTCAGACGTCGTATAATCACGTAAACGCAAAACTGTCAGCTAATCGTAGATTCTGCTGATAACAAATTTAAGGATCAGAACAGATAAAATACCACCAACGGTTTCGTACTGAGAAGAGAAAATAAACCGCCGTGACTGGGATGGATGGAAGAGGTAGAAATGCTTTTGCTTTTGTCAACATAACAAGGATATGCTTTGACAACTAACGTATTTCGAGGCGGATGGTGGCACATGTCGAAATACCAAATACCGCGAGATGAATATGATGTTAACATGGAGAAATCGGTATCAAAGGGAGACTCGAATAAATGCAGGCTAGGCGAAGACATCCATCAGTGAACAGCATCATATGAATCCACAATATATCACCCAAAATCATTGATACATTCATCACAATCATCAGATTATCAATTATTCAAATTTTCATCAAAAAAATCATGATCATAGATATATGGTGGCCGAAAACACGTGAAGAAACGAAGCGTTATCAACAAAACAAAAGAAACAACATGAACGACATCAGGGAAAAAATCAACATCAACACCAAAACATCATCAGTAACATCAGCAAAATTAGCCGAATCATTATGCGAATAATAAAAATAATCACCATCATCATCAGAATCATCAGCATCAAAAATATACGAAAAGCCCGAATCATAAACAGGATCGTTATCATCATCATCATGCACAACATAATCATCACGATTATGAGCATGATCATGAGCATGAGAAGGAAAAAGAACACCATAAGAAACATCATCATCATCATTACCACCATCATAATCAATATCATCATCATAACCAACATCCGAGTAATCAAGAGCAACAACGTCATAAGAAAAATCCGAAACATATTAGGAAAATTTATCACCAGTAGAATCATTACCATCATCATCAGAATCATCACCATCATCACCATCGTCATCATCAGATTCAACGTAAACATAATAATAAGAATAATAATAATAATAATAATCATCATCATCATCATCATCATTTTCATGATCGTCATCATCATCATCATCACTTTTATCATCATGATCATCAAACGAATCAAAGTCATCATGCGAATCATCATCATCATCATCATCAGCAGCAGCAGCAGCAGCAGCATCATCAATATCATCATAATCAACATCCGAGTAATCAAGAGCATCAACATCATAAGAAAAATCAGAAACATAATCGGAAAATTTATCACCATGGTGATATTATTATCCGATACAACATCATCATCATCACCGACACCGACATCTAGATCATTAACCGAATCAGCTCCATCAACATCATCATCATCATCATCATCATCATCATCATCATCATCATCATCATCACCATCATCATCATCGGCATCATCATCACCATCATCACCATCATCATCATCATCATCATCATTATCATCGTCATCGTCATCCTCATCCTCATTGTCATCATCTGCATCATCATCATCGTCATGACAGTCTTCATCACCTTTTTTATCTTCTTTGTCATCCTGTGCATCGTTATCGTGTTTGTGTTTTTCATTCTCATCCTCATTATGATTATCCGAATCATCACCGTTTCCATCTTCCTCTTTATGCTTATCCTCGTCATGTCCCGCGACATCCTTTTCACCGTTTTCTTCATCATCATCTTCATCAGCAGCAGCAGCAACCTCTGCAGTAACATCAACATCAGCGGCTTCATCTGCAGCCTCACGTTCATCATTCCCTTCCGAGTTTCCGTAACGTGTCGGAGCTTTCTCCAATCTTCTAGATTATTGCGACGCTAGGAATTTACTGCCATTTTTTCTATAGTGTGCTCGCATATCGGGTACAGTTCCGTTTTTGTGGCAGTGAATACGTATAAATCATTTTCCTTGCTAAGGAGCCTTATCGATTTTAGTACAAATTCTTTTCTTCCGCCCTATTTGTCAGGGAATAATTTGCATTCGAAACTTGCAATAAACCAATTCAGAACCAGTTTTTCGCCGAAAAAATAATGTTTTCCACACTCCAGCGATGGTAAATTTGCAGAAGCTCAGTTCCTGATCCATTTACGTTCACAATTGCCTGTTATGCTTTGAATCCCAGAACATGCACACTGTAACAACCGAACACGTTTTCAGGGACAAACGATTGTTTTCATCGATTTATTCTCTGGCCTACATAAGTTGTATGGTTTATGCAAGCTAGGAGACGATTGAGTGAAGTCAACTGTTCGCTTTCGAAAGTGTTGCGAATTGTCGTTCATCCAAGTTGTGGGAATATCTGCGTAGTCGGACTCAGCAACAGTCTGACTCATCGTCCTTCTTTTCCTAACATAAGCCGAAACATGCAATCCAAAAATTTCTATTGATTCAAATGCAGCTCTGGCATTCATTCAAGTTTTCACGGCTCCGTATTGATTGGTGAACCACGTAGGAGTTCATCAAGCCTGAAATATGCCAGATATGATTCTCGTCACGTAAATTACCTAATAAAATCCAGTTTTCCACCCAATTCTCCGGTTCACAGATATCGACCTAGAGCAAACAACGGACGCAGCCCAGTAGTTTAAGAGATTATGTTCAGTAGTAGATTTGAATTTTCAGTGAAATTATTCACTCTGCCGTATCATCTCTCAACCTACCATTGAAAAGCTGTGCCAGGGCTTTACGGCTGTTTTCTCTGGGCTGCCTACTTTTATTGGGACTTGAACTCGACGCGCAAGACTTACGGTTCCATGTGTTGTCTGGTGTGCTGACAGACTTGTTGTTATCGACATTCTTCAAGTGTACACAACAAGTTGTAACACCCAACCGCATCTGACGTTGGGCCCTTGGGATACTCTGGATACACAGAGCAGCTGATAATTCCCCAAAAAATAGCTAAAACTATTTCACAGTACTCGTGAAATTAAAACATCAAATAGAACACCAACATGGCTTGATGAGTCACTCTGTAATGGTCCACTTCTATACCGCGTTAAAGTTCTTTCCCACCCTATATTAATCCTTTATGTGGTTTATTTTGGTCTCATTCATAATGGAGATTCCCCGTTTTCTATTTTGTTTTGTTCTGTTTTGAACCTGAAATTTTTTCCTCTCTCGTGTATGAACTAAATTTTATCATATTGGTTTACCTTATTAGTTTTTACAGTTACATTTGTCAGTGGGCAGTTGAGTCGATAACTGCACGTTTTATCTCTCGTGTAATGATAGCGTTGTTTACAGTTCATTCAAGACCCGACCTGTCTCCGCCTTCGAACACACATCGGTTGATACCTACCAAGCGGTATGAGTGTATAATGGTATCATTGAGTGAGCACTGATGCTGACTGATGCACAACCCATTTCACAGTTTACCAGGATTCGCAATAACGCTAGGTCATAACGCAACAAAAGTGACGGACTTTAGTCGTCCAATGAAAAGTGTCTTAAAGATCGCCCACACTGGGCCAGCCCTGCATCCCCTAGCTGCGAATAGCTTTAGCCAACCATAAGAAGGCAAGGGTGAAGGTAAGTACAACATGAGGTAACTAGAATACTCGGATCAGTCAATTTTTTCCTATTGGTAGATGCAAGGTATTCTTCCCGTAGTGTTCGTCTACTGATTTGATTGCTCAATTGTATCACGAGATTTAGTTGTCTCACTACGTTACATTTGCGAACTGGTTTGATGACTGGAGACATGCTCCGCTGATTAGTATAAGAAAATAATGTTGGGGAACACTAAGAGGACTTCCTAAATCTAATAAATGCAGTGAAACTATTCTCTCGTTGCTCTGTACTGTCTTACCAGCTGTGGATTTAGTATGTATTTAATCACTTCAGATCTCGAATTTCACGTTGTCTGATCCAATCTGCCGATGAGTAATAAAATATCTTGGTTCTTGCAGATCTGTTTATTTCACCAGTCGTGAAAAAAAACAAAGTCAGATGATTAGCAAGAAATTATGTGTTGGGGAAGGAAGTATTAAATGACAAATGAGACGGGAGTTGAAAAATGAACAAACAAAAGCCTGCTAAAAAGGAGCGGAAGAAATGACTGTATACTAGTATGTGTTCAAGGCAAAGCTTCCTAAGTATGTCTATTAAGTCCAGATATCATTTTATCTTAGTTGGATGACACAAAAAGCTGCCAGTACCAACGTGACTAAGTGCCACTGAATCCACTAGCACTGAGTGATACCTTTCACGATCAAATTATTGATGAATTCGCTAGTTTTGTGGAGGTTTTACCAGTTAACTTTCTAATAGAGTAATTTTCTTCTGGATAAATTGTTGTTGGACTAAATTATGATTGTTTATTAGGGATGTATCGAGTGATTTCTTTGCCGCGAGCTTCTATTCCTTAGTGCCATCTTGACGAAGCAGATTTGACCAAAGTTGACTTCATTTTGCTCATTTTTCGACTCAACAGCTTTCGATATTTGTTTAGTTAGGATTGATAGCCATTTTCGGTAGTCACGTGACCCACTATTTAAAGTTAGTCTAGTTCTAATCAGATCGTTTGTTCATCCAAGTACCGTGGAAAACGAACCGAATCCATTGAACTATGAGGGTTTTACATGGCGAACCAACCAGTCTACGTGTATACAAACTTTGGAGGATAATTTCAGATTTAGCTGCTGCAATTTCTTTGTATGTTAGGGGCAAAAGTAAGAGAAGAAAAAGGCTGGAATGGGGAGGAGAGTCCCGTCAAGAAAACAAAACGACTGAGGTATGAGGAGAACAATGTGCCGAATGTAAATCAATGTACTAGCCATTTGTTCCTATGCCATCGATTTTGTGTGCGCGTACGTCGCCTTATGCATACTCACCTTCACGTACCCGCCTGTAAGATGAGGTCTTAGATCCGCGTGTAAATCCTTGGGCTTGGTTACTGAAGCAGCTGTTCTCGTGACCCAGACCCCATGTCATCATTAACAACGTACTACTAATACCAGTACCACCACCACAACCACCACCATTAGAGTTCCTACTACAACATTACTACCACTAGTGCAACGGAATATCGAACATATAATGGGCTAGTTGACCGATTTTGTTCCCCTTTTAACCAAGCAACAGGCAGTTAACTGACCCGGTCATGTACGCATCATCATTAACAGCATCAGCAGCCCCATCCAAAATCGAAACTGCAGTAACAAGGCGCATCTAGTCTGACAACTGATTGAACGTGAACACTCCCATATCTAAGCTGCTTTCGGGAATCAGCCTGCGAAATACAGCAGTGATTAGCAAAATCAGGAAATGCACTCGACTGTATGCACAAAGCGCTTCTGCATTACACCAAGTTTAATAGGCATAAAAATTATGATGGGAGGCTGGTTAGACAGACACCGGTAATGGAACAGGTGTGAAGTCAAAATAGACGAACACACAAATACGTGCACATATATTTGGTTCATTGTACAGTGCCACAAACACAGCAGGTTTTTGATCAGCCAATGGGCATAATTTGAGTTTGAATACAATCTGAAATAAGTAAGCCTCAAAAACAAAAGGAGAAGAGTTATCCCAAATGCCCTGGCGTTGGAGTGATACAGTAATTCATCCAGCGAACAGGAAGTCTGCAGATCACACAAAGACTGATCTTAGATAAGCTTATAACTGTTTGTAGTTGCATTTATTATTATTGTCATTGTTAATATTAGTATTGGCATTATTTTTAGCGTGTGTGGAGGAACCCCTCAGATCCTCTTCTGTACCTGTCATAACTTCAACAAGAACTGTACTGGATACTAACTACTGAATACGCATTGCCAGTAAAGCGTCGGATGCGTTTTTAAGTTTTAAATAACACTTTATTGCGTTTCCTGGATACCGAGTGAAAATATCTTTCAAAGATATATCACCTAGAAAGAACTGCGAAAATCTACTAAAGGATGGTAAAAAAGGAAGGTAGGTTCTCTAAGAATGCGAGATTAGATTTATAAAACAAACTCTGATTATAAATTACGTTGATGACAATGATCCTAAGTTCTAATTCGAGTGTATTGTAAATAACTAAAACCTTTTAACTTGTTTCTTTTTTTGTTAGCGTTGACATTCTCAATAAAAATGATCCATGTTTAATTGCAGTAAGCGAGGTTATCCTTATTTCTTTTCCGAAAGCAAATACTAGTTACCAATCAGATTGCCCAGTCGTGTGAATAACAAATAATACCAGTAATACTTCTCTACTTTTGTTTTTAGCCCACCAAATAAGTAGCTCTTTTCATTAAAAGGGATATAACCTATCAGAGGCTGCTGAATGCTCAAGTCAAACAACAATGGCAAAATTCGATCCCGGGAACATCAAATTATCTCTGGCGGTTTTTCAGTCACCGTCAGCAAAACGACTTGTTAGGGAATCAATTTAATAATATCCAAAAACGTCTTTTGATTGATTTGAATACCTTATCCGTCTCTTACCTCTAAACATCAAGCCGAATTCTACTTTGTGTTACTGGATCGACCAAGGGATAAACTTTTTCTGGATATTGCCAGTAAGCGACAAAACTTAAGTATATTGGTAGTTAAATTGCTATGAACTGATCTCCGTGCCTAATTTCAGCTTTTTGATTTCAAGTGCCCATCCACATTCCTATTTCTGTTCGTTCTAGAGTTAAGCAATGGCTAATCTAGCGACAACCCCACCAAAATCCGCGGCCAGGGATCGACTCAATTGGCCAGTATGGTTCATTCTATTCTACATCAGTTTGTGCCAATGCGGTCCGACTGCGGACTTCCATCTGCACGCCACCTCTGAACCAAATCGCTCTAATCGTGATCAGATGACCGCAGATCAACCGGTGAACTCGGACCAACCCACCGGTTTGGTCACGCTATCTTACGGAATTAATGCAGATCGTAAAGCTCTGATCACTTGTGAAGTTGTCACAGAACCTGAGTCTATTGAGCATCAAAACACAGGGGAACTCAGAGATAAAGCATCTTTAGTAGAATCCAATGAACCAACCCAGTGGCCTGATGTCAGTGCAGTATATCTACTCTGCCCACAAGTAAGTGTTTGGGTTTGACGTTAAAACGATTCCACTCATCTTGAACCTTAGTCATATATCAGCGGTAATTTTATTTATTTTTCTAGCACTCCGGCAACTCACGAAGCGCACATTTTTTTAAAGTTAACGACCACTTCACAATATGGACACAGTGTTAACGGTTGTTTTACGAGATCATGTTTATGGACAAAGATTGATGTACACAATGGCCGAGTGAATTCCCTGACAGAAACGGAAAAAGTACTACAGATGCTCTTAAGTGGTTGAACTTAGCAAAGATCCAATCACCGGTACATTTCTCAAAATCATCATAGTTGATTGGGGATGGCGTGTTATGAATATCTTGCCACAAACTGACCGTCAGATACTTACATCTTCCAATTACCTCTGAGGATATCATCACGCAGCTTTTATCCACGCTTCGACCATCAACTGTGGCCAAAACTCAGTTTGTTTGAAACCTTTGATGGGATTTTGATTTTCTGCATGATGATAATGAATGGGCAACTCGGGATTTTTTTATATCGCTGAAAAATATGAGTAGTAGTAAACGACGTAACCCCGTAAGTAGCAGTACCATTAAAAGGCTCCACGAAAATCAATTGAGAATCCCTGTTGCAGATTAATAGGTGGCTTGTTCTCATCATACAAGCTTCCTGATTGGTGCTTGGTTAAAGCTGCTGTCCAACATCGAATACGTATTCGAACGGCAAAACCAATGTTTAATCGTTCTTCTTCCGTCAAACCACCTCATTCTTGCAAATGTGTGGGTCGCTTTTACTGGACACAAAGATTTGAGTTTGAGTGAAATTTCAAAGTGGATTATAAAGGGAATCCTTTGTAGATTCATGGCTAAAGGTAACTTTCGTCCAGTCCACGAGATTTAGAATGAAGTATAGCATAAACCCTACATGGACCGAGAGCAAAATTGTCGTCTTACGAAGATAATGTAAAATACGAAGCCAAAAGCATTTAGTGTATTGGTTTATGATGGTAAATAATCGATCTTGCTTGACCCTACCAATAAAAGTTGCAGCACAATTTTGTATACTCTAGAATCGGCTGGTTTCAATCTATCTGCTCCCATTACAATGACCCGGGGGCCCCACGTTTTCGCATCCCCGAAAGCTGAGAGGCAAAAATTTCATTGTCTCACAATGGCAAGTGCATGCTACTCATGAGTAACCAAACTCGATTCGAAGTGATATTTGCAAAATATTATCCTTTTTCACTGACCAGGTCCAGACCACCGTGTGCTACATGGACTGTATGCCAAGTTGTGTACTGGGTGACACTGGTTGTCACGTGCCCAAAACAATTTCTGAAGTAATTGATGGATGCACTTACAATCGGCCCAGTCCGACTCGCATTCTGGTCAGCTACGTGATCAATTTGGAGGCACTGAACGTCAGTGGTCAGTGGAACTGCGATTATCAAGGTCAGAGAGCCATTAGACCACTGGATTTACGAGCCGCTGAGCGGAGGAATACAACCAAGTCCACGACTACTACGACGACTGCGATGTACGCTCCACTGAATACCCCTCTTGTTCGAATGAAGTCGAGTAAAACGCCTGTTCTAAGCACGCCAATATCCGAATTCATCGACTATTCTTCATCTGAGGCCACCTCCGAGAGAATATCTTCGCACACCAGCAAGAATTCCGAGAGTGAACTGCTAGCTGACTCATCCCGAACAGGAAATGGTGAGATTTTGCGGTCTGCGGGAATACTTTTTTTGAATAAAACCTTTCTGATCAAGGTTTAAAAAAAGACTTGGACGATGTTATTTCTAGAGAATCCCCGCACAGCGATTTCCTGTACCTGAACAGTCTACTTCGTGTATCCGATTGCATATACGTTGGTTCGTTACCGATTTTACTCTCAATAGTCACTTATTTGTTGGGAATGAGGAATTAAGGGGAAAAATGGGTGAGAACCGCACTCAGATGGGAAAGCTCACAACAACATGAATAGCTAATTACGGTATGAACAAAAGCAGTACTTGGCCCTATTAGGAAATATCAGTATGTCATCATACTCCTACAATCATGTCAATATTTAGTGAATAAATGTACCCTAGTTGCTAGTTTCATATTGATGACCATTTGCATGGAGCATAAAAAGGGCACTGCCTTTCACAGTACAAATTTGCAACCCATTTTTTTGTCGTATTTTTGGAAAGTTATTCTCTCCCCTTTATACCACGTACTTCTGATCGGCTTAACCTTAGCTTAGTGTGGATTTTTCTGTCAATGCTTGATTGAACTTGGGTAAGGAAACTTTGGAGTACGAATACACACTATGCACAAATAATTCGGCAAAATAAGAGGAAACCGAAAAAAAATGTAGCGAGCACACGTAACCCAGAAATGTGTTATTTGTATCTGAGGTATGATCTGTGTGTTTTTGTTGTTTAACCCTATGCGCAGCTGTTCACTCTTGCCTAATGTACCTGGTACACAAGTGTGATCTCCTGATGAACAAAATAAATTTGTACTTGAAAAAACCGAATTTCAGTTTATGCTCATTGCAGTCTTTCACTAGAATTCACCACGGATCCCCTCCGGCTCTCTCTCCCAATATTTATTTTTGTGACTGTCAAAGTTCTACTGACTACTTTATATTCTTCAGAGATTGGTAACTTCGTGATCTCCCAGTATATAAAAGTATGTGAAGCAGAAAATGTGCTTACCCTCTGTCGTTGACAGTGGCCAAAATCGCCGTAGGTAAGATGTAAAGCCGCCAATGGACAGGACTAGACATCAAACCAGAACAACAAACGGACTTTGAAATCCTGGTGTTGCGTGCCCACCGACCAGTCCTGTTTTCCTTAGTTCCTTCATGTGAATTCATGATAACGTGATTCGATAAAAACTAGATTTTAGTTGTAAACTGTGGAAAAATGAAAATGGAACCAGAAATTGGCCTAATTAAAGTGTGGAGAAAAGCTGGAGCACAAATCAGGGAGACTGCGCACGTAATGACTACTTCGGTGTAGTTTCAGCTTCAAATGAAATCACTGTAACCTAGAATGAGACCATCAACAGAACCACCATGCACATACGGACAGGTGATTGGCTTGATCGAGGTCACTTAGGTCAACTGACCCACGAAATAGTCCCATTTCGCTACCGCCCGCTTTAAAAATACTGACTTTCATTGCGGTCAAACTAGATTTTCCCTGAGTAGCAAAATGGTCTTTGGCTGTGGATGGGGAGAGGTAGATTCCACTGTTTGCTTCAAACGTTGCCATGATTGTGACACATACAACAAGCACTACCGCCGAACTAATGGATCGATCGTTCAGTTTCCTAAGACTCAGCTCAGCTGCAGATTCGAATCCGTGACTGAGAGATGACAAGAAGAATAAAGGGATATTGGAATGCATTGAACAACAATGATTCTAGATGACCCCGTTGTATCGTGCGGATAACGACCAGATTACTTCGTGACTGAAGTAAGAAATACCTAGAGATTGTCAGTCAGAGTGATTTGTGCATGTATGCAGTGCAAAAACCCATTAGATATCGCTCATTTGAAAATTGTTTAATGTCTTGTTTAAAATCCGAGGAGTCATCTAAATCATCCATTCGTATAAAGAAGAATCCCGTAGCGCCACTATCTGCGTTGCTTTTCCGTTTCATTGGGTATCTTGATCACCAAGTAGCTATGCCTCGTGGATTGTGAATGGAAATTACTTCACGTCTATCACACGCAAGTGTTCCCAGGTCAGACTTTTCTTATATTTTTGTCACGTCTCGGAGTAGCTACCATCCTCTATCTAACCTGCCGATTCAGTTAGTCCTTTTAAGTCAAGTCAAGTCAGTAAACGCCTTTAAGCAGCCAATGCAGCGTGAATTTCAGCACCTACGTGATGTACGAAGGAATCCAAAAGAAAAAGTTGCAGGATCTAGTTGGAATGCGTAGGGGAAAGCGTGGAAGCAAAATGAAGCAGCACATACATTTAGATTAAAGACAAAGGCTAATAACCAGATCGTCGAATAATAAGTTACGGTCTACGAGTAAGCAGACAAAGTGAGAAACGAGCCCTTTTTATATGGAGACTTGCATTCACAAAGTGTTTTGAATTTCGACCAGGTGGAAGAGAAAGAGACGGCTTTAGAGAGGTTAGCCGTGTTAACCAACGAATTACCTGTGGAAGAATCACCGTGTGGTTCTAAAAATGGACTCTCCGTCCACGCAAGCTCCATCCGATTCAACTGAGATTACAGCGGTTAGTGGAGACTGTTTCAAAGTGACTAGTCCAAGGAAGTTTGTGGGTTACTTAGTCCACACCAGAGCTCTTTATTGTTATGAGTATGCCCCCCCCCTCATATACGTACCCGTGCAAACGCACAATCAAGAATGGCATCTTAAACTCTGCATTAGGTGTTGATGTCTCGCTTAAGAATATTACTGAGCCATCTACCGTTTCCATATTAACTGAATTGATGCTCGAGCGAAAGTTTCCTACAAAGTACCGTGTCGTTCAGTTCTGTTCAACTGTTCCAAAGCACCTTTTCAACTTTCAACTTTTCTCAAAAATGTAGTTTCCACTTAGATGAAGCGTTATCACTAACCAATAGGACCGCGCGTGTATTTATTAGACAATTCTGGGTGTCATTTCTGTGCCTTATCGATTTACTTCCATTATCCCTTCGTAAAATGTTGTTCGTTTGTAATGAAACCCCAGGTAACCCAGACACAGAAAGAAGATCCCGAATCGTCAGCATAAAGGATTCACCCGAAAACGTGGAAACTAGTCTGGGAAAATTCGAGCTGTTCAGCATAAAATGTAAGCATCTACTAGTGAAACATTCAGTTTTCTTCAACTACGTCATAGGTCGTCACATAGTTAAATTATGAATGCTAGGACCTCCGGGTATCCACTCTCAAACTATGAGGCGATCAGTGGACTGACCCAAACCACCCGTGCACCGTTTTGATTCAAAGAAATTTTGTGTTTTTGATTCATTATCGATTCACCTATGGATTTAATATCAAATAAGAGTTTATTACATTCTAAGGACAAGTATGCAAGTGTGCGGGTTTTGATGTTTTGATGCACTTGAAATGTACCAAAAATGATGTGAAAAAAGCATTATAGTTCCAATTTGTTTACCTCACTCTTCTTGCAAATACCGTGCGTCGTGTGTTCCGTCCAAGGTAGAAACAACCAGTCAGGCGACGATGCAGCGGAAGCCCCGTCAGTGCCTGTATCAAGTCTGACCCACGTCGTGTCACACACTGAATTGGCTTCGGCTCGTTATAGATAGCCCGTCTACAGAGACGAAGAAAGGGCGTTCGAAAACGGCCTTTGTATGTGATACTTCTTCAGAAATTGTTAGCGCGAAAGATATGATCGATTCTCACAAAATTACGATGTAGTCAGAGACAGCATAGAGACCATAATTGCCATAGTCTACAGTTTGATGGACAATTTGAAAGCCACACAAAAGTACAGTGCCTTTATCCAGGATCCAGTGCCTCCTTGTTGTCGCGAATTTTCCGGTTTCCAATGAGTCCCTGTCACGGACTTACTAACGGGTTGTGCTGGCCACAAAGCTTGAACCGAAAACGTATTGAAATCGCTCCAACCCGCAAGTAAGCAAACCGAAGCAGAAAGAAGATCAAGGCTACGGAACTGCTCGTTGGTTCTATTGCATAACTGCTTTCCATAGACGTTATATTTAACAAATATTGGTAGACTACAAGTTGCTCGATCAGAACCAGCGTATCTGGTCACGAAGCTGTGCCGGACCGTGTCCAGTATGACGCTTGCGGAATCACCCCATTAGCACAAGATGATGGGTCGATGAGGTTCGTTTTCTAGACTTGAATAAATTAAATGCTCCAAAAGTGGATTCTGTTGAATAGCAATGTCAGGTGAATGCAGAATAATTTTCACTTGGTCTGCTTTCAACTCTGCTACAAAGGTACTTGCACCTTGTGCCCAGGTCACCAAGTGGACTCATCATTTGGCAAATTAAGTTCGAACAGGTTCAGGAAACTGCATCTACTACATCGTGGTACCACAGGACCCACGCAATATTGTAAAGGCTTTGGAGGTAATTCGTGGAGGAATCCTGAGCCTTCGTCAAACCTTTCCTCCGCTGTCCCGACAGCTACTCCAGGTAAAGTATCTCCCTTGAGTTGAATGGCATTTCAAATGTCTTCCGAATTATTGAAATTGTGCCTCGAAGCAGTCACACAAGGAGACAGGGATATGGCCGTTACCTTCCCCCTCAAAATCCGTGTGCCAAAACTAAATGAATCAATCGACGTTCATTCAAGGAGACCCGGGTAGTGGACTCTGTTCGAGTACCATAAACGTTTTATTTCGCGTACCTGAATAGCAGGGCCAGAGCCACAACAGTTAATTCAGAGCTGCAGGAAAGTAACGCCTTGGATACTGCAGATTACTGATGCTGGAACTTCTGTCCCTTTAGGTCCCATCTTACGCCACAGGTTGCAGTAAAAGCCTGTAGTCGTAGTTGGCTTTTTTCTAGCTGTTATTGATACTACTCATGAGTAGCAACGGGTCTGAATATAACACTTGTCCACCGGAGAAAGCACTTAACACCAGCATCATAAATACTGTGCGTATCCCTGGCCTTTCCTCATTTTTTCATCTAACTCAGGAGGGGGTGAAAAAGCACTGATATCTCAACTTAAGTAAGGACGTCTGTGCATGCCATAGTCTGACCAAATACAAATACAAGAAATTAAACCAGCCGGAACACCAGAAGACTCAAAAAGAGATCAGTTGATTTTCCACTCCATTTAAGAGCCACTTTAAAGGCGTAATGTTTAGCAGTAGTAATCTAACGAATATGGAAACTGAAACATTTGAACATATGGTAACAAGTTACTACCCGCAGTGGAGGCTATTTTCCAGATTGTCGCTTCAATGACTAGTATTGGTGGAAAGGCTGATGATTGCCCTTTTATTAGCAACTTGTGCATTTACGAAATCCGAGCGTGAATGAAAATTTCGTTCATTTCATCCGAGCCTAAGATGCTAATAACTGACGCTTGACGGCCTTCGATTGATCGAGATCCCTTCCAGAAATACTGCTCACTGATATATTATGAGTAAAAAGGAAGTAAAACATAATCTTTATTATTGTTGCATAAATTTATTGCTAAACTGCTAAACAAACTTATATGGTACAGTCCTAGAAGTACAGGACTCATGAGATTCGAACATGTAACCACCTGATCTGTAGTCAGACGCAAAACCGTTGCGCCAGAAGCTCAGAGTTGGCAGCCAAGTGCATCACAGTGGTCTATAAACTGGACATAATGTTATTCGTTTTATTGCTGTTTGAATGTATTCGACATCAACTTAGTGAATTCTCTCCTAACCTTTTTATTGCAACAGTAACTCGTCCCGAATTGCTGATCATCTTGACGATAATCCTGGTCCTCTCACTGCTAATTAATATCGCTTTGAGTATTCGCTGTGCTTTAACGAAGACCTACATGGGTAAGTGACACACAGTATCTATGGTCACAGCCTATTCACCAGTCCTGATAAGTACCCAGATATATGCTGAGGTGCTAAACACATTAGAAATTAAATGGGTTAGATTCACACAGTTTCATCTCACTTCTTATGTCCATGTGTTCAGTATATACTTTTTTGTTGCGTACAGTTTCCGCAAGCTGTTTGAAATCAGTTGCCGGCAGTCGGCTGAGATAAGCTTATTACAGTCTAAAATCCTCGATTGTGTATTCTGACGCATTCGAAGTGGTTTGAAAAGGGAGGGTTAATTCAGTGGTTTTGCTGGTACGAGCGCAGGTAGACCAATGCACGGACTTGGCAAATGGCATGGTCAGGGTCACAAAACGGCCTCAAATGTATCTCGTGGCCATTAATCAGGTGATAGGCAGGAACTCAAGTGGGTGGTCAAGTAGTAAAAATGGATACAGCTAAGGGTGCACGCGTGTGTCCGGTATTATATCAGTGATTTGAAAGTTCTAACAGGCACATATGTCCTGCTCAAATACAGTACTGGTAAGAAAGACAAAAATATTGTAACATAAATTGACAAAATTTGAAGCCATCTACCCGTAGAGTCAATCGAATTAAACTGAAGTTCACACCATTGATTCCGTTCAGCGTCTGGTTCAATCTTATCAAGTGTGTTAGGGAAACGCTGTTTCATACACACACACACGGGTGTAAGTGGGGTGACGAGGACAAAACCTGACTTGAAGTAGACGGTCCCGTCCATAACAGCTCCACGGCCACCATATCCCATCGCTGAGCTAACGGATCCCCCTCGAATGAGCTAAAAACGATTCTTAGTCTTGAAGGTTACGTTTCTGATGTAATGCACAGAGTCATGTGTTTCACCAGGCAGTAGCGGCTTTTTGCCCATTGCCGAAAAGTTCTGAAAGTCTCATGCAGCCATCAAATTGGAGTAACCATTTCGAATACCACCTAGATGTATCATATTCCTTTTTATTGCTCCAATTTCTGTTAAACTGTGACCCATCAGTCTGAATGACAGAGGACAAATTCAACCACTGGACCTGACACAAAGTGTGGACGCTTGAGCAAGCCGAGTCATTTCGAAAGAGAAATATCGCTCGTCAGGTTCAATATATCAAGTATGATAGGAAGCAGCTGAGTACACCTACTACGGATACGGTTTAGGATGCACGGTAACAACAATTAGGCTGGTGATGCACATACCGAAGAGTACGGGTGGAGATTTTTGTTAGACAGAAACCGTTCGCACAAAAGTGTGTGGCGTGCATCATGAAGGAGATATTGCGGCCTAGTGTACTCATCAGGAACCAAATGAAATCAGTTCAAAGCAGGAAGGCTCAGTTAGATGTCATTCTCTGGTTATTTTTTGGTCTGCTGTGTTATTTCTGTTCTTCAGTTATACGATAAACGACGTTTATGTACTGAGAGGGAAGTGATTAATCATCCTGATGCTATCAACTTTTATGCTTGAATTTTGAAACTGAACAAAATTTCTACCCTCTTCATTGTTCTTCCTTTAACTTTCACGAAAAACTGTTTTCACATAATTAGTCCAGAGACACTTTATCATTCGTTTTTGTCCTTCTCAAACCCCTATTTTTAAAAGATGCAGAAGACCGTAATATTTTTGTTATTACTGACGATTTCACTAGCATGCAATACTGTAGTAGCAGTGGTAGTAGTAGTAGTATTGGTAGTAGTAGTAGTAGTGGTAAAATTATTAGTAGCAGTAGTTGTTTTTGTTGCAGAAAACAAAACATCCTGATAATACACAATAGAAATAATCCATATCCAGTCCTTGAATCTGATTGTCGGTCAGTTGTAAAATCCCTCATCGTCGGTTTGTCATGTATCACTTTTGAATTCAGCGTTTACTCCCCCTCTCTTAAGTCATTACCGCCAGTAATTTCCTATTACCTTCCACCGTAGACCATCTTTTCCGAGGAAAAAATGATCCATGTCTGGAGGCTGTCCTGTGCCTTCGGCGTCACCGGAAAGCGATTTGTGAGCCTCAACCGAAATTTTTCTTCGATTCGTTGAACAAGAGAACGATACCCTGGGGGGATTTCCCGCGCCAAATTCATTATGCTCGGGCTGGTTTGGAGCATTTCAACGATGGAAATGATTCCACAGAGGTCATGCAATTTCTACCCAACGCGTCTGTGAGTGGAGCAAACGGGTTCTGTGGTAGCATGAACCTTCCCCCGTCTGCACGAGTTAGCGGAATAAACGACGCACTGAACGCGTCCCCCCTGGCAGGGGCCAATTATGTCAGCTTTGGTCCATTGGGTACCAGCATATTAGTCTCTCCAAGCTCGGCCCGTATTTCTGAAAACCGCACAAACGATAGTATAGTTAACAAAAATGGGATAGATATGAACAATGGAAGTCTAACGAATTCAATTGTTCTGACCAATGACTCGATGAGTTATACGGATGGAATGTGTAATAATGGACCTTCGTACCTGGTGATCGACTCCAACAGGCAGTCACCAGCAGTAAATAAGCCATTCTCTAAAGATGATTCAATTCATGTATCTCCACCGTATTTCCTTTCTCCTCCTGATGCGAAACATACACAAAGTGTACAGACTCAGAAATCCAATCAGCAGCAGCAGCAGCAGCAGCAGCAGCAGCAGCAACAACAACAACAACAACAACTAACTTCGCGATCTCAAACTCGCAGAAATATGATACATCATGAGTGCGCGTACGAAGATTCCGGTGGGTCGACATCCAGTTCAAATCTCTTCCCTTCAAGCATAACACCTTTGCTAGTCCGACTGCCATCGGGTGAAGCTGGTTATTTGGTCTGTCCCAAAAGACAAGAGAATACCGAGCAGACATATTGCACAGGTAGTTTGCCAAAAAACTGTGGGGTTCAACTGAGTAATGGGTCTTTCTTTCCAATTCCCGATGGAGTGAAACCTGGATCGATGAGACATAAAGCAAGCAGTAAACTTTCAACCACGATCGACACTGATTCCGAGCCAGGACGTATGGGCATCAGTCGGTATTTTCATCTTTTATCACACCACCGTAAAACAACTCAACCCAGTGAACAGAGCTGTTCCATAGCTCATCAAGTGCCTGCTCTGCAAAGAAACGAACTAGGAAGTTCAATGGAATCGGAAACCCGACATGACGTGCAACAAATGATCGCACATGTTATCGGTAGCGAATTTAAATGTCCATCAGATGATGCGGGAACCACTGCCACGAATAACTCCCTGATAACTATTGATCGTTCAACCTCAGAAGCCGAAAGCATGCATAACACAGTACAACCAGATCGGGAACACGTTCTTCCCGTGTCTCGGGGACTCAATTTGGCAACTAAAGAATCAGTAAATATGCATTTTAACTTAACAACTGAACGTCTACAAGAGTTTGTGGCGAAACAGACTTCACCTATAGTGTTCAGTGTCTCCAATGGTCAGATGGACAGTGGGCTGAGTCAGTCAAGTTCGACCTGAGCCAGGAGCAGTCCGTTGCATCAACATCTACCATCCCAAATGCGTGACTTTCTAGCATAACGTGAGAAAACTTGTACGACGTTTTTATTTCACCAAACGAGATTGCCTTCAGTCGCGTGGACAGATGACAATCTATCATTTAGTGCTAAAATCATGCACCTTTCTAAAAGTAATTGCCTGATTACATGCTGCTTTTAAAGCTACTGAGTAGCACGCTGAACTGGTTTACAATTTTCATTCTTTTATTGGCAGGAATGTGGGCACCAGTCCTACTGCTCCCGTTGGTGTGTATAATTTAGCTTTAAGAAAGATATTTTCTTTTTTAAGACCATTTCACAGTGTGGTTCCGCCTTCTGCACGTGGCAATATAATTCCGTTTCGTTATTCATTTAATTCACCTTTTTCTCTTCGTCACACACACAAACATGACTTTCAAATGCGTTTGTTCATAGTAACATCTGTCGCATTTATAAACCGCTAATAAATGATTTATTGTATGTCGGAATCATGGTTTGATATTCTTAGAAACTGATTTGCCCAATCCGACGTCAACCGAGGTGAATCGAACGCGACCCTTCTGAAACGTGACGAGGCTGTGGAACCAGCAGAATAGTTGGTCACATTTGGCTATTTATTCGGCGTCTGCCCGTGCACCAACACGTGTACGTATAAAGACACTCATGTGTCAGATTTCTGCCGTAATTTATGGATCGTTCATGGGTGGCACACAACTCTTCTGACAGTAAGGACCTAACTGTGGACGTGTGGGTTCGAATCCCTTTACAGGTGAAAAGTGCCAGAGGTGAAGTGGAGTGGAACAATAGAGAAGAATATCTAGTAGGCTAAAATACAGGTCATACTATCGTATACAATCAAACTCAAGAACGTATCTGTTACTGCGTTGTTCGTTTTGTCAATCACCAGTAGATTACAGACGAACGGGTCGTAGTGAAGCAAGCACAAGATGCAATGGATACTCGTTTGTAACAAGAAACTGTCAGCCCCGATTCAGCTAGTCAAGTATTTTCGATTGCCGTTTGATAGATCTGAATGTAATCGAGAAGACAAAAGTAAGGGGGGTGTGTCCAAAAGAGAAGAGAGACAAGGAATCCTAAGTTTTAGTTCTCATTTAGGTTGAAAGTATCTAGCAAAAATGAGGTGGCACTCACTAACTATGGAGCCTTCGCAAAAAATCATTCTGGATTTTAGGTAATAAATAGTATGCACTGACCAGTAAGTGGTTTATCATCAAATATCAACACTAGATCTATTGCCGAAAACCCGTGGAAGTGTTTTAGGGCCGTTTCACCTCAGTTCATTTCGCTTTGTTCCACTTTCAGCGGCGCACTTCAGTGTTCCGTACTTTCGGCTGCTTTCTCATTGTTTCAGAAACTGGAAACTGAAGTAAATTAAAAAATAAAGATCATATGAAAGCTCAGGAAGATGAAGTTGCAAATCACGTTAGTAAAAAGAGCTTTGAATGCAAGTAAACCAATGGTCGCGGGACCTAGCTACGCAGCCTCGTGTCTTCAAAGATCGGGGGGTGCTTCTCGTAGACCTTAGCCGGGGAGCCTAACGCTACTTACTCAACCAAGCTGACTGTTTATGGCTTTCAAAATTTTTTTGCGGCGTCAAGGGGTAACCATATAGATTTAATAGATAATATTTATATAGTTCTCACTTGCTGTCGTCAAGTTCCATTATTTGATAGGTCAAATAAAATGGTCGTCTTAGTTTGCATTGGCATGAGCTTACAAGTCATCCTTGATCTGCTTTTACAGTTTACAGGGATTCTGGCTATCCGGCTGCATCGACAGCCGCGTGAAAAAAGTTTTATTTGTGGGGGGGGGGGCAGACTGTCGGTTAGCATCTAGCAGCAGCTGTACGGGACGGGCGTCATGGGCGTCGGTGCCACCGCCGTTGAGACTTAAATAAAGGTGAGCACATACCAAAGTGTGACCTAGGTCCATAAGTGTACACCAGAATGAGTGATGGAAGTTGACTGCTGCAAGCAGTAGGCATCCTAAACAATAGGGTCAATTTGAGTTCAACTGTATGAAGACATAGGAGGGTATGTTAGTTCAAGTTATCTTTTATGGTTAAAGTCAGTAGTATCCGGAGATAATCTACGGCCTTAAAACGACTGTACGAGACCATCACCATTGTCGGTTTGGTTGGCCGAGTTCACCAATGAAAATCCCATGTGTATCTAACGTGCTGATTGCATGCGTGCACTTCTAGTGATTATTCAGTCAATATAACTTGGCACACAAACCCGCTCATTTCAGCTCCGTTCTGCTAATCGTCATTAGTCTTACTCTTTGCAGATGAACCCACTAGAAAATAAATTGAGCGAATTCACAAACGAGGTCCAACTAGAGCAAAGATGGAAAGTCAAATGTACTAAGTAATGTTCTGAATGGGAGTGACTTGCTGGCTGCGATATTTGGCTGGGCAGTTTAACGTCTCTGCCCCACGGTTGGTTGTGTCCTGCAGTCCCCCAAGACGGTAGGCTTAGTGTGCGCTGCACAGCCCTGACCAGTACTTAGAGTTTTCACATTTTTCTTCCGTGTTTTAGTGTGGTAATCACGATTTGTCTGTCAGTCGCTGCTAGCTTCGGGGAAAGAAGCACGGTAAGGATCTGTATCGGAGACTAAATGTCTCCAAGTTGTAGTGTACTTAGAATACCTGACACGGTAAGTAACATCAGTATGACTGAATCTGTTTAGTCACTGACTTTGAGCTGTTTTTCTTGAATCAGCAAAGGTCTTGGTGTGGCTGCCACTTGTGACAGACAGATCTCGGAGTAGTATATAAAAACTGGGAAGTGCCGCGATGAACAATCTAGCCTTGAAAGACAAATATGTCAGCTACGTCGACGGCGCAGGTAACTGAGGGTGACAGTTGTAAACATACAGTCAGTACACACAGTGAAATTCCCTCGACATACGGCCTTCCTGTGAAAAGCAGGACACCAGATGATTCAACCGGCGCAATAAACCTAGAGAATTGTGGAGAACAGCATGGCCGTTTCAAACGGTTTTTTTAGAACCAGCAGTATAACGAAAGCATATTTAGGCTCCAATATAAGAGATTGAGTGAGGTAAGCAGAGACTCAAATTCCCTCATGTTACCTTCAAGTTAATTTGGAAAAAGTCCGATTAATGATTTGTATAATGATTTGTCCTTAAACTACACCACACACTGGCCTCATCCATCTGACCTTAATCCATCGATTTCTCAAGGATTCTCGTCAGATCAGCCGGTGATGATTTTACAGTTATTTTCATGGGATGCAAGAAGCATGTCAGCACACACCTAAACATTTGTTTAATTCATTTTGTCCGAAAATTATTAAAAGTTAAAATCCGGATATTCCTCTTTAAAGCACTGGTGGTTTGGGTATTCTTCCCGCCAAATGATCTTATTTCCATCCATCCATCCACGGCTCGACTTTGTTCTGGCGACTGGATAAAATTTCGCCTATTATTCTTTGTACGGGGCATAATTTTGACTCTGTCTACTTCTATTCAGAAAATAATCATCTGTAGTACTGGTTTGGAAACCGGTGGAGCAAGGCGTTGATGATATAGGTAGAACAGCAAGGCCTATGTTATGATATCTACCGCTAGAAGACCTCTGTACTAGTCCAATTTAGATACTAATACCGAACTGGAAAATGGAAATTACCAATGAACATGGATCTGGATCGAAGGAACTGAAACTAGCCCAGAGAACAGTGTTTTATTTTCGATCGCAGCAGGATAGTTTGAGCCTTTTCATTCATTGTCTAGATGTGTACATAGTAGGAACTGTGGAACATTTCATCACAAGGTCTCATCAAACCCTGTGAGAGGGTTAATCAACCGAGAGTAATTTCAGTCCCAAATAAGCTAATGAGTTGCGATTGAGAAGAACTCTCTTTATTTGATTAACATCACAAGAACTGGTGAGCTCTGTTGCTGCCATGAAAACCAAGTTGGATATCCCACTCGAACTACTCACTCCGGTCCAGTAGCCAAACTTATAAAAATGTATTCGTAGACCACAACTGAGACGTCCGTCATAGTAGACGATCGTCGTGTGGTCAACCGTATTTTAAAGTACGAAGTCCGCAACTGGACGGCACTAAGTCATATAGCGTTAAAGTGAAACAAACCGTTTAGAGCCAACTCCCAGCTAGTTTGCTGTCCACGAATGTGAGTGCATTTCCAGGTGATGAACCTTCATAGATCATTACAAATTATGATGGCCATTGCGTCCCCCGAGCGAGACAGGTGCGGCAAATTAGACGAGTTTGAGTCGACTGATTTGGCCGGCGGTAGTCAAACCGTTATCACCGTGGACTTCAGACAAGAATAACCCGAGTTTAACTCCCCGCCACCGCCGGCCACTTCCACTATTGGCAGTCTTTCATTGGCCGCGGTCCCTTTCCAGAATTGTTGCACTTTGTCGTATGATAAATAAAGGAAGTAAAATGATATTTACTTATTATTTATGACGCACAGCAATAAGTCCCGGGTTTGAGCCACAGTCGGGAAATGATGGATTCGTGTACTGAAGCCGATGACTCCTACGAAGAAGGATGAAATAGCACTACAGTGGAGCATTGATGCTTTCCTATGGTACGCTGAATGTGGACACTGCAGGACGGAGCACATAATGAACAACTTAAATATTCGAAGACATGAACTTCGGTCACTAAACTTCGTCTTTATCAACTGCATAATTCAATTCAAAATAACGAAATGATAAATACCTACCTACTTACCTACCTACCTACCTAATAATAATAATAATAATAATAATAATAATAATAATAATAATCATGATATATTTCCCGGCCGCGGTCACGCTCTACGCGTAAAAGCGTGATCTGAGTGAACAGTAATACTCATCACGATGAAATATTCACAAATATTGAAAGGCTGGTCTTGCATTCCAGCAACAGTACAATAGAGCTGGACGAAGTTTGAATGAAGTAAAATGGAAACGATTTACGCGGCGAATAAGAATCGGTTTTGAATTGGGTTACGGCTACATGGAGAATCGCCCAGACAAGCAAATTGTTGAAATGAACGTTTTGGTCAAATGTGGAAGATATTTTTTATGCAAGGGTGACACGGAAAAGTATCGGGGGATGCTTACTCGGGATCGCTGAACGAAGTAAGTTGTTATGAAGCAGGCGTATTGGTGGAGGTTGTATAAAAGTGCCCAAGAGAATATTGGTGAATACGTAAAGGAGCATAGTCTCATAAGAAGGCGGGGTGATTGCCAGAATGAATATCAAGAATCATCCAAAAGGTAAGGATTTACAGCTGGTGGAAGGCTGATAGATTCACCAGACGTACAGGATTATTGATCAAGTATAATATAATGTCAACGTGAAGCAAACTCTGAAAATCGAAGGGTGAGAATATTTCGTCTTGGCTCGAGCCTGATAATTCTGTGAAAAAGACAAGTACATTATATCTTATCGAGTCTCATGAGGCTTTTGTGTGACAGTACTGGGCGTGATGAATGAGGATGGTAAGCAACACCACCTTTGAGGATGCTTCTCTGTGCATGCAGAGAGTTTAGTTTCGACAATGTTAATTTTAGTGTCTTCAAGTGCCCCTGTCCGCCACGACGAGTCGTTTTGGAGAGGAGGCGGGTACCACCGACCCTGAAACGTTTATTATGGTAATGCGTGCCCTTGTACGGCTGTTGCTTACTCGAAAATGGCAGGATGGGGCTTGGCCAGTTACGAATACGTGCACGTAGATCTCTCAGTCTTTCATCTGCAACATCCGGTTATCCAAAACCGGGTCCGGGAATAATCCTCGAGCAACTTTCGTTAGTAATGCGCATGTGAGTATTAGTCCCGGGGCGGGGCAAAGGATTTTTCAGTAAAATATCAGGATCTGAAAGAAAAATGAGAACGAAAGAAGAAAACAGCCTGGTAGTTGCACCAGCTATGGGTGACGATGGCTAAGGCAATGGATTGGAAAAAGTACTCGGTGTTGCGAAGAAGCTTTTTACGTGGGTACGGACATGGTGCCTCTCCGTGGGAGCAAAGAAAAAAGCAGAAGCATTCGGCAGCTGAGCGGAATGAGATCCTCACAAACTATGAGCATTTGCTCAGATCACCGAGTGGTGCTTATTGAAGAACGGTAGTCCGAGTGGTAAAATTGGAGTTTATGAAACAGTGCAAGTAAAAAGGGTGATAGGACCACTGAGTTAGAGTCTGAGACAAGAGAGTCAGGTGAAGTTAAACATCTACCACAAAGGAAGAAGATTGTGTTTAGGGGGAGGCTCGAGTCACGAGGCGTTTTGGCTACGCAATTGATTCAGTACCGTAGCAGACAACCTATAGATGACTTTGGACAACACTATTGGTCCATGAGCTCGAGCAGAACACAAAGGAAGTAAAGTTATGGATAGTAAATTATAAATCTGCTACTTTTATATTCCTCTTTCAAGCTATCCATCGGAGAGCATTGGCCCAAGACCTCAGCTGGAAGTGTGTTTTTTCGTTTGTTTTTTATTACAGAGGATCAGGAGAGCCTATTTACCCCGTAGGGTGTACTTTCCATTCCTCCTCAACCCGTCTTTCTTTACACGTGGTCCATGGGGTCGGCAACTGCTCGGGAAGGCTATTTCTCCTCATTGTGAGACTGCCACAGGCTAGACACCATCGCCTTCACGGGTGTCGCGGCCTTAAGCTGTGAAAGAAGAAGACAGAAGATGGAACGAACACTCAGATAACAGCAGCATTCCTGAGGCTTTCACTCAATCACTTGCCTCTGCCAATAACAGAGTCGGACACGTTCCAGTATATATATGTGAGCCATCTGGTGACTGTACCTTTGATTTCCATATGCAGGGGAACTTTATAGGCGTGACAACTTTGGTGAAAATACATTAGCAAGAGGCTTTTCAGGGGTTGACCGTCAGCCAGTGCTGTAGCAATGGGTGCTTGGTGTTGGTATATCAATAAGTGCCTGCGTAAAGTTGCATGCTGAAGATAGGAACTGATGAACCGTAAAGATCTTAAGATTCACTAAACCGGAAATTGATAATTGAAAGAGAGGATTGGATGGGGAGAAATTCTCTTATGGGTCACTGTGAAACAACTTTGTGAGCGGTTGCGGATGAGTGTTGTGCAGATGAATAAAGCTTTCTATGAATAACAGGCTGATGGTGAAGGATTGTTTCCAAATCACGAGCCTCAGACATAATGGTAGGAGTCAAAGTAAAGAGATTTCCAAAGGTTAGGCATTGTTCTAGCAGGGCACTGAACTGGAATTTCATTTATGAGTTAATTTATCCATAAGCAAATTAAAATTCCAAACCAACTGGATGGGAGAGGAGTCAAAAGCTATAATCCTAAAGTTTGATGCCTTCTCCATAGGCTTGATCCTCAGATATGCTGGTGTAGGTCAAAGATAACATAACTGGCAGTAAGTTGTGATTTTAGGGCATGGCTTAACTGAGCTATTGATGGGCACTACGAATAGCCAGGGGCAGCTCATTCAAAAGCTTTGAGCATTTGATAAGAAAGAAATGGGATCTCATTGTAATCCTCGACGGTGTGATGGTGAGTCCGAAGTCCCTGTGGCGTAGAGGATAGGAGGAAGGTGGGGAAAATTGTATGAAGTTAGTGGAAGAAAGCTCAGAGCCATGAACAGGCCTGTATAGAAATCATAAGTTAAGTCTGTTGTGTTCGGTATTAACGGGGAACACCGTAAGTAACAAGTCCGTTTATTACCGTTTCAGTAAGCACGTACGTGAACGAGCAAGCAAGCAAACAAGCAAACGAGTAGATCATTTACAGGCAAGCGCAAGCTGTAGATGCGATCAAGTACGGTCAAGAGGGGCCGCTCAGCAGTAACAAACCAACAAGCATGTACGGCTCAGCGTCAAAGTCTAATTGGTTAGGGCAAGGCTTTCGTGGCACGTGTAAAGTCACAGTGATGTGCGGGCATGCATGCATGCGTATGTGACTAGTCGAGTCAGTGAACAAGCATGAATCAGCAGTCAATCAGATTAGAATCATCTTGTTATCGATCCAAAAGCCAATGAAATCACACAACGAGGTCTAGCATGCCTCAGCCATAACGATTCCAGGTTTAGTAAAGTGCAGCTCTCTTCCTAACTCAATGAAGAAGAGTGTCCTATTGGCTTTTTGATAAATGAGAGCTGGACTTTCTCAAGGCTCTTTCTATCCTTTTTAGGTATTCCGGAGAAAATAATAGAGCAGTATTCGAGATGGGGTCTTGCATGAGATTGGTAGGTAAAGAGAATATTGTTTTATTTTAAATATTCTGAAAACAAGGCCTATTATCAGCCTTGCCCTGACTGTCTGGAATGATACATGTTCCGAGAATTGCAGATTAATAGTGTATTGAAGCCCCAGATTCCGCACTGATGAGCTCGGGGCGATGAACACTTGATTCAACGACAGGGTTCCGGGACAGACTAGACATCTGTAGGTAGTGCAGAAGCTTTTAGAAGTCTAGAAGCACATGTGCCACGAAGAGTGCCATTGACCAAGTTGTTTCAGATGATTATCTAAGTTAGACAACGCTGTGCTCAAACCTTTGTGTTGGAACCCATAAACGATTTGAAGTCATCAACGAAGAGGAAGGCAGTGCCATGCTATACTACTGGAAAAATGTCGTCGAGATAGAGTACTGAAATCGGCGGATCGAGTACACTTCCATGTATGACTTCACTAGTGACAGACACCGGTTGAGAAAGGTGACCATCGAGACTCTACCTGCGTCCGATCCTACAGGTAAGAAGTGATCCACTATAAAAGCGGATCACGGGCTCGAAGTTTGGTCAGCAAGACACAGTGAGGAACTCGACCGAATACCTTCATCATTTCGAGGTAAATGCTAATCATAGATTTGCCATTGTCAGCTGCCGTGGTCAGGAGGTTGAAGATATCCAATGGACTTATGGTGCAAGATCGTGATTTTAGGAAACCACGTTGACCTCTATGGATGAGTTTAAAGGACAGAAGAAACTCAGAAATACGATGTTTAATCAAACGTCCCATTAGTCTGGCAGCTAAAGAGGTGTGGGTAAAAGGACGGCATTTTGAAGGATCATGCACTGGACCTTTTTGTGGATTGGAATAATGGCTTAGGATTTCCATTGTGATGAGAAAAAGTCACTTTTGAGGGATAAGCTGAAGAGATTCATGAGGATAGCAGCTACGTCAGTTTCACAAAGATGAAAAAGCGAAGGAGGGATACCGTGATAGACAGGGCGAGGGGGTGGTCTAACTCTGAGTTGTGGATGGACCAAGTTGTTTAAGCCCAATTCGGTGTCAGGGGCAACATGATCGGCGAGGAGGGTGGATTTGTAGTGCCATCAGTAGTCATGAATTCTGAGAGAAAGATATTCAGCGCTTCAGCAATGGCAAGTAGAGATTTAATTCGCATTCTGTTCGCCAAAATTAAATAGGGTATTCCTGAAGACTTGCTAGGATTTCTGCTCTTTGCAAATCGGGCCGTCGGTGAGATCTACCATGGCAATTGGAGGAAGATATCTCTTGTTTTTTCAGCATTTCATTAGTCCGAAGACTGATGGTTACGGGGAGACTTGGAGTTGTACCAATGTGGAGAAGTCTCTGGTACTGTTATAAATCTGCGATTTCGTACGTTTATTTTGCAGCTTTTAAAGTGAAGAGCTGTGGGATCCAGAGTGGTTCTGATTCTAATCGTTCTAAGCGAAAAGTGTTCAGGCACAGCTTATAAGTTAATGCTACTCATGGGCTTCAGCAGATTTTCGGTGGATCGCGGTCATTACATACAGCACCATAAATAGCTAAAAACCATTTGATTCCTTTGAGGCGGAATCTCACCCACCATGTATCCAACCATTTATGCAAAGCAACAGCAGAGAACACCAAGTTACTACGTGGTGTGTGCTGTCCGAATTAGCTTGAGGCCAAAAGAGTGAATTAAAATATTTGCATGCCTGCTTGCATGTGTGTGGGTATCTAAAGCAAAGCAGCTAAAGAGAGCCGAAATTCCAGTGGTTGTTTGTTGACGTGTCAGTTTGATAGACAGCCTGAGTCAATAGGCTAACGCGAGTGGGATCGTATCAATCGAGATTTGCCGAAAGAAAAATGAATTGATTGAATGTCAAAAAAGTGAAACAGTTCTGGCTCGCACGAAAATCGAATGTGTTCCGATTCTGTCACTAGGACTTTCACAATGAAAAACGGATTGTAGATTTCGAACAGGCCAATGCGCTCTAACTATAAATAGTAGAATAAATGAACGTTGAATGTGACATAACTGATTGATTCCGACTGGCGGTCTCCGTCTAATCAGTTCTCGGTGTCAGTACAACTTGAATTTCGAGTATGATCCGGTCACGTGGCTCACTGGAAGATTGTCTGCAGTCGGTTGTCATTTTGTCAAATATATCACCTGCAATCAGTTGTGGATCGACTCTCACAATCAGAGTGGTCGAGTATAAGTGGAAGCAAAACGTAGTAGTCGATTGTGCACTTTTATTCAAATGTTCTATCTACAATTTTTCGGTTCATATTCTAGCATATTTTTACACGAATTCTTCAGTTATCCTCCTAACAGTTGTTCAGTCTGTCCGGCACCTCTTATGCAAACTTTTATGACCGAACTGATGCTTGAATTTGTTTCCTTTAGTTCACAGGACTAAGGCAACAATGATTATCAGCATAAGGGACTTCTTCATGGTACTTAAGATAGTGAAACCCTATAAAAAGTCGTGAAAATGACCTTTCCTTGGAAAATCATATTCAGCATGCTTGTAATGAAAGTTGAACATAATAATTTTCATGATAAGCAGGTGGTTCTCAGTAGCTGGCATCAAATTAGTGCCATACAATACCGCACCTATCTGGATCGACAAATTCGGGACTAGTGTATGCACGAGGCAAACCGTCAGATCATTAGATCATTTGACTAGTTTAATCTGACGAAAACGTTCATTTCTTGATACCACCTCCACTTCAACACGCATTATACTGAATTTGTGGCAAAATGCCTCGGATGAGCATCGAAAAAATCTATACCGTGATTGTGACTTCGCTGTTTGAGTACACGGATGGGGAGGAATATGGCCCTCCACTTCCTCAGATGATTCATGCAGAGCCAAGTCTAGTCAATCCAAAAGAATCAAGATGAACAAAAAGTTTCATTAGAATGGTACCGTGACCGGAGGTGGTCAAACGGTCATCGTGGTAGAATTCAGACTCATCTGTCCTGGGTTCGAACCTTCGTACCACGGTAAAATCCTGTCATCTTCGAGTGGCATGTTTCAGTTTGCGCGTGATGCTGACAGGCACAGCTTCGTAGATACGCAAGCTGAGGGGCCCCAACCAATCAGGATCGCCGAGGACAGGTACGACAAAAGCTCCCCGTGGTTCGCCATCTTAGAGTCTACCAATTATCTTCTCTGATTTAACATATTTACACAAGCCAGTTCCGTTATACAGTTGACGTGGTATTCCGCAGCCTTACTGTTCTTGCTACTTTGGTTTGCGTAGATTCGGGTGGGAGAGGTTTCAGTACGTCCTATCAGCCCGGGCATTGCGGATACTATACCCAGCTACAAGCAAACACCACGCATCTTCCGTTTGAGCACGAATCACATCAGAACAAAACTACTCATGAATTAGGAAAAATTAATTGTTATGATGAGGTGTATGCAACCACGAGATCTAATTCGTGTTTCATCGAAAAACCCGTGGATATTTACAGCAAGGGAAACTGTCCAGAGTGATCAGATTTTCGGTGATAATTAATGGCCAGAAGGAGCCAAAAACCTGCTCTCAACCAGGAGCAATTCACCTCCATTCAGTCAACCGTTAATTCTGCTCTTCTGTGCTCTGGTTTTGGTTGCTACCTCACAGCATCGTCTACCTGAAGGCAGAATGAATGGAAACATAGAGCGAGAAATAGCCGAAAACAAAGTAATCAATGGGAATCACGACGAAACAGATGGGATGTAACGAAGCTACTGGAAGCGATACCAGCAGCCATATCACCGAACCCTTTGAGTCCCTGTCAGTGGCAGACCGCCGACGATAAGGTGCAAGTTGCACGTACGCAACGCGCTAACCAGCTGACATGCAGCCACCTCGTCCAGTTAGTTAATCTGCTACCCACTACAAAGACTACCAGCGCATAACTGATAGCGGAAGGAATAGGAGCTAAAGTAAAAGGTGGAAATAAATCGATTAGGCATATATACATATATATATATATATATATATATATATATATATATATATATATATATATATATATATATATATATATATATATATATATATATACGCTATAGTTCTTTTCAACATACGCCATTCTCACCCCCCTTTTACGCTACTGATCTACTTATTGTGAGTTTTACAATGGTGAGTGAGTTACGCAATCATCCGACCATCATGTTCTGTGTGTTGACTGCATCCAAATAGTTACGCCTGTGTTTGTGTTCGACCTCTGATAGTGTTAGAGCATCTTCTTTAGAGAAACACATATGTCACACAGATGAGCAAAAACTGCAATAAAATGAGCCCCATATTACTGTGGCTTATTAAAGTTTACTGTACCACATTACATTTCATTGATTTCATCTTTGATCAGGATGAGACGCCAGCGTCTGTAACCGGCTTAGCCGCTAGCCGTACACTGGACCGTCTGCTATTCTTTGAAATGAATGAACAGATCAAATCACATGGCTCAAAAAACGAGTGACAACTGTTTCAAGAAGTGTTCAGCGAAGGATTACCTTATTCCACTTCAAGTCTAACCAGCCTTTGCAACAAAGGGATATCTTCAGGCTTTGCGTCTCAAATTCTCCGGGTCATTTGATCTTGAGATGATGGTCCTCTTCATTTGACAGTATATATGTCCAAACGATCGAACAGCAATGTGTACCCCTGACCAGCACACCCGAAGGTCGGTCACTCAATTCTTTGAAATTGTGCTAGCAAACTCTGTAGTGCTCCAAAGAGATGGTACCTCTTGGGTATTGTTATTTCTTTCATCTTACCACGACGGTTAAAATACTCTATCATAGACTGTCTTCGCTTATGGTTTTACCAACTGTGCATTTAAACGAATCGTTAGTGACCGTGATAGTCATCAAGCTGACTGCTAAACCTACTGACCCCTTATTACCCTACAAGAGACATCCAACTCACTCTCAAACGAAAAAGTGCCCATGAGGTTTGTGAAAAATAATGTGCATGATTACATGTCATTCAGATCCTGAGGTGAAGAACGTCTAGAGAGGAGCCAATGAGAGCACCAAAATTTCCTCAAACAGAGAGTAACAGTCAAAAGGGGCTATAGCACACCCCGTAGGTATTTGGGCGCTAAATAAACAGACCCCAGAAGAGTTTCCCGATCTGGGGCGAAGGCCTGCTCACGCCAGACGTTCATGATTGACTTACACTACTGTGCAAAAGACGTCCTCCACTTATTCACAAGTATGTGGAAAACTCGTTGCTCAAGTCGAAAGAAAATCCAAGTGTTGAAAACAGTGTGTATTTGGGTAGTAGGAGATTAGATTTGAACAATATGATTCGCCACGCAGCTTTGACGCTCAACTCACCATTGGAAAGTATTGAAGCACTGTACAGCTGTTTCATCCTTGGTAGGAAACATCAGCAGTGCACATCTACCGACACCCCATAGGGACTCGAACCCAGGGTGAACGCTTGAGATACAAACATCTTAACGGCAATGCTATCCGGGCTGAACGGTGCGTGTTCAGGCTACTCAAACTGACCCTCACACTCTCTCTAGCTCGAGTGACACAAAACAACCAGTAAAATCATGTTTCTAGCGAAAGGATTCGACAGAAATCCTCATGATAAGGCAGTTTTTCATGCGCTCATTTTTGGCAAGCATTAAAGCGGAGGTTGAGGGGGCTTTATTCAAACGAACACCATTTCGCTTGAATAGGGCAATAAAAAAGACTTGTAATATGACCAATCACTTATCAAACTGACAATAAGGCACTGCAGGCAAAAACCCGTCTTTTGTTTATCTCAGACCGAGTGAATACTGCTGGGAGAATGGGCCAGATGGGAGAACTATATGTGAATAAATTAATGCAGCTGTGTGTTCGTTGTGGTCCCTCGCATTTCTATTTTACGGTTTTTCTACGGATGGCCAGAGCAATCGATCCTGTTGCAACTCGTGCCGAAGCAGCCCTCTAACGTGAAACAGGTTACAGCACAACTCGTCAGGTGACAGTATATTTACATGGATGAACAGAATGACATTCAAAGCAAAAATAGAAATACGTTATGTTATTAAACAATAAAATTTTACAAAAATAGAACGTGCTCGAAAATCAGTGCCCAGCTGGACTCATTTCACCTTGCAACAAGCCTGATAGCATAATCAGTTGGTCTCTAATCCATTTCTGTCCAACAGCTTACCATGTTCGTTCAACTAAAAATAGAAGCCTCGCGCGATCTGACGGCTTACTGAATGTTGACTGATCAACTCAGTTTGACTCGCTAAAAGCTATTACTAACCTGGCTTCAGAGAGGTTTACGCGACTTCTTGACATAAGTCGGACAAAAGTCAGTTTGGGGTTTAATTAATTTTAAGAAATGATTCGTCATGCAGAGTCAACACTCAGATAATCTTGGAACACCATGGAAAAACTGCCGTACAGCTGTTACGTCCGACTTGGTTGGAATCATCAGTCGCAATCCAAATCCACTTTGTCGGAGTGAATTACTGAGAGGGAAAGCCTATCAGCACCTTTCCGATATTGAATCTGAACTGTAGCAGATCGTTGACCGCGCAACGACCGACTGCTACGAGGGGCAGTTTTTCAGTTGGGTTCCATACTGAAAGAAAACACTGCGTTACAATTAACCTTTGGAACTTGATTACTTGATAAGTTTTGCCTTTCCATAATTTACCCCGGGTATGATTCCCGGTTGAGGCACGATGAGTATGCATGGCAGCTGATGATTCAGTAAAATTCGGTTGAACCAGCCGTATTGTGTGCTTTCATGGTATTTAAAGGTGCGTTGAGCGTTGGTAATGCATGATAAGTCGTTTCGTGATACAAATAGACCAGCCAATGAGCTAACAGCACGTGATGCATTTAGGAAAGTACAACAGGGGTTTCATCATAAATTAGGCAGTCGTAGCTGTATTCCACGTAAAATGGGAAAAACATGTTCAATTCAACCACAAGAAGCTTCGAATAAGATGGCAAAAGAGCTTCAAAAAGATCAATTCGAACTAAATTCCACCGTCCCTAAAGTCGTTTTCAGTAGCTGGGATCGAAAACTCGACACCACCTGTCATCTTTCTGGTAATCCGCTCTCACCTGACTAGCTACCATGCTAGATCTTTTGAAACCCTGGTTGGGGTATCCGCTTTATCTCTTAGGCTTGTGACTGCTAGTTGCAGCTGACCTTTGAGGCTCATGTGTAAGCAAGAAATAAAAATCGACTTGACCGGGGTGCGAATGCATCATTCAATGCAGGTCATGGAAGCACTTAAGACATCAGATGGAGAATAACCAGTCAACATATAACCACTCTAATACAGCTTTGGATGCCTCAAGAAACCCAACGAGATAGGGGAGTAGGGCAGCTTTGCAAGCGTTGAAGCGGGCAAACAAATGTTTAGAGCAAGCCCGGGATCGGGATAATGAGAATGGTAATGGTCCATCAGTATCTTCTGAGAAAAATTTAGGCAAGTATACGAATTAGAGATATGATACAACGAACAACAACTACGTCCAGAAAAACGTTTTTGAGACCTGACGATGCGTATGAAGTCTTTAGCAAGTAAATCAGCAAATACGGTAGGTGGGTCGTAGAAAAACAGTGGTAGATTACGTTAGGATACAAAACCTCCAACTAAGTGAATTGAGGGTTCAAAAAAGACTGCATACATCGAATATAGACAGTCTGCTGCCTGATTTTCTGGAGAACTGTAACTACATATTCAGACCAGAAGTGATCCCATCTGATTGTTCTTCTGTTTCAAATGGAGTGCCACAGCTTCATGTCCACCAACGATAGCAGGACTCAACCAGTCACACAGTAGATTCATCTGAAACAAATTAATTAGATCATCATGGTGAAATCGGATCGTATTGTGCCTGGCCAGCACACTGTTCGCCAGTGGCGCCACTTATTGCTTCACACGTTAAGGGGAGTGTGTTGTAAATAAACAGCAATAAAGCATACCCAAAAATTCTATCCCCTCAGTTCTAGGAGTGCACCATTCTGGTCTCGATACGTTTTACTGTGTGAATTCCGAGTTGATCTAGTTGCTGCCATGAAATATCATTATAAGGAAACAGGGTAGGTTTTACGTCTAAAAAGAGATAAGGGAAGACCATCGGAACAAAATCCGGAGTATAATTTTGGAAGGCATGTCCGTTGGATGGGATCTTTTTCGTTGTTCCGAAAAAGGTTGGATCTTAATCCCAGCTGACTAACAAAGTTATTTGTATTTGTCTCACAGCTACTCGTGAGTAGCGAGTAGGGTTGATGGTATTTTGTTTGGCTGACTGTTCTTTGGACTCCATCTTGCATTCAAAAACGCCAGGTCATCCGTTCAACCTTGCACTCAGAAGCACCAAGCTCGAGTTTCGCTCATGTTAGAGCTCATCAGTGGTGCATATCTTCCTCCATACCCAGGGTTTGAATCCTGGTCTTCTCATCTGAAAGGGGTCCGCCAACCAGTACCGGTGTACTTCAAGGTGCTATCCTTTCTCCGTATTTGGTTTCAACATTCATTAGTCATTTGCCTGTCTCTCACCGAGCCCGCATCTTTAAATGTGCTGATGACGTTTTTTAGCTAGGTATGTCTTAAATAGATCAGACTTCGAAGAATTCATAGAAAATCTTTCACATATTCGGGACCTTTCTAATCAATCTGGTCTTTTGTTGAACAGTAATAAGTGTCAAGAACGTTTTTTATCCACCGCTCGTTCCCGATTCGTTAAAGACACTTCTATCATTAACTCTTTTCCCGTCGTACGTATAAACCACGTGAAACATTTTGATGTTAAGCTGCAGCGTAATACGCGTTGGTCTTTGCACATTGAAATTATGGTAGGAAAAGTGCACAGCTTGTCGTATCAAATTAGAAAACTACGTCAATCTAGTGCCCACAGTCTGTTGTTTCCACTTTTGTAAAACAATGTGTATTACTTATCATTCTTTATTGTCCCCCCGTCAATTTCCCAAGATCACTGAAAAAGAAATTTGTCACTCTTTGCAGAGACTCACGCATCATTAGTTTTTTTTTCTGGTATAGCCTTAAATGGCCTAGTTTTGGAGCTGTGCACTAGCCACTTAACAGCATCCGCTGCGCTTTCACAGAAAATCCTTTCTACTACTTCACACCCATTGCATTTTGATCTTACTCTTTGTTAGTCCGATGCATTGGCCTTGTATAGGTATAAACTGCTTCCCTGTATAATTAGGTGTTTTTTGTTTGATAACGCAGCGTTATCGGAAAAGATGGTAGTCAGTCGGCTTTTCGGTTACCGCGGGTAACTTTTCTCAAGACCAGTGACCAAAAAGTCTACTGACTAACATCTTTCCCGATAGCACTGTGTTACCGAACAATAACCACTTACTTATAACATATCATATGACGGGTCGTTTTTTCGATAAACTCCGAACGGATCAGGAATCTGATACATTGCTTCCCTGTAGATTGTCTTTCTACAGGAATTCCGTTGTTCCGTTTCTAGCATGTGTCCTAATAAACAAGGATGTCGTTGTCTGAAATGAGATCCCACTTTGCTCTGCAGCTTACTTTGGCGGTACTTTTTGGCTGAAAAGCTTTGTACAACTATGCTGAAGCTGGTATATATACATTACAACTGCGCCACCCCGATCTCTGGCAAGAGCGAAACTCGAGTCCGGTGCTTCTAAGTGCACGGATGGTCGGATGACCTGAGGTTTGTGCGTGAAAGATGGAGTCCAAAGAACAGTCAGCCAAGCAAAGTGACAAAATTATGGGTAAAAAGTATAGACTGATGAACGAGTGTAATCTTAAGGCAATCAATGACGGTTTTATATTTCAGTAGTTTTCATTTCACTTCACATACAAGTTTTATGCCACCATGGATCTGGTAATGAATATTGCTTTTATGCGTCTTATTTCAGCTCAAATCTCATCAAGTCACTTTGAACACGGTATCAGCTTGAGTTGAATAGAATGTTCTTTTTGCACTTTTAGTGACTTCAACAGTAATGGGACATACAAAACAATGATTTCCCGTCAAAGATTTGAACAGAAAAGTGAAAAATATAGATTTGCACAATGTATCCTGGACTGTTTCGCTGTGCATGAAACATGATTGAAGTGGATGAAAAGGGATAGGAAGGAACAAGAATGGGAGGGGGAGTACATGTCAGGTCAGCAGGGTAGGGTAAAAATGACTTCATTCACCCGGTCTACTCAGTTCACTTTTATGACTGAGAATGTCTAGAACCTCAGTGTATCTGAGCAATCTTGTGTTTGTAGCTTCAAAAGGCGATATAAAGTCAATTCACAGTGATGACTTCACATAAGAAACGGAAAACAATTAGATCTACAACTAGGCAAAAACTGGTTCCGCAAAAACAGCGTATCTCCAACCTACGCCTTTACGATCATATACAACACAAGAATGCTCAACTACACTGAGGCTGCAGCCATTCTCAGTAATGTGCCCGAACTGTGTAGGCAGAGTAATGTTCCTACTTGAAAATGACTGACACCGGTTAGTTCAGGAATAAAATATTCTTGCATGGTGGATACACGATGCGGTGTGTACACACACACACACACACACACACACACACACACACACACACACACACATCAAAAGTACATTTCAAGCAAGTCACGGGAACCATTCCGATACAACGTGACAGAAACAATTTAAACGGGAACCACATACGCATTGACAAGAATTTGACAACTTCTTGACTGAGTTTTATGATCCGTTCAGCAGATTCCAGAGGGTTCATTCGAAAATTATGCTAGTCCTAACAACCGACTGCCATGAAGAAGGGCTCAACTGGAAAAAGAGAAATTAGTCATGACGATTCATGTCACATGCACCAGAGAGGAGTTGACTTCCTCAAGCCACGGGTAGAGCCGCAAACAGTGCTGTTCGCGCGATTTGTGAATTGATCTTGTCTGACAATGTACGGTGTGTGCGCCTGTAGTAGACCCCCGCCCCAGATTGCAACCTTCCTGAATTCAACAACCTCCCGGCAAGAACCACTGGTTGAGCAAAAACATTTCTATTCTATATTCCTCCCCCCCCCCCCCCCCCCAGAAGTGAGCAGAGAGATTTTCCAAACGACACTGGTTGCACATATGGTATCAATTAGGGTCAATCGGCTACTGGGTTTGATAAGTTCTAATCATGCAGATCGAGTTTTACCTGGGTTAGACAAAAATAAAGTTGTGAATTTCCGTTGATTGGGGTTGGTAGAACTTCCGTCTCATGCTAAGACCTCGATACGGTTCTTCTGTCAGGGTAATCTAGCCAAAAGTTTATCTACATCAACACTGATAAGTAGACCAATAATCACGACACTTGTAAGCCATTTTTGTACCCGCTTCTGAAGAACGTGGAGATCACACATCGCAACATCATGCAGTTCGTCTACAAATTGCACTCAGTCAGTTTTAAAGTTATCAATTTGACTCAATTCAATAAGGATCACTCAGTTGGGTTTTTGTGGCCGCACCCGCATCATGTGTCCAGCAAGCGGGAACATTTTGGTCCTGAGTCAAAGGATGAAAGTGATCCAACTGCGTGAATCTGGGAAAAGTAATCGGAAGATTGTAGAACTAACCGGTGTCAGTCATTTTCATGTATGACACTTTTAACGGAAAAAGACCTCATCACACAAGAGTGGCAAAATTAGTAATGCTTATGTGGCTATATCCTTCTGGCCACTTTCCTCTGTGGACTCAGTACCTCCCAGCAGTAAACAGAGTTAGCGATCGCGACTAGGGTTTGTTGCTTGAGATCACCAATGTAGTACTTTTTGATCACCTATATGCGAAATTCAAATTATTGGGTCCACCGTGTCCAGTTCATTAGAACAGAAAGAAAATGAACGTCACGAGAAGTACGCTATTCGTTTGCTGTTATCGATCGCAAACTTGACCACGAGGAAAATATTGCAGTAGAGTAAGCCGGATTGGAAGTTCTTACAGTACTCTCTGTGGGAGAGAAACGGTGTGTTGGGTTAGGACCAATGTAAACACATGTTCGTGATTGATAAAAGCAAAAGAAATGCTGACCTTTAGCGACTTGCCTTCTGTCATGACTATGATGCCCCCGGAGCTATCCGGACATTGGTGTACGCCGGGTGATTCACTCGCAGTTGACATGAAACAACAACCGAGTAAGAATAAAAAGGCCCGTTTTTGAAAAGCTCCTAAATCTTTTATTATTACATTGGTGTTTTAGACAGATCACGTATGAATGAGGTGAATAAACTCATGTTCTACTCACCTCAAAATTCAATTCAGCTTTACTCGTGCTAGTGATGGCTTTCTTCAACCACTACTCCCGGATTATTTTCTTATCTGATTCATCGTTGATTGACCCGGAACACCGGCTACTGGTTCGCTCTAACCACATTCAGTCTAACTCTATTCCAACTATCTATCTATCATAACCGATAATCCCCCTTGTCAAGCCAGAGGCTACCGGTAGACGCCAATTACAAGTTTTCTCAAGGGTTATAAACAGATAATGACACTGGTTCGGAAAATTGTAATGTTCTACTTGGTTCACTATAAGTATGGCAAAATGGTACACTATCCAGCCATTTCGCCGGTCTTGTCAACCTCTTTTGACAAGGAGCAACCTTCCGCTAGGATTCCAGGAACGTTATTCTGCTAATACCACGATACCGAGTCAAACGTCGCATTTGTCAGAAATCAATCTGCTTTAATTGACTCAAACCTGGAACTGTACAATCAGAAATAAAGAATTCCGGGCATGTGTACATATTGCTTTCGTGTTTATTCAGAATGTAGCTTACAGTATGGCTACCTGGTAGGTAAAATTCCGATCAGTCATAATGCGGTCTAGTTGTCTCGGGATAATCTGATTATATAGTTTTAAATTCACCTGTCAATCTGGTTCGTTTCGTTTTTGTGCTATTTGGAATACTTGAACTGAAAGGACATCTGGATATCGCTCTGACTGGAAACTTAGTACACCGAAATAGCAAAAAAACCAAGGCTGCAGAACTGTGCATTATTTTTACTGCATAGCTCATCTCTATGAAATATCAAAGGCACAAACAGGTAGATTACCAGCTGACCAATCACAGCCGGCTTCTGTTGTGCATGATCACAGTGATTCTGATTGGTTGAGGCTTCTCATTGAAAGTAATCGCGGAGCTCTATCGTACGGTATTCCGTGAAGTGGCTGCCGAATCACCACAGTCTTGTCCTGAAGTCAACATGCACAGTGTCACCCACATGGAGATTTTCAAGTCATCATCCCGTTCTTATAAAAATCGCAACCTCTGCCTGCTGTCTACTACCTGCGACCAGTTGGGACTTTAAGCGATCTCAAGATCAAGTTCCAGGCTATCTTTGATTATTCATCGAGGCCTTGGGGTCACTGCATCCATGCAAAATTACGTAATTAAAAAGGCACTTTTTGATTTCGGTCAAAAAAAAACCATGGGAGGATTAACTTTATAAGTAATTCAATTTGATACGTTGGATTTCCACGACAGTTATATACTCTCGGTGTATATGTCTGAAAATGCCCTCTCCCCAGTTGGTGCGCCTGAAGTTTCAGCATAATTTTATGCGGCATCATCATTTTCAACAGAAGAAGAACATCAGCTGTTTTCTCAAGCTTTCAATATTGCAGAAACTGGGGGGTTGTCAACTGACGTAATCACCTGACCAAACAATCTGAAGAACAAAGTCCTAACCCGGTCAGTTTCTGTCAATTCTGATGACGCATGGCGTCAAGTTGTCATTTGGCTCTTTGTCTTCTCTGACTATATTATTGCCTTGTATTCTTCGTAACTTCAAGTATCAGGATCCCGATTGCCGGTTCTGTCCCGTGTGTCCCATGCATACAGCTTCGTGAATAGAGGAAAGCATCTTAAATTTGTAGGGGGATAACACTCACGGTCCCAGTCTTCTCAGTTCTAAGAGTTTGTGTGTATGCGTACGTCCGTGAGTTGGAGCCTAGTTTCGGGTACGAACTATTTCATCGCAAACGGAATCCAGGGTTGAATTAACTACAAAGGCTCCTCACCCAAACTGAAAAGGGGACGTCGCATGCGACGTAGAGCACAGATATTGGGGTTCTTTAATAGAATGAATCCGCGTCGCTCTTTGATAAATGATCTTTTGAGAGCCTGCTTTTCCTACGAGTCGTTTTAGTACGTGGATAACATCATCGTGGAAGGTTTTTTAGTACTTTTATTCGTAATACTGTTGCAATATTTAACGTCTCCGGTTGTGGTTTCGTATTCCTGTTGATGAATGGGTTTACACCTTTTCCCACCAAGCATTGGCCAGAACCCGTAATCCTTTAGCCTTGACGCACAACCTTTAGCCATTGTACATTGCCGGTACGGCTACTGATATTTCGTGCGGCAGGGATGGTCTGGTAATTTCACCCGACTATTCCTAAAATTCTCTCTTCACTGTCTGTGTTGCAGTAGATGCACACCACCTTAGGCACGTGCATGCACCCACAACCACACATACATACAGCCTTCGTAATAATGTGTGGGCAGCTGCCCCGCTTTTTGGACATGGTTAATTCGTCACCTGGGACACTGAATGTCTCCAACCATCCCGGCAACGGGTAATGGCTACAGATTGTGCATCAAGGCTACAGAATGATGGGTCGTCGCTAATGCTTGACGGGAAAAGGTGTAGATATCCAGACACATCATAGCGGTGGAAATCACAAGCGCCCAGAAGTCGTCAACGTGAAAGACATTCTCAAACCTGGGTGATAAACCGGAGGCTAATAATTCCCACAGGAATGGAGTTACTGTGATGGGGATTGTGGAATTTCGGTTCTCTTTTCCTAATCGTTTCGACCCCGTAATGTTTCGTACGTTTGTACTTTAATAATCTAGTGACGTAAAACTTTCGGATGAGTTTCGTTTTGATTTGGGATCCGTTCGTTTGGCTACACGTTACGTTGATTCGGAATACCGAATTACAGCACGTAATTTGGAATCTGGTCGTGAAAATCAATCGAATGTGCCGACAAAAAGAAAGAAACAAGCGGACTGTGGACGGGAAGTAACCCGGCAAATCTTTGGGAATGACTTGGGTTTTTTTTCTATCCTCTGCATACTATTAGATCTGTTAGCCCTGTCAGTGCCGTGTCCTGTTTCACTCCAGATAATTTAGATTGAAAAGACATTGAAATGTATAGTTCTAGTGTCTGAGCTAGAATGTCAGTTGAGGCTAACTAGACGACAGATGGAACCTGGCACACGACAGAAATACGTTTACAAGAGTTTTGAATTACAAGCGAACGCGGATCCGACAGAGCGCAGATTGTCCCATTCCTATTATGTTGATGAACTAGGGACGAAAATTCGCCCTTTCGTTTCACCAAACAGTGGAAACTCGAAAAGTATGGTCAGTTCATAAAGCAGCACGAAAATTTCATTGAGTGAAAAGTTGTTGATCCTTGGCAAAAGTTTTTATATTTATTATATGACTGCCGTGGTAAGGTCAGAGACGCGATAGAAGGCTGTGCAATGCTTGGTCCAGCAATGGGGCACATCGGAGCACGCAGGATCCTCAAATATCTGCTTAGACAAACCTTTAGGGTAGCTGGAAACTTGTTCGAAGGTGTGTTTTCGGAAACATAAATGGCCAAGGGCGAAGCCGAATTGTTGTCAAACTTGGTGATAAAAATGCGAAATAGCAGTAAAGTACTGGAACATTTAAAACGTCATTCTGGTCCAAAAGCATTGTTCGGTGTTTACTTATGGATTTACATAGCCGAAGGGCAGAAAAAGCTGAGAAACTAACCACGCATGGGCGAGAAGCTGCGTTCGCTGATCTGACGGAGCTCGTCGGTCGTCATTCCCGCACTTTCAACAGCCGGCCTGGACAGATCATACGCCAGAGTAGCGGCGAGAATATAACCGAAACTGGCCCTGAGCTAACATGCATAAAATAAGTCGAGAGAGCATCAGTTCAACTCAGTGAAAGCTACACAACTTGCTGCATTGGTTACCGGATAGCTTAACCTTTCAGAGGATGAGTGTACCCGATCGGTGGTCCACAGGACAAAGGATTGGCGCCTGCTTCAAGTGCCTAAGTGACTCTCATCGCGCCTTAGAAAGCCCCTTCAGAGTAAAATGTGACCAAGTGAGATGCTGGTTTAATCATCGTCAACTGCCACCCAGGACTATCAAATCCGCAGGATGTGGTGGTTTCAAACCTGTGAGATTAGGCATCATGCTCGTTTGCGTCTTGACACTTAAGGGATTAAGGCGGATTGTGGCGTTTCTGGACACGGGGTTGGATATTACGCTGGTTCCGCGCGAGCTTATAAAAGATGTGAGCTAGTTGGCAAGCCTACCTCCCTCATGATCAGCACGGTTGCAGGGAGTCGTGCTAAGGATTCGATGAAGCTGGATCTACAGTTATTAACCTTGACCAAAGGAGAGACTGTAAAAGTTCTTGAAGATAGCTTACCAATGAGACCTGCCTATTCTATTAGGTCAGTCACCAAGAAGTAGTCTCGCCTAAGAGACAGTACGCTCGAAGAAGTACCCAGCTCGCTTTTTGATATATTGATTGGATGTAAACTACCAGAGGCACACTGGGTGCTTGAGCACGGAAAAGTCAGTCGAAAGAAATCGTTCGCTTTGCGAAATATATTTGGATGGACAATAATCGGACCACTGACGAACAACGTTCGAGAATCAGTATTAGTAAACTGCCTAACCGTTGCTGAGGAAAGCATCCATGGGGAACCCAACTGGCTAGACGATGTTGAATTCAGTGGTCTGTCTCAGGAACGCAAAGCTCTCACAGAAAGACCAATAAGCTCTCTCAATGATGAGCTCAGATGTGCGATATCTTGACGGGCAATACGAGATTCGTCTGCCTAAGCGACCAGCGACGAATTACCTACCAAGCAACGGAGAAAAGGCACTGAAACTTTTGACATATCTCAGGGTAAGTTGCAGCTGGTTTTCGATTTTGCGGCAAGGAGTATATCACCGACTAGGACATTGCAATGTGTCTGCTTACACTTATTTCGTGAAACATCCAAAAGGAGATACCGAGTGGCAGCGTACGGCATTCAGACAGATCTGTATGACCGGAAGCGGAGCAAAATCACCTTTTGCCAAAGCAACAGGTACTGAGCCGAAGGCACTGTCCATTCATAGACTCGAAAAGACTGTAGTGATACTGGCTACCCAGGTGGCGACAGTTTTGAAAGGGGCATTGTATACTGGACGAATCCAGCAATCATAATGAGTTAAACTCAGAACCATTATGGCGATCGAGTTGCCCGAAATGAAGTGAGAAATCACACCAACTAGCACAGAAATGTATTGTCCATTAAGAGTGCAAATTAAGGCGCTTCCATAGGCAATACAAGTACAGCGAAACGCATAGGCATGCAGCATTTGGGTCTCAAGCGCATGAGTAGTCGTCATAAGTTAATTCAATGTTGTAAGACAACAAAGTGCGATCGAAAGAGTAGACTTTCACAGTCGATGGGCATAGTATGTATTCGCAGTCTGAAGTGGAATAAACTGAGTTCACATAATGTTGGTTGTGTGAAAATTAACTTTGTGTTGTCGGTCATGTGTCGGACTAAATGAACTTTGTCTTGGACTAAAATTCGAATGCTGAATTAATCACAGAATCACTGGAACAATGTATAAAAGATAAAGTATGTTGCAGACCACCCCGTACCGAGTGATTTTGCGTTTATCCTTTTTATCCTTCACACACTTTGGGACGACTTACTTTCGCTGAACAATCCGGTGGAAATTTCATCTGGATGATTCCAAAGGGGCTTATGATTAGGAATTGCTTGGCAAAGTTACTTCGGTCTTCGGAAAACACTTTTACCTACTGTTTGTGGGGTATTAGTTGTCACATCTTTTGTACGTAAACAAACGTTGAAACGTACTCTTTCGTAATAATAATCGACCATTTTCCGTGCTGATGTGTTTTATTTCGCCAAGCCTTACCTTTATTTTCGAAGCTGATTCATAATGAGAAACAGATTTTCCTTTCTTCCAAGAGCTGATTTTACGAGTCCACCGGTTTACGACCTCTTTCGATCATGCGACACGTCATTGTATTCGTAGACTTTACATTTGTATTCTATCTTTGCGGGTAAAGCGTCATCAAAATTACTCTAACCCGTTGTTGAAATGATTGGTTTTCCGATTGGGATACGTTTCTATGATTCGTGCAGCAAAAATTTCTCTCCTGAAACCTCTTTACTTTCTGATCCAGTGTCTAGGCGTGCATGTTGATACTTTGCTGACCAAACCAGCCGTAAAATGGTACAACGGAATATTTGGAGTTGATGCACTGTAAATTGTGGGAATCATGTCTACGGTGATTCCATAAAACCAGTAGTATACGCGGCCCACTCAGAGAGACTAAAGGAACAGACTGTAATGTTAGGTAGGTAAGGCTAGAATCATGACCCCTTCACAAAATTTAGACACTGAATACAACGAAGGATTCCGGCAGGCGGTTTGGCTCACACATAGAAAATCCTTAGCGATTTTTATACATATTTGCTCACTTTTCAAGAGCATGAGCTCTCCATTGTGTCTCGCACATTTTAAAACACACATCATTTAACACATTTTAACACTTTTGTTAATATGTTTCTCATTTAACCGCGGCCCATTTTTAACCTGACCTGATTCGATCTTGGTCTTGAGCATTGCCAAACACTGCTTCTCGTTTGGTCATCGTTTAGGCCGCGTAAATGAGGTTTGTGTGTGTTGTGCTTGTTTATGCTTTGTTATTCTAGTGCCGTGGAATTTCCGAATCAATCTATTTTGATTTGGTATCTGTTCCTTTGGCCACGCGTTACTCAGATTCGGAATAACAAAATAGTTCACGGCATGCCACTGGAATTATTTCACAAGCTGTATCAGTGGATATTCAAAGGTTCCGCGTATGTTGTGTGTTGTTGTGCGAGGTCTGTTGTTTGCAACAGTTATTGATACCCAGGTTGCCCGCTATTGGTGGTTTTGCCTTTTTGATCTCACAGATGGCAAGCTTGTTTGGTTCACTTAATGTATTCATTGCAACCCTCACACTTTGGTATTCAAAATCACAAGCGGTCGTAAGTCGGGATGGGACGGTTAACGAGAAACACCTTACTGGCCCTTGATGATCAAATCAAGGTATTAATTTTCCCAAGATTGTATTTCAGTTTGGTGTAGGGAGAAATCCAGTTCACGTATTTCTGGGAATTGAGGCCAGTATCAAAACTAGTTGAGACCAAAGATCTTCAAGCCAGAGAAAAACCGTTCATTCACGTTTTTGGTTTGCTTTATTGATGACATAAGCGCCGTGTTCGAATGGTTTCTCACCGCTCGTTGTAATCGTTTTACCGTATCAGGGGCTACGCTACAGCAGAAAGCAACTGAGGTAGCTCGTATCACCAAGCATAAGTATTTTCACGCGATCAGTGACTGGTGCTACGAATTCCAAAACAGACATGATAATAGTTCGAAACCAGTGAATGATGGGGCTTCAGAAGTTAGCCTGATATCCCTATCAGGCTAACTGGAAAGCGCTCCAAGGTTGTGCAAAAATTACAAGTCGGAGAGCATTTTTAACTGCGGTGAAATTGATCTTTACTTTAGAGCCGCACCAGCTCGCGGCTCGGTCATGAATGCTGTACCACTCAACTTCACTCTAAAATGCAAGGATAGGGACAACGAAGCAGGAGAACAGTTACCAATTGATTCCTTTCTGATTAAATAACTTTTTTTGAAAGTTTGTTTTTTGTCTTATTTCAAACACGATACTACCAATAACCTCACCTGAACCATTAGGAATTTTTTGGTTGCTGACAATTTCGTGTTTTGACTATTTTTTGTGCTATTACCTGAAAGCCCCTTCCAAGAGCGAACAAAATTGTTCGGTTCCAACAGTTTTCGTCCTAGGGGGAGCATTGCAGTACTACTGTTGTAATGCACAAGAAGTGCCGGATAGAAAGGCTGAGAATTGCTCGTTCGGACATCATCAAAATCAATCAACTATAATAATAATACTTATTTGCCTCATACCTTTCCAGGCCATTTGAAGGCGGTCGTTATTCAATCAGAGGATGCAGTCACGTGGTTCATTTGCTTTTCTTTACCTTACTGCGTTTGGTTCGTCTGACGTAGTGACATTCATTGTCAATCCACACTTGTCCACAACTGTATTTTCAGCAGCCAACGGCTTACTTATTCAGTAAGTAGTATGCACACTCCACCACTCCACCATGACTTCGTGGCATTCGTCATCCTACACAACTTATCCCCCCCCCCCCACTTTTTTCTGAACGCTGAACACTGCTATCTCCTCCACGAAACTAATCGGTGAAATGGATACGATGGGATCATCATTTGCCTGACATCAAATCACAAGCATGCGTAAATGGGCCCAGATAACTCCTGGGATTTCGTTAACAGTATTGTTACCTGAGTGTGAGTAGTAGGAGATCAGATTTGGTACATAATATGGTTCATTATGAAGTGTGAGCATTCAGCTCCCTACTGAAATCCATAGAACCACTGCATAGCTTTGTTGTCTCTGTTAGGAATCATCAGCAGTGCATATCCACCGACACCCCACGGGGGCTCGAGCCTGGAGTGAATGATTGGAGCTCAAACACATCGACCACCAAGAGATCCTGGCGGGGTCTCAACGCTTTATGAACTTATACACCGTGCCATATGACTCCTTTCCGGAACTGGCTTCGAATGCTAGCAGAGCATTCCCCGCACGGCGAGCTACTCCTGCACTGGAAAGCATTCCGTTAAACAAACTACAGAGCTTGACTACTTTATGGTTATGAGTACCAAGAGATTAGATTACTGCCACGTATGCACACGCGCGAGAGAAACGAACAAAACGTTATTGGCTTCGAGAATCAAAATCAGGTCAAATGGTAACATGTCAAGTGGCATCTTACCGTAAATAGTTTCAGGACAGGGAGTGCGAACACACAAATACCATATGAAGTAAAAGCTTGTAGAGCGTGTATTGATTTTTACGCCTCGGTCCGTAAGTTTACCGATTTCAATTTTTTCTCAACCCTGCTATACCGTCCATTCTCGTTTGCTTCGTACGCCTATCGATCCTCGGACAGCTGACTCTACCGACATAAGCATACGCAAGTACGGTCCTTTCGTGTACTGGTTTGGTCATTCGCTTTTCGAATACTCACGTTTGCAATCACACCGCGTCCACCTTTTCATCACAAGCTCACATTCACATTCCCTCCACACTTGGTTTGGTGAATAGAGAGATCATTAATGTCTCCTTTTTCTATTGTATATTTGCACCATATGATCATAATGTAAAATGGTTGAAGTTGATACATAATAACAGGCGCGAGCAACTGCTAGATGGCGCTGACATTGTCGGGATATATATAGGTGCCATTGAAATTCGCTGGACGAACTTTTTTCTTCGTAACTGGTTACTCCTTCCTGAACTTTCCATATTGTATCACAATACAAAATTGAAATAGGAAACTCTATGGAACTCGATATCAGTAACGCCAGTTCTGCTGCGATCCTCTGACGGTCGAAACTGTATGATGTTGGTCACCATAATCATTTAATCTGAAGTTCAGAAGTTACTTAAAAATTGAACATGGCTTATTAATAAACTGATGGTGATGGTTCTCGTAATTGAGAAATAAATGCAGTTTCATCAGAAACATTTCTTATTTCCACATGTTCTAACATGCATCTGTACAACAGAAGGGAAAAAAGCACACAGAAGTTACGTGGAAAATTCGATGTTGTCCCACAATTCAACGGCTAACTCCCGATGGATGGTAGTCTCACCGAAGGAAAAATGTTGGATTAAATCGGATACACGATCGCATTAAGGTCATTTGAGCGCAGTTCGTAAAATATCCAATTTTTACCGCTCCGTTAGAACCAAAAAATCTTGCTCCGACAGTGAAAAGCATAGGGATAATTTTGTGCGAGGCCATCTACCACTGGTTCCTGTAATAACTATTCGTCGAGTCTTCTTGTGAATGACGATTTTTGGATTATGTAAAAATGATGTCACAGTAAGACGTGATGGGCAAAATTTAACAATATATGACTTAGATAGTGATGTTAGTTGCACTTTAGTAAAAATAGCACCCACAGAGGAATATATTATGCAACCAAAACAAAAAAAATTGTAGTAGATTTCCATAAAATGTTGCAAACAAGGGTGGAGAAAAGTAGGTTGCTTTGGCCTTCGTTCAGTCAAAAGTCAGCACAACGAGAGTGGTTACGTGTGGCAACCATGAAAAAATCGAATCCCATTGTAAATCGTTACCGTCGCTCACTAATTCTGCATCATCTGTGACAAGATTTAGGGGAGTTCATATAAACGTCAGTGTTAAAAGAGAATTTTCGGACAAGCTTATTCCAACGACTTCGAGGTAGTAAAACGTATCACGCCAGATGATGATATTGACTGCATTAAATGACAGTCAATCTTGTTGTTAGAACGGTATCAAAAATACCCTGAATGGCGCGGAACTCTTCGTGCTCAAAAATAAAAGTTTCCAGTCTATCAGACCAGAGATTTTTCTACGAAAACTATCTTGCTGTGGAACAATGCGCTTGGTCGTTTTCCACATGTGGTTGAATACCACATAACCGTGGGAACGCCCATCCATTTTTATAAGCTTTTACAGTGGCAAAACACAGGAAATTTCAAAGATTCATTGCTTAAAATTTCCCCAGAAAACGACTCCGATTTCCACAGTTAATAAACATTTTTGCCATGGTGCAATGTTGTTTGTTCAGGATTGATTAATTCAAAAAAATCACAACGTCCAGTGAATTTCGACAACATCTGCCGATGTCCGCCAGCTGTCTTCATATGTAAACGAAGGTAATGAACCGATTCAGGAGAGAATCGATATTTGTCCTCTCTCTAAGTACACGCTCGAACACCATACACGCTGTAAACACGATCTTGGAACTCAGGAAGCATGTTGGTTATGATGTCGTCCGAGCGGTCAACCGCTTCTGAGGGTATCGGTATTTTTGAAACTGAATGATATCTAAGACCTGCAATTCTACCAGCACGATCCTTTCATGATTGCCCGCGAATCTCCCAATACAAGCATTTCACGCAATTTCCGACAGCACCCGAAAATGCATGCAACTTGCTACCAAGCCGGTTGTGAGGGTGTGGGGTGAATCATGTTCGTTAGACGGCCAAGTCTCGTTAGCAGGCTATCTGTCTACGCCTGTCCAAAATCCGGGTCAATGCCTACACGAACGGAATTACGAATGGCAGGACAATGGAACTTCTCAAGTGGAGCCTGGCCACATCAAATAACCAATCAAAAGAGAGGTTACCCAATGCCAGTTTGGACCGGTCAGTTTGTGGTGCAACGACTGGTATCAATGTCTGTTGCATTTCACATGAACCAGTTTTCTATCAAGATATGAGGTGGTTATAAATCATCAGACTTTTTTACTAGAGATTATGGGACGGAAGAGAAAACATGGGTAAACAGTACATTCAAAACAGCCATTGTATCACGACACGTGACATTGGAAATTACCTGAAATTCAGGATTGGAAAAAGAATACAGGAGTCCTCGGTAAACCGTGAACTGTAGTTCATTCTTAGCTGTAAGCACGGCCGATATTCGAAGGCCCCTCCGAGTGTCATCTTATCAAAAACTGTAAACATCTGACCGGAAACGACGTGTAGTGGTTCTCGACGTGGTGAGCAATGAAGTCTGTGTGCTCCGACCAGCAGTTCGCAGATTCATTAGCACCTTTGCTCGACAACCTTCGTGCATTCCCAAACAATGTCAAGTTGTCAAAACGAACTCTCCGCAATACTCACTGTCAGTTCCAGCTTAGATGAGATGAACATCAGTCAGCACCCTTTGAACATAGGATTCGGAAGACGATAGCAAACAACTGTTCACAATTTATTCGGATAAGAGTAGCTAGAAGAGAGACAGTCATCCAGTGAGCATTCTCCATTCTACACCAATACGAGAACATGAAGAACTCTGGTGGAAATGGTTGTTGTCACCGATCATACTCACACATATGGAGTCAAGTTTCTTGGTTAAAGTCACGGATGACATCAGTTGTCTTACTCTGACATTTATCACTACCGAATGGCCCTGGTGAACACACAGACAAATAATCTGTTGAATAAAAGAATGACGGTCTTCCACGTGACCAGCACCGAAATTATAATATGATTATAAACACTACGCGAAATCTAAATAAATCAATATGTTTCTCGATAGATCGGTCGATCCGTCAATGTAGAGTGGCATACGAACAACCAGGGCGACCCGTGATTTCACTGTGCCTCGCTTCAATTTCCGGATACACAAAAACGCTGTGTGAGTGATCATATTGAAACAAATTTTTCATATCCACTAACATGTCGGTCGATGGTTGATTGAATGGACGTTCAATTGACGATAACACGGATAAACTCAGTCAAGTCCACCGTAAAATTCGAAAATTGATTAGAATTAAATCTAACAAACTGTCATTCTGATCAAATCGATCTACTGCAAATGAGAGAAGGAGAATCATTGCGTAAAGTAACGGAGAACACGCAGTGAAAGGTCAGCAAACCAAAGATAAAATAAATCTTTCCAGTTCTGCACATCAGGGCGCTAAATCCTGTAGTGCGTAAGTTCAATAAGGCGTTGAGACATAGCCCGGATCGCCTTGTGGTTAAGGTGCTCGACTTCCAGTCACTCACCCTAGGTTCCAATCCAAGTTGAGGATCGGTGAACGTGCACTGTTGCTGATTCTTAACATGGATGAAACAGCTTTACAGTCATCTTCCTCATCAAGCATCAGATTCAAATAGAAACCTAATATATACTGAGTACATACTAATTGATCTAGCCTCTGATACTATACAACAATGCCAGACTGTCATTTAATCTGATTCGATTCGACAGGTGTGATTCCCTTTGAGAAACAGAACGGTTGGTGGCTGATGACCACCGGTGGATTAATGTTCATGTAACACTGAATTCAACCACCTCGTTTTATATCGTATTGCTAATGCTGTATCTATGGTAAATCAGGTCAAACACTAAAACAATCAGACACCTAATGATAAAATATGACCCTGAATCCAATATTGTATCTCTTTCATGTACTTGCTATTCACTCACGACTTTTACAAACGGTGGAGTGGTTTCTCCAAACCAACACTCAGTTGTATTTATCAGGAAGAGGCGAATCAATGGAATCAATGTGATTTGAAGTTTTAATTGTCAGTTTTGTGCTACCATTCCGTTTCCGGGTCAGTCAAACTGTGTACATGTTCACACAGTCCCAGATATTGTTATTTATCATCAAACTACTTTTCTTTGAATGTCACAGTAAATAGCCCCCGAAATAGATGGAATTAAACTTTGTCTTAGTAGTTTTTCTTCACTGTGACGTGTCCTAACTGAGCCTTCGCCTTTCAACGTTAAGAAACCGGTGTTGATTCGAACTCCGATGTACACAACACATCGCGGTGTGCTATGGCTTTCTGTCTATGAGTGCGAACAGCGTTCAAACCATCAGGTTAATGTGACAGAAATGGATGGCATCGATATTGTGTACAATGTCCAACGATGGTGCCATGTACTGATCTAAATGCTGGAAGGTGAGAGTTGTATTCCCTATCGAATAAACTAGCATTTCAAGTTGGACCAGCAACACTACTGTTACAATAGTGATCATTTACATCTGTAATTTATTGTACAACAATGTATAGTATTTCTGGATGTGAGCCACGGCCAATCAAAGGACTCCCGAATGGGAAAGGTGAGGAAATTGAACTTTGCTCCTCTGAATAATCTTCATGTTACTGACCGTATGCTAATTTCAATTTTCTGACCCAAGGCAAAATTGTATGGTGTCTTGACTTCGTGTAACGACTGGATAAGCAAATCTTTTATTACAATCATGCTGACCGCTTGAATGAGCAACTACTTGATCGAATGATTACATTGTTCTGCAACTTCCCGGTGTAAGGAGAGGTACTGGAGTCACCAAGGCATAAAGCACACAAGAGATTCATCCGTGCGTGCCTACTACGCTAATCCAGAGTCATTCGAAACTTAGCGACGAAAACGCGACCACTGTTTCTGGCCCAGCCGTCCAATGTATAGCAATGAAATGTGAAATCGAGAGAATACTGCTTGACGTCATAAGAAATACTGGCAAATGATCAGCCAGCATTGACTCTAATCGCTACACTAATGCAAAACAAATAGATTACTGGCATATACCAATTTGCAATCGGAAAAGAACAAGATCTTCACAACTTTACCAGACCCGACAGGCACTATCCACGTTGGCAGCCAAATCTTGGAACTAGTTTACAACTTCAGGTGCTTTGGATCTGTAGTACAACCAAACCGCCAGGATAATGATGAAATCAAAATTCATGTCTATTGCTCAAAAAGAGCATTCCTACAAATTCACAAGCTATTGGGGTCCGGCAGTGAAACAGGCCGCCTCGAGAAACTGCGTGTTTACTGAGCCGTTATTCACCCCGTCCTCACAGGCTTGTTAAACCTAGCCTCTGAGGCTAAAAGATAAGAAAAAATCTGGTTTCTGTGCTCGAATATAGAGACTCTGCCCTGGTATCTTCGACGGTGCCGTCTTCAGCGGTTTGGCCATATGCTCCGTCGACCTGAAGCGGAACTCGCCAACAAAAAGCTTCTATCGTCACCTTGTCCAGGTTGGAAGTGTCGCCTTGGCGGTCAGCTAAAGACGTACGTCAGCACAGTCAAAGGGGACGTAGCACATCTAGGCCTTCAGCCATTTTTCGAACTGCGTTTCTGGTGCAATAACTGGATTTAACTGTGCGTCGATCTTGCCACCGATCAAAATGCGTGAAAAGCCACCATCAGCGATATCGAAGAAGCCGAAGTATCCTCACACCGGAATTAGTTGCATAAAAGTAAAATTAAGTAATCCCCAAATGCTCGGGCAGAGGATTTCTGAAAATATTCGCCCTATGACCCACAGGCAACAGGGAAGGTTTCCTTATCTATATGTTCGCTTTCCACTTAATTCTCAAGATATGACACTTCATGATTTATCTCAGCCCGAATGACAAAGCATGACGTAATATATCGAAGGATATGGTGAATATTTTAGAGTTCACTGACGGTCTTTATGTCCAGGCACCAATAAACCTCACAAATCCACTGACCAAGTACTAATATGAATTTCAGATGAAGAACAAATTCATACAGAATGATATTTTCCGCGTTGGGAATTCTGTCAGATTTTGCGAGTAAATTGGTGGGGAAAACTAATTTCACAGGAACCAGTATGTGTTCAACCCTTACGCAACGGTATCGTTTACCTCGTTTCTAACATCATTTGAAAGGACGAACTGTTTCAGAGTGGACAGGCAGTTATTATTTTTTGATTGCTTTTGTAAAAGTAAACGCATGCTCCTGTAAGGTATAAAACCTGGTATAACAAAAGTTTCCAGAAGGTGATTCCTCTCAGCAAACGAGATTATGCATATTTATTCACCCCAGACCAAACCAAAATCAAAGTAAACAAAGCGTAATTTTGCCTGACTGATAATATAATAACAATTTTAATGTTAGCTTATTGACTAATATGTTAATCAAACCAGAATTTCGGTAGAAAAATTATTCACGAGGCAATTTATCTGTCATCATTTGACAAGATCCGAAGGCTGCAGGTGCATTACACCCAATCAGGCTTTCAAAGCCAAACATGCAATCTGATGGATCACATATCAGTCAAATGGGATTGGGCTGTGATTGTGAACAGCAACATGTGTAGAAATGTTCGAGCGTGCAAGTGTTCGCCTGTGCTTTCGTCTACTCTCTTGTTTAACTCTTGTTCCGACACGGTTGGTACAGCAAAGTGGTGTGTGCATGTGGGAAGGAGATTGCGAATATTGTTTGGGCTGTGTGTACAGAACCTTAGCCGATATTGGCCGAGTGTCATGAGCCCACTCGCGTTGTAATTTCCAAAACAGACCGGTCCTCAAGCAGACATGCACACATACCGGCAAGAACTGATATGCAACAAAGTGTGAAACGAAGCCGCCTGAGCACTCTTCGATATTAAGTCACACCAAGCAGAGCAACCATCTAGTTGGTACTCTATAAGTTATCAAAGGCCGGATAGTCATAAAAACTAGCATACGGGTTATCATTACTATCGATTAAATGAACCTACCACGGACTTAGGATTTTCACCCATCGAAATTTTGGAGCGATTTTGTAATGTAATAACTACCATACATTTTTATTACCACTTACCAGGCGTCCGTTGAAGAACAGAGCAAACGCGCCATTACCTTACTTTTGCATCTTTAGTAGTGGGAAATGCCTCACCCACCGTTCATGATGAAACTGTTCACAGGGGAAGCGATCATTTGTTTGGTTTACGGGTAAATCACAAAGGACCAATTTGAAACAGGTTCCACAGAATCACAGATTGAATCACGGATATTAATTTGGAATTTTCGATGTTTCTCAGTTCGAGAACTTGTCAAGAGCATTTTTTAAAGGGTGTATGTGTGTGACAAAAAACAGACACCATTTTCACGAGAGTTTCTCCATTTCTTATTTTTCACTGGTTTAGTGGAAAATTATCAGTTTTCAGATTGAATATTCATCGGATGAGTGTTCCGTTGCTGACTTATCTTGTCTGAATAGATTGCGAATAATGATTCAGCTCATTTTTTTCGTTTTCGGAATCACATAGTTGAAGGGTGACGACTGATATCCAGCTGGTCTGAGCTGGAACTGGTGGTGAGTTCGGTGGCAAGTTCATCTTGATTACCTCACGTTGACTGGGAGTGGAACGAACTTCGGCGACGTGTATCGGCTTTGAACATTGTGAACTGGTGAATCGAGCGCAGCATCCGAGTATCTTAGAGCGGAAATATTACGTGCATTTTAGGAAATGCTTTTTAAAATGTGAATAATAAAGTGACTGATTTGTCTTGGATCTTATTGAAAGGTGTGACAGAGAGTGGCATGTCACATTGGTTTTTAATGAATTTCTCCATTTTCTCCCAACCATTTGTGTGTAGGGATAAGTGACATGTTTTCGATGGGCAGAATCGCTCAACTAGTATCACTTATTTTGTCGCTACACAGCGAATTGTCATTTCGGACGACTGGTATGGACTAGGTCAGTGTTGATGACTTGTTCGATGGTTGGCAGCAGCCGATAGTGTTTTGCTTGTGACGCCGGAAAAATATGCCGTCCATTCTGATTTCGCATGTATCAGACAAGGCATCCATTTAACTTTGGACTTTCTTGGCTTACCTTAGATTAAAGGAAGTCAAAGCTGAACGCATTGTCGAAGGATCAAAATGAGGAACAACTTCAGTGTATTCAACACGTTATTCAAAAAAATGTTGCAGGGAACATTATAATTAGGTTTCAACTTCTGTTGACTCCCCCAGCGATAGAAACACGGCAGGTTGAATGTCAGGGAAGTATGAGTACTCTCTCTGTTTCTCATGACGCAAGCTAAAGTTCAGCACAAACATGCCGCCGTATGCTGCTCAACCGACCTGGCTACGTGAGGCATATTGGCTGAAATCCAAGCCACTGTCGGCAATGAATGATCAGTCTATGAGACTTCCACAAACACCGACCTATCAGGTGAAACGTCCATCTGAAATCCGGCTAGTTTTACAGAGATGCAATTATTAATGTGAGCTCTGAAATTTTTCTCTTGTACCTTATTTAACATACCCTCCGGTTTCTGATACCTGCAAATTAACATCGTTGTATTTGTAACGCTGCTACATAGACAGCTATCCCAACTTCATCTGATTCAAGTGATGGTGCCTGCTAATACACTGAATGATTTTCGATTCATTGGGTTTTCAGTCTTCCTATGCCTTTGCAGATCGTATACGTGCAACCCCCGTCGGAAGAGCGCTGCAAAAAGCACACATTTGACGACCATGCCAGCCTCCAGGTCTGCGGCCTTAGTTGGTCGGTAACGTGGAAGTGTGTCGAACCCTTTTCGCAGTCGTTCTTGCTGTCGTTTCCATCCTGTAGTGGCCATAGATCATCTTCGTTACTTATTCATATCCGATTTACTTGGATTCTGACCCGGTCAGTGTCATGGTAACTGAGAATATGGATAAAACCGTGTGATTGTAAGAGCTAATGTTTGGAATAAGGTTGACACCAACTATTTCCGACATCCACTAATATCGCGATTGGAAAAATCCTGACAACTGCTGACGACGAAACACTGCTTTCCGGATTACCTACGCAACACATAACTAATGAGTCCCGGAAAAAGGTCCATGAACCACATGAAACGCTTTTGCTCAAAGGGTCAGACCACCCATTCAGTCCAGTTCAGCAAGAATGGACCATAGAATAACGAGTTCAACGCCATGACCAAAATGGAGCCAGTATGCCCGTGCCGTCTGTGAATAGATTTTGGTGGGATAACGGCTTGAAAACCAGCTCTCTGAATCACCGTACGCCTTGGCGTTGGTAACTGTCTGTTCTGAACAACATTGGTTTGTTTTCCACGCGTTGTCCTCTTGTCACGAAAGGACGATAGCTTGTTCCCGCGGGACTCTTCCGGTGGTATTCAAGCGGTCATCGTAGTGAACTTCCGACCATTCTGTCCCGGCCTCGAATTCAGACGCCGCCATTGGTCACGTTCCCCCATCTAGCAGCCTCTCACTGGCAGAGACTCCCTTCCTGAAATATTGTACCATTATTATGTAATAAAAAAGAAGTAGACAACATAATAGAAAGGAAATTATTTACGTCTACTTAAAGAATCTATTATTTTCTAATGACTACCGTGTGTGTGTGCCAGTCAGATCACCAGATGATAGTGACAGAAAGAATGCGGAGAATAGAAAGGTAATAATAACAGTAGTAATAATAATAACAACGGTAATAATAATAATAACAATAACAATAATAGGCGGCCTTGTGACATTTATCCTTTGTTTGGAGGTGAATCACTTTGTCATTCTATCTCTCGCACAAATGAAACGATATGGCGTTTCAATAGCCTGAAACATCTATGTGCTAGTTTTTCGGGCTCTAGAGACGGCTATCCTCACGTAGTTTACTTTCTTCGGTATGAAACACCAACTTTCGTGGACAGTTTAGAAGAGAACCGGACCTTGACAACAGGGTACACAAATGGTGTAATCGACAAGACAACCAAACTCGAGGCTCTAACTGAAGGTTGATCTGACCCCCTAACCTCACCCCAATTTCATGTTTTCCATTAACGTTTTGAGCCACACCTGCACATTCGTTGAACCATTTATTGGACATTGACCCTAAGTGACCGCTGACTGGTGCGTGGATTGGATTTGTTCCGTAATCTTTGATCCACATTTTCTTGGACATTTCGTTGACCTGATCGCTTGGAACCTCTAGCGATATTGAATTTGTTTGCATTTGGCCGAGTCTAATTCACGGAGCGATTACCGTTGAGAATTGTACGGTTTCTGTCATATTTATGATTGTTTTATAAAGAACCGTATTGAAACCTATTATTAAAAGCTTGGCGTTTTTTGGATTGTGTAACGCGTATCTCAACGACTACCAGAATTCCGTTACAAATGGATATATGGTTTTCCTGCATTTTTACTTCTCCCTGAAAAAAAAACCACTCTGAAATTCGCATGAAGTACCAGGCATAAAATTTCGATTGATATTTTATTAATTCAAAAGACTGTTTAGTGGGATAGCTTTCTTTCTGCCCAACTAAATCTTACAAGTGCATAAAACACTGGACTGAAAATATTCGTTGTACCAGCGTCACAAGACGAGAATAAACGGGATGACACTCACAGGAATCTCTGTTAGGTTATGTAGGCTACGCGGTTAGCTAGTCCGTGGTAGGTGGATGAATAGCGGCCTTTTTGTTCAACGGTGCAATTCTAACCTTGGCACAAACAAATGAAAGCCACAAAGCAACACACTTCATGGAGTACGGTATCACCATCACCATCAAATGAAAACCGACATATTCCGGGACTTTACGACAGCACTTTCTCCATAACTGTTTGATTTCGAATGTTTCTGCACAGATCTTTCCATCAAAGATGAAATCATGTGCTAATATATGTGTGAGTCTCTAATTGGTTGGGCATGTTTTATAGTGGTTTGCCGAATTATGACCATTGCTTCTAGAATTAGAATCTTGGAGCCACAGGTAAGACTCAAATGGCAGATGAGGACTAAGGACTGGAGGTATGTGCCATGACTATGCTCTAGGTAAAGGCCCCATTTCTTCCAGTCACCTAAAATGCGATAACCATAACGAGGGAGAGGCAAAAATCAGTTACTTTTGACATCCAACAGCGAGATCATCGAAGTGGGACTTCATTTTCTAGGTAGTGCACCGTGGCTGATCGTATCGCGCATCCTTCAATAGCGAAACATCTGTGACTATCACTGAACGGACTGTGATGATAGCTTTTGTCCTTCAAGTATTTTGTTCTGATGTTAAATCGATTCTATTTCTAATTGCTAGTGGAAGTGACACTTACAACTACTCACTGAGAAATCATGTATTTCCATCGTTGTCATTAATGTTAACACGGGCATTTTTGGAGAAACAAAGACAGCACGATATTCTTATCAGAGAGGCGCATAACCTTACATGCACGCCAAGTCATCCCGGGTCACTCAACTGATCCGACTCCGCAGCAAATACTGACTCATGTCCAATCCGCACGATCGATCCTACGTGGTCAGTGTTCTATTCCATCCGAGTAGTTCTAGTAAAAAGACTTCTCTTCTTCCGAACCATCTGATCTTAGTAACACAAAACACAGCTCATAAAGAAGGCAGTTGACCGCAGCTGAAAACATCGTACGAAGCGCAATGGTCCAGAACATTCCCATAACGGGGTCTTCTGACTGGCTTTCTTAGTTACAAAACCGACTGCATGATTTCGTTCCACTTGGTTAAACAATTCTTGCTCACTGGTTGTTTGATTCCGTTCGGTTTGTAGAGAATGACAGTTGAAAGCTGATTGGATGATCTCGTCCCTTTTTGTCATGAACTGATTGGGCAATCGATCCGTTCGCTGGATCCAGCTTTGTCATCGATTTTCGGTAGGCGATGACAGGCTGTCTGCTAACGGAACCAGGCCGTCGATCGATGTGTCAGCCAAAACCCTCACATGCAGTACGTGAAATGAAGAGAAAACCAGCCAAGTCGTGTTGGCTGGTACCTTATCAGTCTAATCAATCTGTTTAAACATCACACGCTGAGCTGACGCGTTCTGATTTGCACTAGAGGGGCTGAAGTTGCATAGTGGAACTCGTATACCTCGGGAAACAACAAGTAGAACACGGGGATCACAACGAAAAAAAATTTCAGTGCCCTGAATGTATTTTCAGCTTTACGCACTCCTCTTTCGCCATAAACTTTGTTTCTGCTAATTGCAAATCTCCATATAGAGTGAGCTCTGTCAGATACCTCGGATAAAAATCTACCGTTGGTATCACGTATGCAAAACTTCATTAGAAGATTGAGAAGTATGTCTTTCCGAATACGGAAACTCAGGTGGTTAGTCACAAATTCGTTTCCAGTGTGTTCTTCAAGTTTTGTTTTACCATTCGGCTGCAAATTTTCCTGGTTTTTTGGAACACCGAAGCACTGCTTTGTAATTATTTGTTGTGTCCTATCTATGCCAATGGATGGGCTTTTGACCCAAGCGGTCTTGATTAATCGTATTCATGCGTTACACAAGCCTATCCTTCGGTTGTTCTCATCCGTCCACCTGCTACGCATCCCTGCACCTTTCCTGTGGAATAAATCTTCATAAAAACTCTTCCATGCCCTATCTGGCTGGGAGTCGAACCAATGAGGTGAGAATGAAAGTTGGATGACTTACAACGTTTTTAGAATTAGCTTGGTATTATTTTACTCCCTCACTTTTGAAACACACTCCAACCAAAAATGGTCTCATGTTTGAGTTCACCTAAAATGGTGCCATTCGTGACGGCTTGCTTATTTACTCTGAAATTTCCGCAAATTGCTGGCGTAAATCCTTCATACATAGATAGACAAAATTCCAAGTAAATGTGTGTGGTATATGCAATTTACTGGGTTCCCCGCTATGGTCCACCGTGCAGCGAACAATCCACATAGGATTAATGAGACAAGTCGGTCGAGCACCTGCCCTATTGCAGAAATCAAGAACAGAATGGGCTTGAGCAAACTGACTGACTGTGAGAGAAGGATCAGTCAAATCACTCTGCCAGTCTTTGGTCTTGTACTCGTTCGATGCACCTCAGCTTGGAGCATAACGCAAAACAAAACAATTTAGGCAAGGCTCATCTCGACTGCTTTATGTTTCGTTTTTCATAAGAGAGTCGATACGTATGATTTCAGTAAACTCGATGTCGCAGTATCAGAAGGTCATGAGCTGTGTTTAAAGACGGCTTCGAGCTTCACCACTGCACAGACCGGTGGTGATCAAACGGTCACCATGGTGGACTTTGGATCCTTATGTCTCGGGTCCGAATCCTGTAACCACCAATTATTTTCCCCGAGTTGGAAGCCTCCAATTGGTCGCGACCCTAAATCTTCCTGAAATAGTGTACCGTTATTATATAATGAGTACGAAATGAATAGACAGTAAAATATATTCTGACACTGACCGTTTGACCCAACGCTGAGCGCTGTTTGCACTAAGTTCACCCAACCATAGCTTAGCAGCTACCGCTTTATATGACGTACGCGGTATCTTGTGAGAGACTAGTGAACCATGCATACGGCTCATTCTCTTACGGGTCTATTTTGTGAATTCCATGCTAGCTCATGAGTGCAGTGGACGGGACATACCTCGCGGCCTTGAAGGACCACGGCACTAAAGGGCCTAACTGACAACCGTGCCCTGAAGCCTCGGGTGAAGAACCACATAAGATATGGGTGGATCGGGTCCGACAATGAGCCAGGCGAAAGCGAACCTTCGTCGAAGACCTCAAAGGTTCAGTTCAATCAGTTCAGTTCATATGACCAATAACTGTGGACTGTATGCGGTGGCTATGGTTGTTGTCTCTCAGCGTCAACCTCAAGGGGAAATAATGGAAAAATAAGAGTATGAGAAGAACAAAATGAGAACCACGAATAGCAGTATCGAACCGATAAACAAAACCAGTAAATGCAACGTCACTGATCGTGGCAGCGAGCCATAACCACCGGTGTATCTAACCTTTGAGTGCGGGGACCTCTTGAACCCCACCAAAGAAGTCTAGTACGCCATACACGTCCAAGTCCACCCGTTAGGCTTTTTACACTGTTGTGTTCGTAATTAGTAGCAACAGAACACGTAATTGATGCACTTCATTAATTCGTAAAAATGTAAATGCAACCCGACCGCAGCATGCGAGTAAATCACATGCCCTGAAGCAAGTAAACAATTGGGCGAACAAGTAAAAGAGCTAGACTACATGCATTTACGGACGCAAACAATTAAGGTCGATCGATACATTGCAAGATTGATCAGTCAATACTGTCCGTGCTGAAGCGTGGCTAAAAATCAGTCCCATGCAGACGTATGTCCAAGTATGAAATGGATATCGATTGGTAGTATGGGCAGTCTGCGTGTCTTTAACCCGACACAACGCACCTTTTTCTACTTCATAGACTGGCCACTGTTACTCCCCTTCCAACCAGTAACCGCCCCAAAGGACTTTGAGTGCCGAGGAATTCTATCTGGTTTCATGTGCAACGCATGTCCTGTTTCTTTCTGTTCCACCAACTCTAGCGAGAAGAATTTAGTCTCTTCGAATCAACTTAATTTATTAGCCCAAATCATATTGTTTGAATAAGAAGAAAAGGTCACTGTCACCAATCTTATCATATCCTCCACCCCCAGTAGCCATGTTTCTGAACCAGACTTATTTTCCTGTGGTCCTCACAGGAAGACCAGACACCTTTTTTGTAATTTGGTAAGATCACCGATTCACACCAACTCTTTGGAACTTGTTCCTTCTCCTCTATTAAATGAAGAGTTTTGTCAACTACAACGACCATGAGTAACGCCGTCTTTAAGAATAGACATAGGCAGTCCATACGGTCCAGCAGCCTTATGTCGTTTCAGATAGCTTATCTCACAGCGAACTGTCACTTCTGACGAAGGATTGATAGAGTTGTAACCATCATGCTAGTTAGTAAACCTGTTGTGGATAATGGCCAGTTAGACTGTTCCTCAAAATGCTCCACTCAACGAACTACACGACACCCTTGAGTCTGAATCAGAGAGCCGTTCATCTCTTTGATCAGTTCACTGATGCCTGACATTTATGAGCCGGTATGTCGGATTGGACGGGAAAAGTTGCAGCTGTTTCCGCTCAACTCAGATTTTCCCATCTCCTTACATCTCGTAAACCACCACTGTTCACGGTAGTTTCTCAGGTACCGAATTATATCATCATCATCATGTATGGAGTTCGAGGGAATCGATCTTCAAGCATCTAACAGGGCGATTGCGAATGCAGATAACCATCGTTTTTGTGTGTCTGTCTTTTTGACCTTGGGCAACATTGTCAGTCTCAAATAGAATCTCTTTGATCTCTGCCCATTGCACATCTGGATCCTGGGTATACGACGCATCGATAATCTGGCGGATAATTCTGTTAGGAAAACAGATCGATGCTTCATTTTCTAAGCTGTCGGATTAACTCTAGTGAGAATACTATTCTGCCTTCGAATCATCTCGTTTTATTATACTAAAACAAGTAGTTTACATTAGGATAGTAGGCGACCGCAGTCAAAACAATGGAACGAAACGCGCTGGTCCAGAAGGCTTTCCATTACCAGGTCTTCTGACTGGCTTTTCTGGTTACGTACCTGTTCTGGGCTATCACTCTAGCTCTAGTGAGAAGACTATTCGGCCTTCGAATGTTCCGGATGTAATAGTATAAAATGACTGTTTGTATACGATGAATGTTGGTCATAACCAAATCTTGGCCCACACACTCATTGACTCACTTGTTATTCTCACCCAGCTCTTCTGAGTGGTTAGTTTGGGAACAAACCCAATCGGTTGATTCATTTCAGATGGCAGTTAGAATCTGATTGATTCTTTGGTCCACTTCGTTCACTCCAATCCCGTCCTCAATTCAGGATAGGCGAAGACGTATTGGCTCATCACCAAACCAACGTGCTGTCCACTAAACGAATCAAGCTGTCTGTTGACAATGTGTCAGCCCATTCTTTCACAGTAACCGACTGGTTGATTTCGTCCCGGTCGGTTAAAACAACCGTCAGTAGTTCATTGTTAGATTTCGTTTCGTTCGTTTAAAACAACTCTTGAACCATGATTGATTGATTCCGCTCGGTTCTGTGAGAGCGATTGTTGGCGACTGACTAGACGATTCAGTTCCGTTTCGTGACGACCTGTTTGGACCATCGATTTTGGCAGACAAGGACGTGCTGTTTGCAAACTTAACTAGGCCATCTATCGATGAGCTAACCAAAGCCCTCACAGTTGTCGTCTGGTATCATCCGCGGGGGACAATTGGTCTTGGCTTTGTTCGGCGACCGACGAGAAGTAAGCTCAAAGCGCAGGCGGACAAGAGTGTGATCAAATCCACAAACGTAGACCAAGATGATCGACAGCCTTGAAATGGTCTGCGCCAGCGGAAACCGAGAATAACGTAGTCGATCTTCGTTCAACACTGTAAGGGCTCATGAGGATGCCAGGTTTGTCGGTTTTGCGTTTTATGCGAGAAATTCATAATCGCTAGAAGTAGTCTATGGTCAGAAAGTTGTTGGATGAGTCGACCACGGTTGTCGATTCTATCGACTGTAGTGTCGAATCGGCCTCATACAGTGCTCTCTGTCTCGTTTAAACTTCCAGATTGAATATTGAAATCTCTGGCAACTACCATTATGTCCGGACAGCACACGCTGCACAGAGATTGAGACAAATCATGATAGAACTCGCTTTTAGCCTCAGGAGAGCCACATTCAGTTTGACAAACACGGAAACGACAAACAGGCATCGATGCTTCAGTCCGTTTTTGCTGGCAGGCACAGAACCAACCGACCGAAGCACACACACCATTACTGAGCAGCACACGATCAGCTTTTATGATCAAAGCGATGCCAACCAGCCAGCCTGACCACGAGCACCAGAAACCGAACAGCCCAATACGCGAACAGTGGAACGAGATGATGATTGTAGCTGGGGACGAAGAATTATCACTGAACTTGGGTGTTGCATGCGTTATGGAGACAATACACATCTATTTTAAGAGTTTCAAGAGTAGAAATCAGAGCAGTCTGCGGTCCCGTTTGGCAGGTGTGCAAACGTTGAAAGCAGCTAAGTGAAGAGACTGCCTAGGTCTAAGAATCGACTGGGTGTTGCCCCTTGTCTTCAAGTTATTGCCCTTAAGGAGAGCTGCTATTTCTCATTCATGACTCTTTGTGGCTTCCTTGCATCCATTTAGGATTGGCTTGTGAAGGATGAAGAGCAGACAGACAAAAAATATTTTCCGAGGAACCATTGGATATTTCTGGGTAGAACATACATCGCTGCTGCTCACACCCCTGAAGAGTTTTTCTTTGGTAATCCTAACTGGAGACTTTGACTCAATGTTCTGAACCACAAAACAGTTACACGTGACGGGAACGTGACGGAAGCAACTGTGAAGAAACTTCTCATCTGTTACATGAGACCCGATTGTTGTACGCATTTTGTCTTTTCCCCGCTGGTGCTTTAATTATCGATCCGCTCTTCGGATTCAGTCCTTAGCACCATCCAGCGAGCAGAACATGAACTAGGTGGCATCCTCTGGGCTGGAGGTCATCCAGCTTGGGAGGGCGATAGCTTTCGAACGAAGTGTGATGACTTCTGCCTCCACTCTTACTCCCCTTCCGTGGAGGTTCTTTGACGGAAAAACAGTTTCTCTCCATTTTAAATTGCTGAAGGGCTCTCTCAAGGAGAGTAGTGGATAGAACCAGGTGTTCTGTCACTACCTACGAGCTCTAGTGAGAAGACTTTTCTGGCTTTGAACAAACCCGACATATCGGCAACAAAACAAGTTTATTTTGGATGCATGGACGTCGGAGCTAAATCCTGACCCGAGCACTTATTGGTCCACCTCGTATTCGTAACCAGTTATTCTGCGTGGTTAGCATGATTACAAACCAATTTGGTCAATTCGATCCAGACGACAGTTGGCATTTGACTGGTCCTTTGGTCCGCTTCGTTCGCGCCAACCTTGTCCTCGATTCAGGACAGGCGACATGCTGGGTGCTCGCAAAGCCATCGTGCCCTATACTAAACGAACCAAACTGTCTATTGGCAATTGACCAAGCGTTGCCCAAAACCTGGTTTGGAGTGAATTTTGTCTGGTCTCTACCCATCGAGATGTCAGATACGATTGTATCTCTCTCTTGAAGAAGCCATCCCACGCAGCCCTTAGGGTCATGGAGACAAGCGAGCCATCACACCACGCCAGGCTGCAGTCTCGTCGTGATGGAACCTCAGAGGCGACAAAGGGGTATACCACTCAACTGCCACAGGTCGCAAACAGTTCCGAAAATACAAATTCACTCAGAAGCTTCAACCAAGATCAACCAAATCCACCAGTACAAAACCGAACCAGCACGAATCCTCGGCTGATGAAGCATGATATCTTTAGTAAGTTTCATCTCCGATTCTCCAACTGACTCCGTGATCCCATTAGCCATCTCTGTGAAAAGACAGATCACAACCGTTAAAGACATCCGCGACCCAAATACCCTGTCACGGAGGTAAGCCTATCAGCTCGGACTAAAAGCTCAGGTCCTATATCCAGTGAGTTGCGACCGTGAATATTCATCAAAGATCCTTATAGAAACCAGGGTGGATTAAAAAACGAGTGCATCAGCTACTCGGACGGGCAGTCTAACATGATTTATCTGATTGCACCTGTAAAACAAACTGACTTTCGCGAGGAAAATTATCCTCAAATCACGCTGTTGAGTGGAGCTAGCCAGATGATGTAATACAGCAGCGAGTACACGTCCCAGTCCTGTTCGCGATTTCACCTGATACTACATTCACTTTCAATTATAAGGTCACTTGTGACACGGAACCATTCTTTTTCAATGAGTAACTTGAATAAAAATAAAGTGTAAATTAGTCTTGAGAAGAATAGTTCCAGCTTAGTTCAAGTCTACACATTTGGCTCCAAGCTTCTCGAAAGAATCTATCCCTTTACATACTTAAGCTCCCTTCAGATGGAAAAGATGAAATAATTTGAATACATATGAACGTGTCTCAGTACTATAGCCTCGAGACCATCAACGGGAAGAGCAGTCAACGGCCAAGGTGAATGCATCCGGACTCACGTAATTGTATCTTTCCTGTGCATTCGGATCGCATCCAGACTATCTGATAAGTTACTTGAAGTTGTGTTACGATATTTGTTGCCACGCAGAATCGATTGAAATCCTACCTACTAAGTTCTCATTGCTTGCTGGAAAACAATAAGACGACAGTAACAGCGTGCTTACATGAACGGAATTCGTACATCGAGGGAGCAAACAACGTATGCAATTAAATCTGAGATTTAAAAAAAACTGGACAGGCCATATACAAAAACCATACTTGAAATATCAAATCATCAGATTTGGAACACGATGGACTAGCCTGAGACACTGCAGCACGTTGAATTCTGTATTGTCCCCACGGAAGCATGAGGACGGACGTGATCGAACCCTAAGACGTAATTCGCAGGTTGTTCACGAATTCGAGGATATCAAACAAAATGCCTACTTGAAACACTAGATTGTGCGTTGCTTGCATGGCCCACGCACGGTTCGATCGAACAGCCGGTGATGACTCATCTATACCGTCGTACGAACAACGTGCGCAGACGTGCACGCACTCACTGAAACCGCCATGACGACCCGAACACCCGGTACGCGTGTCCCTCTATCGACCACACCGCTTGCCCGTATGTATGTGTGTGTATGAATGTGTTTAGCTCAGTGAATTCTGTCATGACATCGATACACGATCGTTTTGAAGAGCCTGCGTCAGTCAGGACACGCGCGGAAATTGAGGCTGTTGTTTACCCGCTAAATAGTCTAACATATTTGACGACATCCACAGCACAGCACAAATATCCCAGGAATATAGTGTATTCCGTTACCGAAAAAGTTGCCTCACATACCTCATCATGCAACGTCAATCGTCAACCCTACATTAAAACCTCAAAGGAGTACTGGTCCACCGGTTCGTTGTGAAGCGGTGCATTTCCACCGAGTCCTAACCGAGACATGAAAGCCCAGTACAGAATTGCGTCACACGCAAATCATCAAACTACTCGGTCTATGGATCTCATAGGCCCGTTTGATGTCAGCGCGAGATTTGAGTGAGTACATAAAGTTGGCTGATTACTTCATTCACTTCTTCATGGGTCTGCCTCCAGTTTTCTCAGACTACCAAGGACTTTCTGTTATCTAAGAAGACAACTAGTTGAGCTCAGTTTTAATGTATCCCATTTTCGTGCAAAATGGAGCTAGTGACGGTCGAGGACTATACATCTTTATCATCTCTGAGGTACGATGTACCGCGTCCGGATATTCGGTAACTGGACACTTGGTCGTCGAATGGACATTTGGTCGAACGGACATTCGATCGTCAGAAATTTGGATGATTGAATTACCCTATATTCACTTAAGTATGTCAAATGTCACATCCTCAAAAAGTGGATTAGATGTAGCCCGTCCCCCTGACCATTTTCGGGATTTACAGTTAATACCTGGTAATCCAGAATTATGAAGACAAACATGACTCACGAATCGGCAAGCGAAAAGGCTTGCGCTATGCTGTTACGCTAATGCGTCACAGTCAAATTCTTTTGATCGTTGTGACCTCACAACAGCTTCACATCAGAATTCTTAAAGCCGGAGGCTTGAAACTAAGGTCGGTTGAAATGGCATTGCGGCCTACCACGACAGGGCCCGGTGAATCTGGAATTCGAGCCTTTGTCCTTCTTGGGGTGACAGACAATTGATTCACTTGACCACCTCAGTATGTGAACAAAATGATTCATCTTAACGAATACATGCGGCAGGCAAAACAGGATTCATCACGGGTCTTGCCTTAACCACCGACTGCCCTCGATGAACATTCCAACGGCCCTAATTTGCAAGCACAAGGCTGAAGAAAACACCTATCGGCTGGGTGGTGGATGCCAATCACAGCCATTGGCGAGTAAGTAATCGTCCTAGTCCTCCAAGTTGCATTTAGGCTGCGTCATCGACCGATGAGCGAATCATGGTCACTCACGAGCTCAACGTCCCGTGACTGGCAGCGTTTGACAGACTTACGTGAATTTAGCGTCATTCAATCCTCCAAATGTCCGGCGACCAAATGTCGGGAAGCCACGATGTACGAGATGTGAAGCCTATCTCCGCCAGATATGCCGGTGGTAGACATAACAGTCTACTGTCACCCGACTTGTTACAACATTCGACCTATTCAAACCTGATTTCGTTCCCCCATCGAATTCTTAGAGTCAAGGTTCTCAGACATACTCGATAGTTCAGTAGAATTTTAAGGCCGTGAGGTATGCCCTTTCCACATTACTCATAAGCATGTGTACGGTAAAAAAAAAACTGGAATCCCGGCTACGTAAACTCTCAGCGCACCCGCCGAAGAAGCTGATTAGCCGCATAACTGCCGCTCAGCTCACTAACTGATCTTTGGAAGACAAATATCAACCACGGAAATTTGCGAATTCAGGTAATCTTTAAAGTATATGCACTTACTTGAAACACCCGCGTAGAGACTTATTGAAACTGGATATAGAAATACAGCTCGCCGTATCAAGAAACTCAGTTAAACTGGTTTAGTCCAGATCCTTTTCTATCCATCACTATCTTGTGTTGTATTTAACAAACGGTTCGCTTTTGCTTTTCATGTACTTTATTCACCAGCTTCCACGCCAACCACCATCCCTTCGCTTCCCCACCCGCGTGATAATTTGTTTGTTCAATCCCCGAACACTATTTCAAAGAGCACGACGTATCTGCACAGAAGACACGATTGACAACGAACTACGACAGCTGAAAGAAGCTTTGACTGAAAACGCTTATCCCGATGCGTTTATCGAAAGGCACAGCAAGCCTAAAGTCATCAGACAAATGAATTGTTCAGTAAAAAATTACTAGTCACCCTTTGTCTTCCATTCAAAGGTGATGACGTCAATTGCTTGCTCAAACGACGACTTGGATCAGCGTTTGCCCGAACATATTATGCAGCTGACCTCAGAATTGTTCATCAAACGATTAAGATCCCCACACCCTCGGTGAAACAACGTCCATCTCTGTACACCAAATCGAATCTGATTTACCAATTTCAGTGTAGTTTCGGAGCGACCTTCGTGGGTCGAACAGAGCGGCAGTTACGTAACCGAGTGATTGAACACATTCCAAATTGGGTACAACGTTTTGTGATGCAATCAGGGTCAGATCGAAGGCATAATGACAAGGTTCAAAACCATAAGATCCCGTCGTCGGCCGTCGCTCGTCATCTTCTGATGACGCAACATCCAGCTGATCGAAGCACTGCGTTTCGGGTCATTTACGTGGCAAGGAATACCAGGCTTTTGAGGTTTGCTGAAGCGATTGCCATACATCGATGGAAACCTACGTTGTGTCAGCAGAAACAGCTATTTGTTAATGTGTCTTTACCATGGTGACGTAACTTGACTACTGTAATTTTCCCTATATTTGTCGAACATAAGGGTTTTACATGAACTTATATAAACAGTATCGTTCTGCAGTATGCACCATGTTGAGATGCAGCGAAATCGTCCCGGACATAAATCGTGCTATGTTGCAACTCTGGCTTTTCTTTTCAATCCCCATTGTGTCACACAGCCATTAGCCTCGTTTTTACGACAAGTATCGACTGACTTTAACTGAAATTTGTCAAATTGTTAATCTCATTTGATAGTGCTGAACTTTAATTCCCAACAGATTTTATCGCCGGCGTGATCTTTATTCCCCATTTTAGAATCAATGGGCTTTGAGCCGCAGGGATTCATGAGCCGGTTAGTTATTTTGTCATCATTGCTTGGACTACTTGACAAGACCCGAACGGTTGGATGTAATGATCTTTCTGCCTCCATCTGCCATATCCACGTGAAAGACCGTACTCGGTCATCCCACTATGATCTTGCAGCCTTCTCAGAACCATTCTATTCCGTTTACTCTTCACCACGCTTGCGTGTGTGTCCTCTCAGACAATCACTTATCTCAGACTGCGGAATAAGCACATCACAGTAACCAGAACACGAGTTTAAGACTAACATATGTTCTCGGTGGTTTCATTCTCAAGCCATCACAATCACATTTATATGAAAACGAATTATTAAGAATAGTTGGAAAAGTCTCACTAAGTCGGTACGAAGAAATAAGAGTGACGGGGGATGGGAACACGCGCGGATGACCAGATTATGTAACCGGTGATAATTATCTGACGTCGCTGCTACGCCCTACTGTGTAACACAGTTGACTGTTGGCCGATGGGAGTTGGAGTGTTTGAATTAATTTTTGCTGTGCGCAAAGCTCAAGCTTCGAGAGGTGAATGATAATTACCTCAGCAGCTGCTAGTATCCTGAGCCTTATTGCTATTGAAAGGTGTGAAATGTAGCTACATCTCGCCTAGCCTCTTTGAGAGCCCTAAGTCCTTAGGCTGCACCATACCTCGACTACTGCCCCTGCTCCCCATCGTTTCCATGACAAATTCAGCATACCACACGACAGCCAGATGGGTAGCTAGTCTTTTAGAACCCGTACGACAGAAACTCGCTAAGCGTGCACTCTGTGACACGTTTCACTTTATAGAAGTCATTAAAGTTGTCAACGTTTCAGGAAAGCAAATATTCTTTTTGGGTGTGGTTTCTTTGCTACTGATGCGCTCAAATTCTTACATAAGTGCTTCCGTGATCTTGTGCAAACCTAAACTTATAAGTATATATAGCTCCATAGTCTTTGTGAACGCGTATATTTCTCCCATACACCCTAGTAGTGTTTTTCGGGATTTCTCTGAGATTTTATCTTCAAAACTTTTGAGCTATTATTGTAGTTCTTCGTGCTTTGTGATGACTTCAACCGTTCTCAGCTGGAATTCTTGATGCCACTGGGTCTAAAAAAACCTATAAACTTCCTCACCAGGATTGATGCCCACCTCAATTAGTGTTTCATGAACAACCCCGATCTGGTTCGGACTTCACGTAGATCTCCCATGGGGACGTCGGATCACGTCATAATATTGTTATTTCCAATGATATATAGCTCCGGTAATCACAGAATTTTTACCCGCAGTCGTGATCTGAAACGCGAAAAACATCATTGTGATTCAGAAAGCTTACAGAGACTTCAAGTTATGATCGAGCAGACTAACTTCAACACCTTCAGCCACCAAGACCTCACTGTGTTTTATGAGCGTCTTACCAGTTACTTGAATTTTTGCTACGATGTGTCCTCCATTGGAGACCATATAAATCCGTAGTGACCGATTTTCTCTCCTTTCCTCAAAAAGTTGTGCCATAGGAAAGAAAGTGCTTACAAAAGTGAAAACTATCGCAAAGTGAAAATCCTTTCTTTTCAATCAAGTCAGAAATCCGCAGGCTTAACGGCATATACAGTAGTGTGCTCCTAAGTAACAATAATTATCGAGAACTTTGGATGTCCATCAAACATTTGAGTAGTATCTCCACAAGACACTCATCCCCAAACATTAGTGTGGAGGATCTAAACCACGACTTCAACAAGCAACCTCGTCCTTTGTTGTTCCGTTGTACTGACGTCCTGTCTTGTCACAGATTTACCAGCTCCTTGTCCCACAACATATCCCCTCAAGCTGTTTACAGAGAGCTGTCACATCTCAAGTACAACAAATCCCACGGACCCAATAATCTTCCCGTAGTTGTACCAAAGCGGTGAGCACAAACACTCACACCAGTCATGACACAATTATTTAATCAATGTTTGTATTGCAAGAAGATTCCCGACAGTTGGAGATCAGCGTCCATCACACCTGTGCCAAAAAAATGGAACGGCAAAATTCCGTCCGACTGGCTGTACCTCGACCGCACTAAAGGTATTTGAGAAGCTATTACTCCATGAGCTGTCCCGTGACTTGACAGTACGAGAAATAAATCAGTTCGCCTACTGCCGCTCCCGCTGTACCTTGGATGCTACTGCTTACTGGACTCATAATGGCTTGTTGTCGCTGGACAAGAAATCAAAAACTGTGCGTACCTGCTTCCTGGATTACAGTGATGCATTTAACAGTATTGATAGACGAAAGCTTCTCAACGTACTCTCAACTAACGGAATACAACCTTCCCTCATTGGACTTTTGTCTGATTATTTCTCCAATCGGCGACAGTTTACAAGATACGGGGGCACAACCTCTTCCATCTTTGTTTAAAACCAAGACGCACTACAGGGCTCAATCATCTCCCCATTTCTATTCTCCGCCTACACGTCTTCCTTGCCTGTCAGTGACCGTTCCTTCATTATAAAGTATGCAGATGATGTTGCGACTGGGTTACTCCATCCTGAGGTATCAGCTACACATGAGCTCCAATCTGATCTCTTAGATATTGACCATGGGTCCAAAGGCCATAACTCAAGTTTAAATCCCCGTAAATGCTCAGGTGTTGTCTTTTCTCCTCCCAAAGGATCTAAGCATGTGAACTTTCTGGAATCCTGTCCAGACGTTCACATAGGAAACATCTCCGTTTGTCGCCAACTATTGGTCAAATACCTTGGGACTACGATCACCCGTAACCTTTGCTGGATTGAACATGTTTCCTGCTTTTTCACAAAAGTGAGAAGACTAACCTACTACGTTTTCCGTCTGAAAGCAATGTTTGTACCCCTTTACGTCATTCAACGTTTTGTCCTTGCACGTATATTACCTCACTGGTTGTGTTCTTCTCCCGTCTTCTTCCTTGGCCTAAATGCTAAAGGTTTCACCATAATAAAAAGGTCTCTCAAGCACTTATCTCATACAAGTGTTATACCTCGAAGAAATCTCAGACTCTATTATATCTCAACACCATAAAATGTGCGAAAGATTCACCAAGAGAATTCTGAATGACTCGCTTCAGCCGCTTCGCAGGGAACTCAGCATGTGTGCTTCCTCCTCTTCTACCCACAATAATTATAAAATGATTTATGCACGCACGACTGTCTACCGGTCCTCCGTTGTCCCTTACCTTGCTCGATTCTTGTATAATCCAGCAAACATTGATGCTGAACTTAGACAACAATTATTGCCTTAGCTACTAAATCAACTCATAACATTGCGTTTTTTCTGTAGTATCTGCCGAATTCTTTTTCATGTAATAGCTGTGAGTATCGCTATGTACTGCTGAATATTCACCCACCGGGGTGCGTGAGGCAAATAATAGATTTGACTTGACTAATGTACCTTCTCTTGAAACAGTAGACTTGCTTTGTTCATACGTTGATGAATAAGCAATACCCATAGGAATTCCGACTGTCAATATAAGAGAATTAATTCTTCAATGCCATTTGAATGTGCAATTTGTATTCAACAACACTTATTATCGCCAGAAAGGTGGGGTTGCTGTGGACTCATCTCTAGGACCACTTCTTGCCGACTTTTTCACGGCAAAGCTGGAAACTCAAGCATTACGCAGAACAATAAGTTGATTTGATCACTACTACCGATATGTGAATGATATATTTAGATGATATCGCACGCGAATCCAACTTTTCGCACTCTACAATCAGGTTCACCACCGAAATGGAAGAAGAAAATTGCCTACCATTTCTTGATGAACACTTAACCAGACGACCTAATGGCTCGATCCAGGGGAAGGTCTATTGGGAAGCCACATGGGAGGGCCAATACACAAACTTTCACAGTTTTGTGCCACTTGGTTACAAACTTAATCTGATATGCTGTATTCTACACAGGGCGAAACATACCTGCACTGAAGACACTCTGGACGCCGACATACCGTACTTAGGAAAAAGCAGCTAAGCAATAGTTATCCTGAGGAATTTACCTAAAGAAACTGGGATGAATGGACAGAATCAGAGAGAATCCCACAGGCAGAAACGAAAGAACTATTCATCCAACTCCCTTTCAAGTAGGACATCACAGCCGATAGTCGGTAAAATTTCGAGTGCCATGGTGAAGTCCACTTTCACCAATAATCCAATGTGAAAATGAAGAGAAGCTACCCTTGTTGACCTCATCGATGATCATCTACCAATTCAAGTGCACCTGTGGTGCAACTTACATAGGTCGAAAAGCAAGACAGCTATCAAAGCTCATTAAGGAATATCACCCACGACTGTTAGACACGGAGACCAGGGAGTAGTATCGAATTCAATCATGGCACACTTGGTAGAAATTAGGCATTAAATGGGCATCCAATCCGCCTTCAACGTCGTCTACCGGGGCCCAAAACACGTGTCAAGAACAATAAGGCTCTGATTACTAGCAACTGCTGAGGCAATTATCATTCACCTCTCGAAGCTTGAGCTTTGCGCACAGCAAAAATTAATTCAAACACTCCAACTCCCATCGGCCAACAGTAAACTGTGTTACACAGTAGGGTGTAGCAGCGACGTCAGCTAATTATCACCGGTTACATAATCTGGTCATCCGCGCGTGTTCCCATCCCCCGTCACTCTTATTTCTTCGTACCGACTCAGAGAGACTTTTCCAACTATTCTTAATAATTCGTTTTCATATAAATGTGATTGTGATGGCTTGAGAATGAAACCACCGAGAACATATGCTTGTCTTAAACTCGTGTTCTAATTACTTCTCTTACGACCGCTGAGAGGTCAAAATACCCCCCATAAATAAGGACTTTTTTGAACCACTTGACTAGCTCTCACTTTAGCGTCTCGAGCGCTCCCTGTCCATTGTTGTTTGGATTTTCTGAATCATTTTTGGCTGTCGTAATTCTGTGGTCGGTTTGCACCTCAATCTGAGGTATGTTATTGTTACCGTTTCATAATTCGTCCGTAGCACACATAGTAAGACGGGCACGTGTTCTCTGTCTTGGGACTTGGGTTTCGTTTATTTGCGAGTCACTCAATTACGGGACAACAATCCCGTACACCCGCTTCTGCGTCTGACCTCATACTTCTTATGACTTCTGGCATTATATATATATATATATATATATATATATATATATATATATATATATATATGCATGGAACCGGTAATCGCCGAGGCCAGCCCAGGGGTGGACACTCACCACCGTCGGACTTTACTGGTGAATGATGTTTACATCTGATAGTATTTTTTTGCAAGTGGAATAAACAAGTGGATTGACGACATCCCTGTGTGCAGTAGGGTTCCTATGAAGAGATGGGCTTTGACAAACGAAAGTTATCTAGTAAAATACATACATCGATAGAAGGGGAAAAGGGGCTTCCGGGACCGACGTGCAGCAGGAATTCGGAACCGGATTCCAGAAAAGCGGTAATGATGACGAGTTTGAACGTGAAAACCTGTTCTCACCAATTCATACTTTAGTTTGCAGGGATCAAATTGGGGGATGTGCGTGTGTGTATGTTGGAATAACTGGGGGGTGATTGTGACACTTGGGCCATGCCCCAGTGTTTTACTTGAGGGAACAGCTTGGGGTGTGTGGGGTATCTGAGATGAGTAGCGCCTCTGAGTTAGTTGACTGTCGTGTTTCTTGGGGCATCCTCCATCTCTTTGGTCTCCATCATTCCCCCAGCTCTCACCTGTGGCTCCACGAAGCTGAAGCATGCATCAGCGGCCACACCCCGGTAAACCGCTCGACAGGCGGGCTAAACCAGGTTGAGGGTTACCGAGGTCTGAAAAACTTCTGTGAGACGGTGTTCGGCATGTGAACACAGATCCTTCTGAATGGGCGGACGAGATCTGCTGATCCAACGGCCACAAAGGAGACCTGTTCAACTGCCTGATCCGGCATTCCAGAGGAGGCGAACGAACCGTACAGCAGGTCGCCGACTTCTCTGGGAACACCCTGCTGCCTTGCAGTCTGCACTTGGGTATGCAAGGGCTAGAGAGGTGCAACCTCGAACAAAAAGGCCGAACGGTGCTGGGGACACCGCTTCGTACCCTACTCCCGCGACTCTCTATGATTATTCACGGAACCTCAAGCGCTCATCATGCTACGGCGTCACCGGTATACGACGCGCCTCGTGTCCCGGCGGTCGAGGTGATAAGAAAACAAGCTGGGATTATTCGCTGCAGGAAAAGAACACACAGCCTGTTGGAATGTCAGGACGTTTCTAGATGTCGGCAGTCAGTGCATCACAATGCGAACTCTACACGACTATGACGTAGATATTGCTTGCCTCTCGGAAGTCCTCCTGCCCAACTCAGGTAGCCGACAAATAAAGGTTCCGGGTGTGGATACGTCCTATTGGCTCTATCACAGTGGCCCGAAAGACAACTCCGGTCTCTACGGTGTCCCGTTTGCTCTGAACAAACAGCTAATGATGAAATGATCTCTTGGGAACCAGTCTCATCCATACTGGTCTTGGCACACTTTAAAGGTTCCCCTCACGACTTGACGGTGATCGCGATCTATGCTTTAACCAGTTCAGCTGATGACGAAACCAAAGACGAATTCTACAATAATTTGCAGGAGGTAATCAACCAGGTTTCGAGGCGCGACGTACTTTTCATCGCAGGAGATTGGAACGCTCGCACAGGTACGGCGGATGAATCTACTCGCCATATTCTCGGAAGATTCGGCTTTGGTCAACGCTGCGAGAACGGTGGCCGACTGATTGGTTTAGCCGGCATCAACAGAATGGTTGTCTGCAGCACTCGATTTCAACATCCCAAGAAGCACCTACTCACTTGGTACTCCAGTGACGGTCACACTGCACACCAACTCGACCACATCCTGGTGAGAGCCCGTTGGGCCTCGTCTGTGGAGGATTGCCGAGCGTACCGAGGTGCAAAAACGGGCAACACAAACGGCACCGACCATGTCCTCCTACGCGCATGTTTCAAAGTTCATCTGTCTACACGTGCTAAAGTGTCTGCACCCCCTCGGATAAACTTTGCTGCCCTAGAAAATCCAGAGAAGCGAGAAGCGTTGTCACGAGCAATCACAACTCGACTATCCAACGCAACCAATGCACAAGCAGATGAAATTTCTGTGGAAGGGCAGTGAACTCGAATGAAGACGACAATCAAGGAAGCTACTTGGACAGTACTCGGGAGAACAAAAAGGCGGACAAAAGACTAGATGTCGGAGAGCACGCTCCAGTTGTCAACCAGAGCACACGAAGCACGACTGACAGGTAGTAACGAACGCCGCAGACTGCAACGAGAGGCCACACGCTCCGCCAAGGCTGATCGCAAAAGATACTGGATAGAAATAACCGAAAAAATGGAGACCGCGTCCGGAACTGGTGACTTCGGTAAACTGTTCCGCCTTATTTGCAACGCGTCTAATAGGTTTTGTAAACAAAATTCCCTTCTTCGTGACATGGCAGGAAACTTAATACTCGAACAGAGTAAGAAAATGGACCGATGGGTGGAATACTTTAGTCAGCTGATCAACCGGCCTACGGACCACCGGACGGACCAACCAATATCAACCCCTCCACTCCAGTACGAAAGCAACTGTGACCCGCCCAACACCGCGGAAATCACGAAAATGATAAACAAAATGAAGAACAGAAAGGCTGCTGGAGAAAGATGGCATCCCTCCAGAAGTGTATAAAGCATGTTCATCGTCATTGATTGACAGGTTGTGTACACTTTTTGGTTCCATTTGGAGAGAGGAAGCATTTCCACCCGACTGGGGAATGTCCATACTGCTGCCCATTCCGGAGAAAGGTGATAAATCAGCATGTGAGAACTACCGAGTGATCAGCCTGATCGATGTGTCCGCAAAGATCTCTGGTGCGTTGTTACTAACCAGTTTCTCCGAGGCAAGAGACCAGCGCACTCGCCCGAACCAAGGGGGTTTCCGCCGTGGCAGAGGCTTTGTGGATCAAATCTTCACCCTGCGCCGAATACTGGAGCACCGCTTTAAGTTTCAGCAGCCGACGGTAGATGGTTTCATCGACTTCCGGGAAGCCTTTGATTCGGTGAATCGCGAGTCTCTTTGGACAAGAATCCAATCCGATGGGATGCCCGATAAGCTTTTAAGGCTGTTAAGTGGATATTACTCGACAACCGGTGCTAGGGTTCGTATGTACGGTGAAGAGTCCCGCGAGTTCACACTCACTACCGGAGTTAGGCAGGGCTGCCCCCTCTCACCGGTGCTGTTCAACTACGCCATCGGTTGGACAATGCGACAGGCATTACACAACTACCCTGGCGTTCAGCTTAGCCAGGAAATATACATCTCGGACCTGGAGTTCACGGATGATATTGTCGTACTTGGAGACTCCGCCGCTACGCTACAACCAATCCTCGACCAAATCAATTCCTTCGCGAGGCCCATCGGACTTGGAGTAAACTCGACCAAAACAAAAGCTTTCACAACCCATCTGGGCCCGACAATTCAACAACTGTCGATGAATGACCAACCAGTCGAATACGTCCCTTCATTCAAATACCTAGGCTCAACTCTGCTTCCGAACTGCCAGACAAAAGATGAAGTGGTATTACGGATCGACAGCGCCAGGTGAGCCTTTCTTCAGCTAAGACGAACGCTGTGGACTCGCAGTGAAATCAGCTTAAGAACCAAAGTTCGTGTTTACCGTGCTGCCATCCGGCCCGTACTCATCTATGGCTGCGAAACCTAGCCACTACGAGCTGAGGATACCAGAAGGCTGGAGGTTTTCGACCACTGGTGCCTGCGGCAAATCCTCAAAGTCAAGAGGCGCGACAGGGTGTCCAACGACGAGGTAAGAAGGCGGTGCTCTGATATCGATGCTCTCCCCGTCCTCCTCCAACGTCGACGACTTCAGTAGTTCGGCCATACGCTTCGGCGACTCGAGTCAGAGATAACCAAGCAAACACTTTGCACCACTCCCTACCCTGGTTGGCGTTGTCGCCTTGGTGGGCAGCTCAAAACGTGGACCAGTACAATAGAGAAAGACGTAGAGCTTCTAGGCCTTCGGTCAGTCTATGGAGCCCGGCGATGGAAAAAGGACTGAATGAGGATCTGTACGGAGCTCGCCTCCGACCGCCGCGCATGGTTAGCAATGGTCCGTGATATCCACGGAGCCGACTTATCCTCTCTCAGGAGATAGTCGCGTAATAGTAAAAAGTAAATAAGAACAGCTTGCTCCTGGATCCACAGACCCAGAACTGAGAACGGAATTTACAACACATTGGTTTGTATATGAAGCTATATGGACTAGCCTGCTTCGGGACGCCTCCGACATATTCGCCACCTGTTCTTTTGTCTGTGGCCCTCGTTTGGTTCGTTCGTTCGCCTTGATGTTCACGCCGTTCCCTCGCCCCAGAATTCCCGGTTACAATATGACCCAACCACCGCAGTCTACGGAATCGGAAGAAGACAGAGAGTTCGTCGATTTTGCAGCATCTTCTCCTATCTTCACCGTTAGATACTCTATTGCAACAATTTACTTTCAAGATATGCAGCAGGCACCAGTGGTGTAACACTTCTAAACTTCTTGTATCCCCGGATCTCAGTGGCCAGGGTAAGCAGCCTTAGCTGAGTACTAGTAGCGTATCGACACGGTAGATGCGTACCTTAACCTGAAGGCTGACTTCACTGCCGGTCCACAATGCTCGTCGTAGCGCTGTCTATCCGCAGTATTACTTCATCCTTCGCCTGGGCGTTCAGAAACAGTGTCGAGCCTAGGTAACTGAATGACTGAGCGCATTCGATCAGTCGGTTATTGATGAACCGCTGTTAAATTAATGACCTTGAGCAAGTAAACAGGAATTTCGTTTTCCTGTGTTTACTTCTAGCCCGATGGATTTCACGAAAATATCGATTCGATCAAGGACTGGTTGATGCGTGGTATAGGAGTCTCTTAGCACTAAAATATCATTCGCGAACTCCAAGTCTAAGATGTGCATCTCGTGAGTCAGCGGGATATCGGGGTATTCGGTCAGTGCCTGGCTCATTGTCCAATCGACGGAGTAGTGGAGCAGCACCAATGAAAGAGGGCAGCCTTGTCTGACTTCGACAGTGGGTGCCAACTACGAAGATTCTTCCCATTCACGTACACTAACGCCCTAATGACCAAATAGTATCCCTTCAGAAGTCTTGCAAGTTCATTAGGCATCCCCTCAGATTCCTTTATCTCCTAAAAATACTCCCGGTTAACCGAGTCTAATCTACCCAAAATTAGATGAAACAGATTGTGGTTGAGCTTCAGAACCTTTAGCTGTTCCCCAGTGTTTGGTGCAGTGTGAAGATTTGATCCACACAGCCTCGGCCATGGCGGAAACCCTGTTTATTCGGTCGGGTGCGGCTGCCTCTCGCAGCAGAAAAGCGTTTGAGTGGCAGGACCCAGAAAATCTTTTCAGCTTCGTCAATCAGGCTGATACTGAGATAGTTCTCGTACACTGATTTGTCCCCGTTCTTTGGGAGAGGCGGCCGAACAGGGGTGCCCGAATCTGTCTGGAAGACCTCGTCTCGCTATATGGAGTCAAACAAGGCCTATAGCCTGTCGATCAATTAGGACTAGCAGCGCTAGTAGACTTCTGACGTAACGCCATCTTATCCAACCATGGCTGACGATTGTGGCGCCTTGAATTGTACTCGATGGACCATAACTGACATCGTAAGGCTCTCCAAGGGTTCAGAGTTGCAAGTTCGTTGAGTGGTCTGAAGGTCAGTTGAGCAACTGATCGAAGTGCTCTACCCATCGTTCTATTTTTCTTTTCTGCTCACGTATGAGATGACCGGCAGTATCGCGACTCAGACTTGCAGCGCAAATCACATGCCTTAAGAACGAGGGGAAATAGCTTGTTGAAGTCATCAATACCTGCCTCCATCCAGTACCGCTAACGATCAGCCGTAGCACAGCATGCGGCCTTTCATTGTAGTCTACGGAATGCACCAATTCCTGATAACTAAGTTGCATGTGCTTCGGCTGAAAGTTCAAGTATGTCCTCAGAGATCCAGTCGTTTTGCCGTCTCATGATTTTCGCCAATCCCTCCAGACCAGCTTCTCTAACCGCCGATTTGATCATAATCCGCTGTTCTTCTGTTGAAGTAGCATCCGGTGGTGTGTCCGCTACGGTGGGTAGTCGGGTTGCGACTGTGCGTGACAGCTCTTGACATTTCTCTGGAATTTTCAGTGCTGCGACACTTATTCTGGTTGGTGGTGAGACTTTAAGACGAGTGCATTGATGGATTCGGAAGAGTGCGCGCAGGAGGACAAGATCTGCGCCGTTTGCGCTTCCCGCTGAGGCACAACGGTACGCCCCAAGAGACCTAGCTAGGACAGGGTCGATTTGAGGCGAAGCGCAACCGTCGTTTGAGTACCACGTTAGTTGGTGCTTTAAGGGCGCTGTAAGCGTGTTCTACAAACGACCATTCTGTTGGAGTCAGACAAATTGACGAAAAGGTCGCTTTTATCGCAGCTTTGACCAAGGCAAAATTTTCCTAGGAGGTGCCGCGTTCATTCATCCGAGGGACCTGTGTTGGCATTCCAGTCTCCGGTGATGAACAGAATTTCACCTGTCTGGACCCGGTTGATTAATTCTTGAAGATTGTCATAGAATTCATCCTTTATTGTTTCGTTGTCAACTGCATTGATCCGGGCATAGACTGCAATATCCTCCAAGTTCCGGAGCTCCGAAGCCATCATCGAACTGTTGGTTCTATTACTAAGGCCAAAAGCAACGCCATGGAACCAGGATTTTCCTGTCGGGTTGCTATGATAAACCCAGTAAGTTGTCTCCTCTTCTGGGACCTTTGCGCCCCGTGTACCAGAGTGCTGTAAGCGGAATTCTTTGAGGCAAGCTACGTCGAGGCAGTAGTCGTGGAGTGTTCCCATTGTGAGATTTCGGTTACCCACATCCAATGGTGTCCTGACATTTCAACAAGCTATAAATGTCTGTTTCCTACATGTGGGCGTTCCAGTTTGTTGCCTGGACGCCTCGACCGCTGGAGCGCAAAGGGCGTCGCTTGCCAGGAACACCATAACATGATGGGAGAGCATGCTTCCAAAATTATTCATGCAACTTCTCAGGAATATGGTACGAGGAGGTGTCCCTAACATCGTGCGAGTCGGTTGCCTAGTCCGGAGTAGGAAGTAGATTGGTTTTATCTCGTCCGAACTTTTCGTTCGAGGATACACCATTAGTCTTCGCACACCGAAGTGCAGACTGCAAGGTAGTAGAATTAGTTCGGAGAAGCTGGTTACCTATTGTATAATTGATTCGACTTCTCCGGGAAAACTTTTCGGCCAGATTGATCACGACAAGGAGCTATGGCCATGTTTAGTACAGTATCTTCGACCGTCCATTATCACGTAACAGGTTCAACATACTGCGTATACGACGGCCAGGACTCTGACCAGTGGTATCGTTGACAAATTCCCTGTAAGCGAATAGCGCGTGATCCAGCAGAATACTAGGATAAGCACTAGGCAGTCTTTATTATATTTTAAGGGTCTGAACTGCTCTTTCAGCAGGTCCATTTGATATCTCAAGTGACTTTAATACGGAACTTAGACAAGGTCTAAGCCGAATATGAATAACAGAGAGCAATATGTCTGGGAACTGTTTTATCCTATAACGACCTAACATATTAGGTCCCTGTGCATCCGATAATTCTTTTGAATCACACCCATGAGAAACGTGAACAAAAAAGGTGCCAAGAAGAGTTACATTCTGCGAGGTGTATGAGTGAAGTCGGATAGCTGGGGGCATCAACGTAGGTAGTAATTCCAAACTGCCTTTGTTAAGTCGAGTTACAGATGAAGCGGTATCGATTTTAAAAGAAACTGATTGACTGTTAACGTTGAGGGTGATTACAAACGGGACCACCATGGAACTAACGGTATTTGTGGTAGGTGTTTGATGCATAGAAATCCTCTCAACAGTTGTGTGAACCTTCTATGAGCGTTTTTTTTGGCAAGCATACTTTGTCAATGTGGCCACTTTTTCCACTGAAAGTACGCAAGAAATTGTGGTGTTTGCTCTCAGCGCGTGATATATGTTTGTGCCTACATCAATAGCAATGGAATTTCTTTAATGGTTGGTGGACAGGCAGAGAGAGAGCTAGTTACTGTTTTGCAATCTGATGGATTTATGAATTTTGGGACGACTCGTTTTAATGGAATGTGGCTATCTGTTGTCTGAGGCCTGCCCTTTGTCCCGCAATGTTGCAGGCACGGTTCCACGTTAGGGTTTTGTCTCCTTCTGATAACAGACGTTCTTGAGACTTATCATCATGAACACCGACTATCAACCCCTGCAGGAACATGCATCGTTCAAAGTCATAAACGTGAAAAGTCGCCGTACGCATATTCTTGAACAGCTACCAACACCCGAGAAATATAATCATTTATATTTTCGCTTAGAGTCCGCCGTAGCATGCTCAATTGGTACATAGTAGCAAGACACAATCCAAGTAATCATCATCTCAAAGCTGAAGGGAGTCGAAACGTCGTTGTATTTCTTGACCTAATTTACAGAGCAGAAGCTTGGATTGTATATCATCCGTCACTTTTCGCTTACTACTAACTACATTGAGAAGCAGAAAGTAGGTACACAATGTGATTTTTGACTGTCACCAGCGTTGATGAGTGGGTGTATCTGAAAGTAAACTCCAGAACGAATCCGGAGCGGTAATCGGATTAGCCATGAGTAAAAGTATATACCCGTCGCCAATCGCTACTTTCCTTGTGCAGTTCAGTTCATTTTGCACAGGGCTTTGTGTAGCTAGAGCCAAATATGCGTCCAGATAGTTGCGTACGAGCCGCAGCTTCATCGAAAACAGATCTAGGGCTCGAAGACGCTCTGCGTAGGTATTACCCCTTGGCCAGTCATCATCCTAGTGACTAACCTTTGCACCTTTTCTGAGCAGTCTACATCTTTCCGGTAGTAGGGAACCCAAACTTCCACGCAGTGCTCCAGGTGCGGCCTAACTATGGCTTTGTAGATTGAAACGAAAATCTCCGGCTCCCTATATGACATTGTAGATCTAAGTCGAGAGAGCTACCTCCTGGCCATATTTGCTGCTGCGGTGCGCTGCTTCGACGGCTTGAAATTATGGTATAACTCTATTCCCAGAGGTTTGACTTGAGAGACATTTTGCAATGATCCTCCCCCGCCCACTCCTACCACTGTATTTGTGGGCAGACATTGGCATTTGACGAGTTTTAGCGGAAGGTCCCATTTGCGAGACCAGTTTTGGACGGTTAGGGCGTCACCCGCCATACCTGTTCCAGCTGTTTTGATGTCATCGCCAAACATATAAGAAGGGTTTTTGATTTCATGCGCTCGATCATTCATAAAGATTAGGAAAAGCAGAGGGCCGGGTACTGAGCCCTGTGGCACCCTGCTAGTTACCTCTTTTGACTGAGAAACGTGACTATCCACCTTAACACTAAATGTTTGTCCTGTTAAAAACCTATTTACCTACTGCCTTGTCTTTCCAACTATTCCCATAGATTGCAGTTTGACATCTAGGAACCTGTGGTTCACGGAATCAAACACCTAACTGAAATCCATGTAACGGACCTCAACTAACTGTCTTTCATCAATCCGGCTGGTTACCTCATCAAGAAACAGCAGTGAATTTGTTAGACACGATGGACCTGCCCCAAAACCCGTGCCGCGTACTCCATATGAGGTTACTGTACACCACTTGCGCAGAAATTTGTTTCCTAACTATTCACCCCAAGCACTTATACAACAATGATATCAAATTAACTGGGCTGTTTTGTTGGGTCTTGTGTCGGAGTCCGGTCCTGTGAATTCCCACCACAGTTGCCTTCTTCCAGTTTCCTGGCACTTTTCCCTCTCTAATTGACTTTTCGTATAGTTGTGTCGACGGAGCCTTTAAGACTACAGCCAGAGACTGAATGATAACAGGATGAGTCCAATCTGGTCCTGTGGCTTTGTTTCTTTTCGGAAGTCACGTCTCTTCTTCTTCTACCCTAAATTCTGGTATTAGAGATCCTTCTTGTTCCTCCGTTGTTTACATTACGTGCTGGTCGATACATGCTCTTGAAAAATGCCAGAAGGGTATCGGCCTCGTCGTTCTCGCTTGGTGCCAGGTGTCCTTGTGCCTCTGCTAATGTGCTTTCTCTCATGTGCTTTTGGGATTTTACATATGCATAGAACCACTTGGGGTTGGTGCGAACCCATGCTGTTGACCTGTGCTCGGAAGAATATTTATTTACTCTTTGGATCCCATGAGCTCTGTTCCTGACCATCTTAAAGCTATTCCCTGTTTGTTGGGTTTTGTACCACCTGTACGCCGTCCATCGTTGTCTACGGGTGACTACGACTTTACGAAATTTGGCCTTCCACCAAGGGGTCGATCTCTGCTGCTATAAGACCTCAGAGGTAAGAATTCCTCTGAGAGTCGGAGTAATTCCTCCTTGTTGGTATCCCAGCGTTCTTCAACCAAAGGGTTTGAGTGGCTCGGCTTCCACTGTATTCCCCTCGCCACCCTCCTAAATTTGTCAATTCTGATTCGGCTATAGCACCAGCGTAAAGACTTTTTGGTCGTAGCATTGACGAGGCTTTGGAAATCATGGTTGTTTTTCCCAGCTGCTCTTCCGTCTTAATTTCCTTAACGTCCAGTTGATACCGCGTTACGACCAAGTCCAGCAGGGATGGGCATTGTCCAACCCTATGCCTTGTGGCTTGCGTTACTCGTTGCGTAAATCCATGCAACTGAAACCACGGCAGAAAAATGTTGCCCTTTATTCCCCTTGGTATGGTATTATTTATCTAGCTGGTTGCTGGAAGGTTGAAATCTCCTATTAATACGAACTCCCTTGTCTGTCCTAACACGACTCGCAGTACCTGCAGAAGTTCGAAGTCCTCCTCAGCTGTCGCCTGAAGCACTCTGCCGAAGCAGATTATTCAGACTGTCTTACGCGTGATACCTAACGAAGCACAATTTGACCCGCACTTTAGCCGAATCTACGTTGAATGGGTCTTCCCAATGGTCTAGGTCAGTCCGTATTAGCAATGCAACCCCACCCCCTCGTCATTCCTCTTGTTTATCTTGTCAGGACATACCGTATCTTTAAGACAGTTCCATATTGACGAGAACGGTGTGCATCTCCTTCGTTTATGTCGCCATATCACTGGCCTGGCTCAGATCTGCGACCACCGTGGCCCTGCTAGTTTCCGTTGCTATCTACCCTGCTCCCTCTTCCTTCATGGACTAACTGAAGGCGACTTTATTAGGAGTCTGAATTGATACCGGAGGTTCACTAGGTTGCAATAATAGAGCCCACCCTGGACTTGGTGCCTTATTAAGTCCATGGTTTTTATTTTTATGATTTACGGTGTCCTCAAACTGATTTTACCGGGGTTTGTCGCCACAGTGAGCAGCTCACTTCCTCCATGACCTTTGGGTGTTGACCTAATTAGAGGGGACATCTCAAATTTTGCGATCTGGAGAGCAGGCTGCTTGAGGCTAAAATAACCGCACTCGGTGGAGCTTTATTGTTAACCGCTTTCAAAAATGCGGTACCATCGGGTGTGACATCCACTATGCCCCGAGTGTTTGCCTCTACCGCACCTATCCTAGTAAGCAACATATCTCAAGTGAATATTGTGAAAAATTACTAAAAGAGGTCGTGGCGGCACTGGATGCATTCCTCGCCATATTACTACTCCATGGCACTTGACTATCTGTGTCAGAGGAGGCATGCACTCCATCCTAGGAACCTTAGTCACGTGGCGATGGTTTGCATCCCTTCTGATTCGATTGTCTTTTGCAATGTCCTCTCTAAGGTTATGAAGCAGCTGTCTTCCATTTCTGTCTGCCATTACTTCGGCGTCACCATTGATGCGTTTCAGTTCATCATCTAAACATTTGGCCTGCTCCTTGAAAGACTCTACTTCTGTTAGGAGCCCTTCTTCTAGGTTCTTCGAACAGACTTCTCAAAAGTCAGTTCTTCGGGAAAAGCAATCAGTAGGTTGGTACAGCGTGCAACAAGAAAATCTGGATGATTGTTAATTATTCAGTGGTTTATAAAGCCTTTCTCACCAATCAGATCGCTCGATTCACAAGGTGCCAAACAAAAGTTACTTTCTTGCCAATCAGGAAACGCCATTGATGTGGTAAAACAAGAAAAAAACATCCAACACAAGACTGCCCCCTTGTTTCCGTTTCCCATGACCTTGGGTTGTCTTTTTTGATAGTTTTTCGGTTTTGCCATGCAGTTTTCATTTTCGACTAGGCTAGTGATCGGATTCACTCTGTCTAGTTCTGGTTCCGGTTTCACAGTCTTATCCCCCTTTCGTGACGCCCCCCCCCCCGGTGTATGCGTGAGCTAGGCGAAACAGTGTGCGCATATTCACTTTGGGGATGTATGTTTGATGTATAACCAGGTTTTGAGGAGAATGACCCTTCAGAATATACGCGTACCCTGTCAATAACTACGATACGTCATTTTTTACGAAATAATGTTAGTTATTTCACTGAACGGAGAGGAAATCTTTTTCATTCAGTGGTTCAAAAATTCAAACCACGCGGTTGAAACAGCAGGGATTTCTCTGTGTATGTGTAGCCACAGGCACACAAGCAAGCTGGAAGGCGCAAACAGTTGTTGAGGCAAATCAAATGTAATCAGGCTCGATGCGGTCAATGCAAGCCGAGATCGATTGGCATATCATCAACATGAGCTTAAATGAAAAGCTACCCGTGTAGGCATGACTGTGTGTGTGTGTGTCAGTCAGTCAGTCTGTCTATCTGTCTGTCTGTCTGTCTATCTCTATTGTGCTGGAAGAAACACGTGCGGCTGTTGGAAGCAAGCAGTAACGAAACTGGAGAATGCTCACCGGGCAAAAAACCCACCACTCCCTCGAGCACTGCTATTGATCGTCCGCGACCGCTTATTCAGTGACTCTGGGTTCACCAGATTTGCGTCTAACCGCTATAGTGGTGGCCGATCCCCTATCCGTGACTTGGGGATGAATCCGGTAACACCAAGCCATGATGTTACCCGGGTACAAGTCACACATGATGTGACGGTGATTCAACATATGATGGAGGGAGACGATTTATAAATGATCAAAATTTGGAGTTGTGTCTCAAAAGAAAACACACATTAGGATAACGGTCGAATCTTCCATTGCAGCATACAGAAAAGCCGATTAGGTTTCAAAATCTTTCAGCGTGACTGATGGCACAGTGCTACACACAGTACATAGCCTGACTGTTGAAGATGATTATTATGAATGGTTGGCCATGTACAGAAGTTCTTGATACTTCGATTAATCTGAAAACGGAAGCTCGTCAAGATGTCGACGTTGTACGATCGTTTGCTTGCGTCTGCAATCAGAAAGGGTATGCAGGATGGCTGTCTCGAACGCGAAATTTGGCTAGAGCTGAACTATTACCGATTAAATGTTAGACGAAGTCCGGATTCATAGGATCAGCTGATGGACGCGAACTGCTGAACACAGGTAGAGTAATTTATGTAAAGGAAATTGATCGGCACATTGTCAACTGATGGCTTGGCTTGCTTAGAAGGCAGAACGATGTTTCGGCAAACAGTCAGCCTGTCTTCACCTGTCTTCAATCGGGGACAAGATTGGAGTGAACGAAGTGGACCAAAGAATCAATTAGATGCCAACTGTCGTCTGAAATGAGTCAACCAATTGGGTTTGCTCCCAAACTGACGACGCAGAAGAGCTGACAGAGAATAACAAGTAAATCAATAAGTGTGTGGGCCAAGGTTTGATTATGACCACCATTCATCGTATAGAAACTGTCGCAGAAAGAAAAGACTTTTCACTAGAGTTAGTGGGACTGATTAGAACAGTTCGTTGCACAAAAGCTCACACTGGGCCCAAGTAGAAAAGGAGTACCAAGGGATTCTGCCGATAGTAGGCAAATATCATCTTCCAAAGGACGCTGCCTACTTGTTCATACACTTATTCAGTGTTATTCTTCTAAAGTGGGTTGACGTCATCACCCGGATGAAAAGCCGGAACTATTTTGATCATTTCAGTTTAAGGAAGTATAGAAACCAGTTCCGCAATTCAATTACTAAGCTATTCCGTAGCCTTGGTGTTATTGCTACTTTGGTTTGCGTAATTCCGGGTGGGAGCGATTTAAATACGTCCTATCTGCTCGAGCATTGTGAATACTACAGGAAGTGAACTAAACTATGTGGTTGATTGCGACGTTTAAATTGGGGGTATACATGCTTGGAATGCACTCGTTGCACATGAGGAAGATCCAAATAGAGCCGACACTGAGATTATACGTATTTGAACGACTTAGGGTTTAAAACTAGTGGTTCAAAGTAATACCGCCATTTCCAAAAAATAAGACCCCGTCTTATAGTTATTTTTGCTTCTAGTATTGCACTTGGGTTTACTTTGGAAAATATCTTATTTTTCATATCTAAAAGTCTACGTGTAATCATGTACAAAAATTTGCGTCTGGAATATCATCGGAATTCTCCAAATCCCGAATTCAGGCTTGAATTTCTTGTGACTCTATATCCCGTAGAACCGTTAGCCCCAGCTTCTCGTGTCCAGCTAGTGTGCTTTTCCTAAATGAGTATTCGTTGTTCATGTGGCTTGCTCGTGGTGCATTGGTAACAGCTGTCAGTGAATTCAACCCGTGACTGAATCACCCAAATCACAACCTGCTCCAAACTAGTCCTCGCAATGTTCCCATGCTGATTTCTCTCCATTCTGTTTTCAATTTATTCGTTGATTTCTATGCGCAAGCCGTCCTTGAAAGGTTTGCCAATTGAAATATCAAGAGTCAGGAGATATGATGTCATTCCTGCAGAAACTATCTTTTGATCTATTCTGCTCTCTTCAAGGACATTCCTCATATCTTTAACTCGGTGGGTGCTGGCTGAATCCCAGACTAGCAAATCTTGTTGATCCGTTCGAAAAACCCACTTCCTTCTAACTTTTTTCGGTTGCAAGAACAGAAATATCTGAAACACGTTCAGTTTGGTCTTTCTTGCCCTTAGTTATGATCAGAAGTGGGGTTTTCGTTCCGCTCAGATAAGTTGCCAAGTTACTAGAAGCACGTGTGCCTAAGATACCAGTAGACGATGGGTAGATTGAACAGGCCCCCGTCATATTAATTGTCGTAAACACTGCAGTTTCATCCATGCAATCATGTTGGTGAGTTGGTATTTGGGAAAGCCTATGCTGTTTACAGATTACTTGAATGCAAGTGCACACTTTACAACTTCATTATCTTCCAGCTGGAGCAATGTTGTCCATCATCTTAGAGACACTTTGTATCGTTGAAGAAAGTCATCCAGTCAATGTTGTGATGCTTCGAATTTTTTGGGCTTGTTTCGAAATGTGGTGCCATTGCGAGAGCAGGTGCTTGGATATCAACTCTACGAACCACTAAAGTCTTTGCTCTCTTGTCAGCAATTCATTCACATATGATATTTCCCAGTTCAGAAAATAACTTTTGACTCCCTGATTCACTTTTGCACTTCTTCAACTTTGACTGCGGGTATCGTACTCTGCTCTCCATTTTCGAACCATTCAGAGGTCAATTTTTTTCTTTTACCGAAAATCATGGGATTCTTTCCCTAAAAGTCCCCAATATCTGCTTTCTTGTATTGGACGGAAAAGCTCCTTCTTTTTGTACTCATCTTGTCTTGATGGCAGACACAAAAGTGAAAAGAAACTGCCGGAGCTAGAATTCCACCTCCCTGTAACACCCAAGCGACGCACGTGGATCCTAATTCAATACGAATGATGATCCACATCCGTTCATTATCAAGTGCGCACCAATGGCCTCTGCACACCGGCTGGCCAATCAACAACCAGGGATGACAGGTGTGACCGTTCACCCTGCCTAAACAACTTGCAGGTCTTACTTACTGCAAGATGGATCTAACAGATGGTGATAAATCGCATTTGGTCTGGCTGAATACTTCAGATCACCTGTTGGTTCCATCTTGCGGTAACGAAAACCTGTAAATTGTTTATACCGAGTGAGTGATTGGCCTGGCATTCTTGGTCTTGTAAATGGCCAAATCAAGTCGGTCGAGCGCGGCTGCAGTTGCTGCGCTTGCGACTCGGTAAGCGAAAACGCTTGAGCTTTGTTATCATGCCGTACCGACTGCCCAGGTTTCCGCGAATCAAACGGAAAATGCTCCGCTGCCGAGTTCTTTTGATCGTTGTGATTTTACAATTCTTGTGCGTGTTTCCTTTTTATCGAGTCATCCGGTAGAGGACGGTCTTAACTGGGCTTATTCTCGGGGTAGGTCTCATGTTAAAAGAATCCTGAAAAATCCTGCTTGGGTAGATGTTATTATCGGGGAGAAACCGTATGTGATCATAGATTGCGTAGTATGGGCGCCAAGACCGCGCTGAGAAATGTGAAATATTTTACACCTATCGGCATTCATTACCGCAGCTGCCATCGGTTCGTAGGTTTTCATATCGACAGATCCTCTTTTTATCCTGTCAGGAAGGAAAGAAGTATCATGTATCATCAATGCGTTTTAGAAGTACCGTTTATCGGAGATTAGGAAGCGTGTGACCTGTTATGACGACCATCGGGCTCGACCGACAAATGTGAATTCTCTTCTCCCAATACGTACACACACTCAAGCAAAGCTGTCATTACGCAACGCATGTCATTTATCGCCCTCGTTTGCCAGTCGATTTGCCTTTTAACCTTGAATCTGATTGGCACTTACAACAACAATTCACAGTCAGCACCTAGATTTCTCTGACCCCTCCAGTTTAAAATTGATTCCCTTATCTCCCACGCACCTTTACCGGCGTCCAACGCATGTTCTGTCTGCAGTTGACGGGATTGCAGACTGCGTTACTTGGGTAGGCCAAGTGGAGGATAACACAGACGCTGGTCCCATTTTTGGTCGAGGTCCTCGTCGTGAATCAACTAAAAATCTGTTTGACCTACCGTACCTTGTCGCGCATACGTTAAGCTGTTCAGGTGTGTTCCCGCGTGAAGTTCTTGGGTGATTCTCAAGGTTTCGCAGAATCACGCCATCCGCCCCCCCCCCCCCCCCAACTTGCTGAGAATTAATAAGTTTAGCTGGTTTTCTTCCCTGATTTCACCCACTTTCTCTTTCTGTATCCGCCTCATCGTTAGCATTAGAGGACCGCAATGATGAAGTTGGGTGATAGGTCCTGGAACCTGGTGAAAACTGGGATTTAGAAACAAACAAACCGGACGTTGACCAGCGAACCTTGCACCTAGTTTCTCAAAGCTTGCTCTCTCTCTCTCTCTCGTTTTTTAGCAAGGGTCAGTACTATAATTTGATTTAACTGTAAATAGTCTATAAATTGATTCAAACAGGCTGAACAAACTGACTCCGCAGCTGAACCCGTGTTTAGAAAGTAGGATATTAACTTCTATCCACTAAAAACGAATTCAGTACTTTTCCCGTCGCTTAGGTAAATCTGTTCTAAACAGACACGCTATAACACACCAGAAATCAAGACTACCTAAGAGACGGCTAATGAGACCATGGAATACTGTTCTGGTTTCGATTTCCTCTAGCCTTCCTTTTTCAATCTGTTCCAATAAGAGTGAGACATTCATTCATTTGCAACTGAGCTGTAAAGTTATAAGGTTTAAAAAATTATATTTGCAATTACGCAACATATTGAAAAGCACCAACATCGGACCTACAGTTTCAGTGAACATCGTGTCTCGCAATGAAACGACTTGTGTGCTCTCTCTCTCTCTTTCTCATCCCGTGTTCATTTTTGTCTGTTCTGCTGCACAGACATTGCAGGACTTCGATTGAGGATGAATCGCGCCGTAGTAAATAGATTTGCACATGATTCTGTCTTGCCGATGTGGAGAGACAACGAACGGGACAGAACGTTGGGATTAAAAAATATGGAAAATGAAAAAAAAGTTTGATTCATTCAAGAGGTCATGCTGTTTGAAAGGCACAGGTCAGACTGAACAGCTATTAACCTTATACTAAATGCATCGGCTGTGGTTGTTACGCCCAAGCAACAAGCAAGTGCAGTTCAGTAACCAAAAGACTAATGGTATGGAAACGGTGGGAAGATAACTATAATGAAAAGTATCGAACAGATGAAGAAAGTGTTCGAACACAACAGCGCCACTGATCACGATATACTTCCATGCTTAGTGAGGTCTCTAACAATTGTGCCAGTCGATCTCTTGGAAGCCATTTGGGAAGTCTGATGCACAAACAAGTCCGGTGGTTAGAGATTTCATGCCTTGATTTAGGTGGTGCTGCTCAAACTGCAGCATGCTGAAGTCTTTTTCCTTGATGAACTTCAAAACTATTAACAGATTTCATTCGCAACCTCGTACCGGGTGTATGCTTTTGTCTGTCTGTGTGTGTGTGAGTGGCAAACTTTCACCTGCGGGTTCGAAACCCTCCAAGTCTGATGACTTAACATTTGGTTCAACTCATGTTGTCAAAACTCACCAAACCGAACTCACGCGGCTCACCATCCTGCTGTTTTGGGCCTGATGATACCATCGTACAACACGAGCCGTCGGAAATTCTTCTTAAACTAACGCTTGGCACCACTCATCTCTCATACGGAATTTCTTTGATATCGTATTACCTGATCCAACTATTCATACCAAAATATGACGTCACTTCAAATTTGCTTGGTCAGAGGGACCGGACTATATACTTTCACGTGCGAACACGAGTTCTACGCGTCAAATAACTGGGTTTGATTATTATTATTAATATTATTATTATTATTATTATTATTATTATTATTATTATTATTATTATTATACCATTCCATCTGTTCTGGCCGACTGAACTACATATTTCTACTTAATCTGCAACAGATAAAACATTATGTGGCACAGGAAAATCACTCACCAAATATGTGAACCCAGTGATGTTTTCCAAAACTTAAACTACCAAACTTCCATACAGAAGTTCCAAACATTCATTGTGTCGAAAATCAGTTCATCAGGAAAAGCAGTTAGTATATTGTTACAACGTGCAACAAGGAAATCAAAACGGTTACTAATTTCTCGGGGGTTTTTATTGCCTTTTACGTCAACCAGTGCTCAGTTTGGGATGTACCAAACAAAATCTTGTAGCTGACCAATCAGGAAACACCATCAATGGGTTAAAATAAAATCATATCCAACACATAATGGTGCTGATATTCTTTTTTTGGAAAGTTGATCTTCGGCGGGTGTACTCAAGAAGGATGGAAAGTAACCAGATAAAGTTAACGAACGTTTACTCAAATTGGTGATAGCCATGTGTGCCTTCTGTTGATTGATGGCCTTTGCGGGTTATTGGTGAATGACTGAATGCAGTTCTACTTCAATTGGGAACTGTTCTATTTTCTTTACGTAAAATCACAGACCGAATAGAATCAACCAATGAGGGAAAACGAGAACCAGCGAAGTGGAAGTCTCAATAAGGAGGAGAAATGTGGATACAGGGAAAATGTTTGGGTCATCACAAAAAAACGAAACCGAAAACCTCCAGTACTTTAGTTTTACTTCTGGATGAACTGCTACTTCCAGGCGATGAGCGACCTTCAGCAATATCACATACCGCGGATTGATATTTGTGACCTGTGAATGTAGTTTCGGGGAACTGTAAGATCCAATAGCAGTAGGAGTTCCGTACACAGAAGACTGAAAAATTTCGCGTTCCTATACACATCACTATTTCATGCGAAGAGTTAGCTTCTAACACAGTAATACCTTCTCGTCCGGCGTGAATAATAGATTATTTGCTTTGTAATCTCGTTAGCAGACTGGCACATGACACGATTGATGAGAAACAAAAGTTTGTCCACCACTGTTACATAGTCTTCTCACCTTATCTCAAGATAGTTTTTCTTGCACCAATGATGAAATTAGCACTGATGAGTGCCCACTGCGGTGTATGAGTGCAGATGACCAATGATAGGAACAAACGAATCTTGTTCTGAATAGTGTCTTCTCTGTGGGCATCCAGTGTTCTCACAGAGGTAAAAGACATTCTGGAACTGATCCACTCCCATACATAATCTCCTGCACGGTCATGCAGAGTGAATGTCGATACTCCGTACCATAACGTGGGTGCTGGTATGGCTTGTTCGTTTTCACTGTCTAGATGACTGGCTCGGACGAACCAAAAATGTCTTCACTTTAGTCTTATCGGCTTTGCTCAATATATATTCCTTGAGACAGTTGCGTTTAATTGAAAATCGATGAAAGGCAGTGAATTACCTTTTTTCGGCTTATAGAAACCACCTGTAACGTTTTCATCAGAAATCCATCCCTCTGATATCACTGAAACGTAAATTCTAACCCAGTGTTGACTTTCGGGCGTTTGCGTCTGGTCGATAACAATGCACTCATACAGGAGCCTAAAGTAAATCCCTAAGGCCCCATTCAAAGTCGGCAAGGATACCGACAGACCATATTACGGTGGAATTCTGGCGTTTATAGCTGCTTTTGAGACACCATAGTTTTCAGTGAAACAGCCCTCATTCAGAGCAAAAACCTCTTTGGACTAGTTGATCGGGGTTATCTCTTGCATAATTAAAGCGGTTCGCCAGTAGCACATGGCTCTTTTGAACCCGCGCGATCAAAGCTGAAAATATGCCATGATATTGAAATGGACTTATGTGACTATATGAAATGCTGTTTCATCGTACTTACGCTTAGGAGTGCGACAATGATAGCAACAAATTTCTTACGTCAAATGATTCATATCGTTAGCTGAGTCAAGGAAGGGCTATTGCAAATCCCTCTAATCGATAAGTGGTATGGAACGTGTACTGCACGGAGTTACCAATATCTTCATTCTCGCGACACTACAAAGATTAAACTTTCCAGAAACAAATAGTGCGGACTCACCGGAGAGATCCTTGTGAGTGGTTTATTACTATTATTATTATGAATAGTATTATTTGGAATACCTGAACTGTCAGGACGTTTTGATATCGCTCCAACCCGAAACCAAGTACGCCGAAACAGCAAGAATCCTAAAGCCGCAGAAATGCATAGTCATTTTACTACCGAACTCATTTGCATAATTGCCACATCAAAGTCACTAATTGGTAGATCACCATCCGACCAATCACAGCCGGAGTTTCTAGTACCTGTTCACAGTATCTCAGATTGGATGAGGCTTCTCGATGTATGTATCCACGGTGCTGTCCCGTGAATTCCCACCAAACTATCACATATAAGTCCGCGCTGAAGTGCTGACTGACCGAATGTTACAAGTTGCCGTGACCATCGTTTTTCACAGGGTCTGCGACTTTGCAGTGAATTCTTCTGCGACAAATAAAAAGGCAGCTATAAGGCTGATCATATCAATCAACCAAAACCAACAGACGAAGAATGAAGCCGCTCTATTTTCAGATCAGATGGCATTAGGCAAAACCGGTTTTTCCAAAGAATAAACAGGTCATATCAGAATCTCTTTCCCGTGTGTCACATTATTTAATTGTTTACATTTCTTGCTGCCATGTCATAAATATAGTTAATATATTTACAGGATTGTCATCCCATCATTGAGTGACTCGTAGATAAACGAAACCCAAGTCCCAAGGTAGAGAACACAGGCTCGTCTCCCTATTGTACTACAAGACACATTATCAAATAATTACGATAAGGTACCTCAGCGTGTAAGCAAACCGATCACAGAATCAAGACAATCAAAAAAGGCTTAAGAACACCCAGGCAAAAACAGAGAGGAAACACTCGAGACGCCAACGTAGGAACGAGTCAAGTGGTTCACGAAGAAATTCTGTATTAATGGGGGAATTTTGACCAATTAATGGTCAGAAGAGAAGTGATTATCCGACAGAAAACACACAAGCGTGGGGGAGAGCAAACTGAACGGCTATGAATGAGAAAAAATGGCACGATCACGAGGGCGTGGCTAAAGTTCAGTCATTCACATAAACAAGGCAAAAAGAGAGAGAATTAAATACGTCATGTGACTCAGACAATTATGATATATTAACAGAAATGGTCACGGATACCTTTGGTTCAGTGGACATAGATACAAAAAGAGGCAGAAAGACTTCAAAAGAGAAAAAATCTGTCACGACACGAACAGATAGGGCGGAGAAACGGACTCCAGACAGCTTCTGGTTTAGGTCATTCAACGCTTGTTATAGAAACAAGGCTAATGGCTGTGTCACACAGTAGGATTGAACAAACGAACTTTTCGGTGAATACAAAACAATGTTGTAGTGGATAGCATGGTATCTTGGTTAAAAACCAGTTTCAAGGAGTTTCTTGATATAACAAGCTGAATTTCCATGTTCGACTTCAATAAATCTTTACCGCGTATCTCATCTAATAACTGACTGAATTAAAACTCGTCATTTGCCGATTTTTTCCACCCAGAATGCACCGTATTACGTTCGTGCCACCATTCAAGCAGATCCCGATCTCGAAACTGACTGAAGCAACCGGTTAACAAACTGCAGGTAGCCATAGTAGTGGTGATGCTAAAATAAGCCTACGGTGCGTGAGGACAGGGGCTGACAGCCAAGTCTCGTTAGCAAATTCCAGGTTACGATTTCAGCTAACGGAACCACGAACAACAGGACAACGGATCGATAAGACAAGAATTCATTTCCGTCAAATAGTGGCTGACCGTATCACCAATCAACCAGTCAGAAAACGTTACACGATACCAGTTAGGACCAACTAGTTTGGTAGTGCGATGATTGGTGACAATGACTCTTGCATCTTATACAAGCTATCTGTTTTTTTGTTACTCAAAGATGATTCGAAGACAGAAGGCCTTCTCACTAGAAATAGTGGGTGGGAATAAAATATGGTTCAAGTATGCTCAGGTTCAGTGAAGGACATGCCATCCTGCTAGTTCTGTTCCAATTTCGTGGACAACCCGAAAGCTATCGATTATGCTTTTGCCCTGAAGACTCTTGTTCCATGAAGGCGGGCGGGCTGGGAGACTCGCAAGTGCCTTTCTCTGATGTGGGCTTTCATCTCAATTCTTCCAGATGTTGATGCACGGCAGTGATCAGAGTGATGGTCCAGAATGAAATATCCTAGTTTCTGCTTGAGAACATCGTGATATCATTGTCGGGCTCCGGATGACACGTTTAGGCAAATTGTGAAGCATGCATTCAACACGATACCATAAGTTTTCAGTGACCTTGGTAACTAAAAGAGGAGTTTGCACCTCGGGGATGTGAAAACAACGTCTTTTTGTTACAGATAAAAATGAATAGACAACAGCTATGGTTGGTCATATATTCCCGTAACCAGACCACAGAAAGTATTTTTGTTGTCATCTGGACTGTGCTAAATCCGAAATCTACCTGTAACCTCACAGATATCGGGGGATCTCTAGGTAGCATCTAACCACCAGCTACATCTATCCGGTTACAGATCCCAAAAGGTTTGTCCTCGTGACGATATTAAACGTAATCGGAATCGCACCGCAGGCTACAGACTTGCATTCCTAGGTTGGTCATTCACTGTGTGCATACGACCCCACACACGCACTCCGATTGGCTAGAATGTATTTCGAGCAGCTAATCAGGAACACGGGCACATTGTTCATCTAAAATGACATTTCACTAGATGCGGTGAACCAACCAAGTGGCTGTGGACAAGAAATCACTAAAAGTTCTTCCGAAACAAGTAGTACAGTATAATACTAATATATATGTGTAATGTGATCTACACAAGTTGTTAGTCTGAATATAAGCTAGATAGCTGGGACGGGTAATCACTGCGACAGCTACATGCATGTCCAAGGGACCGACTCCCAGTAGTGACTACACTACACTACACACTAAGGATTGTCCTCCAACTGATGTCCGTGATGTACACAACACGACTGGTCATATTTCAATAATAAGAGGTCCAATATATGATGGCCGCGCTATATCACGCGGTTCTCATGCGAATTAAAAGGTGTTTAGAGCTGTGTGTAGAATTCGAGTTCCTCCACCGCATGTTCGAGCTCCAGAATGCTTTCAGCGGATGTACACTGTTGTGTTCGTCTTGAACTGTCAAGCACTCACACGCACGCACGTTTGATCTGAATGCATGCAATCACGGACATGCGCCTGCAGCCGTAAACACACACATATACACACACACACACACACACACACACAGAGTAAACATTTGTCGTGCTTCATCCCAGACAGTACTGACCAATCAGACTTCGTCACTAGCTGCACATCTTTGCACGGCTTAATCCGATTGCAGACATCGTTGACTCACGCACATGCACACGTGTTTGCGTTTCAATGGCTTGCCTGCACGTGCGCTTGCCGTACGTTGGTACTGGATACACGTTCACCGGTTCAAAAGTGCCTTCGGGATTCAACATGCACCTCGGCCGGTGATTCCTACCAGATCAGACTAAACCGCTTTACGGGGTTCATGAGTGACTGGAGCGTTCAGACTGCATGACGAAATACTCGCTTAAGATCTGAAGCACCTATGAAGCTGTACGTAGTTCATCGCTTAGCGTAAACTGATTTATCATGAACAATGGCCGCACCGCACCGTAATACCTTTGAAAGTTGAACACGTCAGCCATCACACCATCGGGCTGGTTCACAGCGGAATCCTTCAAGTTACCACTGCTGTTATTGGAGGGCACATTCCCTCAGCTTCTACGATCGCGGTCGTCGAGGAGGTCAACGAGATAAGACCGCGGAGTGCCAACCGCGTGTATTCTTACTGGGCCTGAGTACAAAGACCGCACACTGGCTTATGCCGAAAAAGTGTCAGAAGTAGCGCTAGTGGTTGCCGCGTGCGTGAAACGTACTGTCAAACAAGTGATAGATGGGGTGTGATCGGCTGACCACTATACTGTGATATAGAACTGGCCGTCGTTTATTGTTCTGCAGATCACATCTAAGCTATTTTCACTGCAATCTCTGCGGATCTATAGAGTAGGTCACAGGATAAGATCATTTCAAACGAAATTGAACCGAAACATGACGCATTCTACTCTCCATCAACTAAACATTGAACATTTTCAAAACGACTGGACGAGAAGTATTTAAGCAGGTGCATGAAATTCACGAAAGTGCTTCAGGGACATTCCCCTCAAACTTCACTGAAAGAAATATTACTGACACTGCATCTCCAGGCCACATCAAGCGGTGCCCATCAGTAACTTTCAGACTCACTCTCCAGAAATAGGCAACTCGCCTCTTTCAGAAGGACATTACTGACCAAGAGTAAACCAGACAAACATTTAGTCAAAAAATCCCAAGCGAAATGTGGGTAAAATCACCTTCGAAAACCCATCCTTTATGTCCCGGTGTAATAACTGAATCAACTCTGCAAATCGTATGAACGGAAAAGGTGCAATCTCGAAACTATGACGACCGCGGTAGCAATGCTTTCGCTTATATATATGAAGTAAATGGTTACCTACTAGTATACTGATCAATCACAATTGTCATCAGACAAATGAATTGTTCAGTAGAAAAATTACTAGTCACCCTTTGTCTTCCATTCAAAGGTGATGACGTCAATTGCTTCCTCAAACGACGACTTGGATCAGCGTTTGCCCGAACATATTATGCAGCTGACCTCAGAACTGTTCATCAAACGATTAAGATCCCCTCACCCTCGGTGAAACAACGTCCATCTCTGTACACCAAATCGAATCTGATTTACCAATTTCAGTGTAGTTTCGGAGCGACCTACGTGGGTCGGACAGAGCGGCAGTTACGTAACCGAGTGATTGAACACATTCCAAATTGGGTACAACGTTTTGTGATGCAATCAGGGTCAGATCGAAGGCATAATGACAAGGTTCAAAACCATAAGATCCCGTCGTCGGCCCTCGCTCGTCATCTTCTGATGACGCAACATCCAGCTGACCGAAGCACTGCGTTTCGGGTCATTTACGTGGCAAGGAATACCAGGCTTTTGAGGTTTGCTGAAGCGATTGCCATACATCGACGGAAACCTACGTTGTGTCAGCAGAAACAGCTATTTGTTAATGTGTCTTTACCATGGTGACGTAACTTGACTATTGTAATTTTCCCTATATTTGTCGAACATAAGGCTTTTACATGAACTTATATAAACAGTATCGTTCTGCAGTATGCACCATGTTGAGATGCAGCGAAATCGTCCCGGACATAAATCGTGCTATGTTGCAACTCTGGCTTTTCTTTTCAGGATTATTTCGGGAAAAGCATGTTTCAATCACAATTCGATCTAGTTGTGTCAGGAGACGGTTCAATTATATTGTTCCAGACACGTCTACTTCATTGACCGAGCTCTGTTTTGACACAAACGGTGTCACTTAGAAAAGTGCTCGAATCGATGCATCGCCATTCCGTTCCTACAGCGAAGCATGACTAATTTGACTCGAGCACCGCGGTTTATTCGAATTTGCATTTCCAGTTGAATACACCGAGTTCAGCGGACTACGTCATCGTAGAGGAACACACCTGTGGTTAGTATCTTAATCCTACATTCTAAGTTATCCAGAGAGACATGTAGGGTCCTGTGCTGTGATGCGTACCGCATTACGGAAAACTACCCTGGGAGTATCGTGGCACAGAATGCACAACACCTCATCGCGACAAACGAACAATGACATACAGACTGCGGCGGCGCTACAATGACATGGATCGTTTCAGAGAGATTACCGGTTTTTTGTAGAAAGCCCCACTTTGTCCTCCCAGACATGGCAAATAAAAATGGAGAGAATTCTTAGATCGCTGAAAAGCGAGATCTTTTCAAAAGACTTGTGCTACAAACACCGTTGGTTGCTCTTATTCAAGACTCCCTAGTTTTTCATAGCAAATGTGTTTATAATATTCAAACAATTTATACGACTTTTGATAGTTGATTTAATTTACGTGCTGGTTTCATACTGCAGCATGTATTGATTATTGAGTAATTGAATTATGTATTTATACCGTTTTTTGCAAGTGATCAGCATCCAGAAAACGCCTAGCATTCCGACCGAAGTTTATTCTAGTTTGAACATCGCAGTACTTCCGCTATATGCTCTTTTTCACAGTTTTCTGAACAAAAATCAAATGCGGCTATGCATTTCGAGATTTTAAGTAAGTTATATTGTAGCGGGGACCGCTGTGGCAACAGAACACGACGAATATCTAACCGATCGGGTCAACCAGTCGACAACGTTAGGTGATGAATATATCGGAAGCTTCCCTCAGCAGACAAAAAGAGACATGCGGAATCCTCGGTGAGACTCAGCGTGATCTGAGACGACCAGCTAGATAGCCCAGGTGAATGGCTATCGATCAAGCCACCAACTGGATCACACGGACCAACCGAATGGGAATGCCGGTCAAAAGAATCTGTCTAACAGCGGCAGGCACCTGGCCAAAACGGAGTAGAAATACTCAAGCAGCCAGAGGATTGATGTTCCTACATCGCGGTCTGGAAAAGGAATTATACAAACGGTTGTACATGTTTTACCGACTGAACTTGTTTGGTGTTCCTCATCCCTCTTGCCTTCTTTGTTACAATATGACAAATTGGACTCGGACGGAAAATAGCCGTGTCCGGACATTTGGTCACCGGACATTTAGTCGCACGACATTTGGTCGAACGGACATTCGATCGTCAGAAATTTGGATGATTGAATTACCCTGTATTCACTTAAGCATGTCAAATGTCACACCCTCAAAAAGTGGATTAGGTGTAGCCCGTCCCCCTGACCATTTTCGGGATTTATAGTTAATACCTTGTTATCCAGAATTATAAAGACACATTGATCACGAATTGGTAAGCGAAAAGGCTTGCGCTATGCTGTTATGCAAATGCGTCACAGTCAAATTCTTTTGACCGTTGTGACCTCACAACAGCTTCACATCAGAATTCCTAAAGCCAGAGGTTTGAAACTAAGGTCGGTTGAAATGGCATTGCGGCCTACCAAGACAGGGCCCGGGGAATCTGGAATTCGAGCCTTTGTCCTTCTTGAGGTGACAGACAATTGATTCACTTGACCACCTCAGTATGTGAACAAAATGACTCACCTTAACGATTGCATGTGGCAGGCAAAACAGGATTCATCACGGGTCTTGCCTTAACCAATCGGGCGCTACCTTTGAGAGACAGGTTGGTTTGCGCGATAATGAAAACATTAAAGGACTGTGACATTGTGGAATTACTACATTTCAAGGTTGAAAACCTAAGGAAAAAATGTTTGGGATTGGGTTCTGGCTACCTTCTGAGGGTGTGACACTTGACAGACTCAAGAGAATATACCGTAATTCAATCATCCAAATGTCCGGCGACGAAAGTCCGGGAGCCGAAAACAAGGCAGGCCGGAAAATCAGAGCTTTGACTTCTTCCTTTGGTGAGGTATGGGATGAATAGTCCATGACCCAATGACAAAAATGCTCTTTTGTCTTCCATAGCCTCTATGTCATTAATGAAAACAACCGCTAAACCGCTAAATTGATCCAAATTGGAAGATTCATCGACAGGGATGGGATTTAGACCCGCGCGTGTTACGCTTTCGCACTGCGAGCGTTCTACTGAGTCAGAGTGGTATTAGTCAATCATCATAGATGTAAATAAAGGTAATAAATAGCAAGAGTGGGTTATCAAAAACAGACTGTATCGATATTTTTACTACTGCGCTTTCTCTGTGCGCTCACAGTTTCTGGCTGGATTCATTTCGATCCCATCAACTGGAAACTTGTCTGTATTCGACTGGTGGATGGTGCTGCTGAGCAACTAGAAGGGCTGTAAAATATCCGTAAAATTTACTGATGGTGAGAGAAGCTGAAATGTTGTAAATAATAGAAAACCAGGTTGGATTTTTCGCAGCCAAGAGTTCATGCTGTGGACCAGAATCAACCCAGCCACCTTCCGTCTACCGGGCAAGTACTCCACCAGCTCGCCTATCGCAGTACTCCCAGCTGGACGTGAACGACGCACATGAATCTCCAGTGACTCGCAGCCACCATTTCAATAACACAAATCTGCTGTTCTGTTTCTTGTCACTGTATTGGCCTCGTCAATCACTTCCCAAGCAGCACGACTAAACGAGATCCAAAGGACACTTTGATATGCTCGTAGAATTTATCGATCGTACAAGGAGCCCAAATCATGTAGGTGAAATACGCAACTCAAATCCAGAGTTATGAGGCCCATTCTGGACTCACAATTTATCTCTATTGGTTGACCAAAAACTATTCGTAATTGGAGTTGCCACGATTGTTAATGTTGTGTCCGGTTAAAGTCACACACACACATACACACACACACAACGCGGACAACCAATCAGTATTCCTCTAGTGCATGGACGTACGCTTGCTTGGTATTGACATCTAGTCATGTTTCGGCGTGGACAGCATCTTTCCATGTATTGACTGACCTCATTTGTTTGCTCGTGTGAGTACATGTAGCTCAGCTGTTTTACTCGCTTGTTCATTCACTTGCTTGCTTGACTGCTTGCTCGCAGCTTACGAGCCAGTTGCGTTTTGGCTGCATTTACGTTCGTAAGAATACGAGTGTAACGAATACGTGTTCGGCTGCTGCTGATCACGAATACAACAGCTGCCACGACTGGAACAGAAAATTTAATGACCTAGAGACATCCACCGTTTCGAAAACGCTGTTGAAACCATGAGAGTATGGAACTTGTGAATCAACTGCACTTAATTGTTTTCGTAGGACTTTTATAAGCGAATGATCTCAAATGAGGTTGGACCTAGAAGTTGCCTCTAATCTTCAAGGACAATCACAGAAGAGGATTTGTGATAGACACTTTTAAGAGCGGTTTGTCATAACAGCGGAATACGAGGTCTGCACTGATAACATTGACACCCAAAGCCGGTGACGGAAAGGCATTATATCTTGAAGTGTGTAGGTTCAATAAACCGTTGAGTGCTAGCCCGTGAAGCTTGATAGTCAGGTATTCGACCCACTATCGTTCACCCCTGGTTCGAGTCCTAGTTGGGGCTCGGCGGATGTGCACTGCTGATGAATCCTGACAAGGATAAAACAGCTTTACAATGTTTCCATGGTTTTCAGTGGTGAGCTGAACGTCCATACTGTATGATGAATCCTAATACGCGAATAACAAGTCCTTTGGTGTTGCTCAAACAACGAAGCAGCACAGCCTGTAGCAGAGTCTGCTCACACCACTGCGGACTGTCATTAACTTATAGGTGTTTCATGGTTTATTACAATATTCATATCATATCACTCCTTTTCTCGTACACTACGGCGTTTTTATACTGTAACGGTTTGCGAGTTAATTATTGGAGTACAAGGCCAAAATGATTGTAGCTAGGGTGAATTTCTCAGTTCGTAACTCTTTTACTGTAAAGGTGTAAGTAATAAAACATTCGACTCAGTAAAGAAAATTAAACGCATCAGAGTGGTGTTACACACTTTATAACCGTGGAAATTACGCTGCTTCTAATCAGGAGTACACCATAGTGAAAACGTAAAGAAAACATCAATCGCAGTTATCGTTTTTAGCTTCTTTTGTTAAAATTGTTCCGATTTCTATCAAGGTAAAGCAAGGGTGAAAATTCAGTCCTTTTGCTTGCACAAGTCAAGTTTCTGTCGTTTAATGGGGATCACTTTTGCTAATGGGATGAGTTAGATGTTTCGTGCGAAGATACTTTTCACGCTGTGGTTACTGCACTATACTGTCTTTATGAGTTGATATCGAGAAAAAGCTGTTTCAAGTGCAGAACGGTTTGGATTATTTGTCCCAGGTTATTTTCGCTCAATAATCCAGTCATCATTGTAGACCTGTCTGTCTGTTGCACGATCACTTTTGTCTTTCCTGCTCTCGATAGCTATTTCGCCTTAAAGGTAGGGAGGGAAAGAAGTGAAATCATTTTGAGGGTAGATGATGGCCTGAAAAAAGAAGACTCAAGAGTGAAGGAATGACCAGGTACTAAATACCAGGAAAACCTGAGTCACATTGGAATAATGAATCAAAAAGTACGAGCTCAAGGGTGAGGAATATAAACAGAACAATAGAGGGTCCATCTTGCAGACTGGTGAAGACAATAGATCCTGTGTACAAGTGCATCCCGGAACAACAACACTAACAACTGTTCGTGGTCACCACGCATCATTGTAAATCCCATACGGTAATGCCTCCTAGCCTGTGGTCTTCCATTTCCCATGGTTTTATGTCCTCCTTCTGCGTCGTATATATATATATATATATATATATATATATATATATATATATATATATATATATATATATATATATATATATATATATATATATCGATCGTCCTCCGGTCCAGATTTCATTCAATTATCAAAATTTGCCGATGAAGCCCGCCGAGCATTTGAGGTACAAGCACATGTTCTGATAAAAGAGAATCATTGTGTCTGAGCCTGTAGTTTTATATTGATTACCCACTCCGAAGCAGTCAAAAACGAAAATTTTACTTTCACGGAGATGAAGTTCAACTGCAGAGAGTACCCATGTGTCCACTTCACGGATTCATGAGAGACTAACGGTTGCCCTCTGGTTGAAGGAGTGCAGCACTGAGATTACGTAATAACTAGGGAGACGAAAGACAATCACCAGCATGCAATGTATTATTCGTTCAACTACCAAACTATGTGCATATAAACAAACTAATCCACTGAGCTATAGACGTTTCGTAAATGGAAGATGCACTTGCAGGTCTTTTTGAACATGTTATTATAAATATTATGTAATGACTTATTGAAAATGGACATGGAAATTCAGCTCACCGTATCAAGAAACTCAGTTAAACTGGTCTATCCCAGATCCCATGCTATCCATCACAATTTCGTCTCGCATTTACCAGACAGTTCGTTTGCTTTTCATGCACTTTATTCATCAGTTTCCACGCCAACCACCACACCTCTTCTACACCTGCGTGATAATTTATTTGTTCACACAGCCCTTAATCTCGTTTTTAGGACAGGTATCGATTGATCCTAATTGTAATTTGTCAAATTGTTGATCTTATCTGTTCGTAATCTATGTTCACTTTTTTGAAAACCTTGGAAATTGAGCCACTGGCATCTATGACCCGTCCTGTTATTATGTCATAATTACCCGGTTTACGTGACAAAGCCCAAACGTGCTCACGGCCATACTATTCCGTTTGCTCCTCAACGCTCTCGAGTGTGTGTGTTTGTTCTCCCAGATAATCACTTCTCTTCTGACCATTAATTGGTCAAAATTCCCCCATTAATACAGAATTTCTTCGTGAACCACTTGACTCGTTCCTACGTTGGCGTCTCGAGTGTTTCCTCTCTATTTTTGCCTGGGTGTTCTTAAGCCTTTTTTGATTGTCTTGATTCTGTGATCGGTTTGCTTACACGCTGAGGTACCTTATCGTAATTATTTGATAATGTGTCTTGTAGTACAATAGGGAGACGAGCCTGTGTTCTCTACCTTGGGACTTGGGTTTCGTTTATCTATGAGTCGCTCAGTTATAGGGTAACAATCCAAAATAGAAAATTTAAGATAACTCTGTTAAAAGGTTCGTATTGTTCTAATGGATACATGCATTTACAGTTCAACGTGAATGCGTTCAGACAAACCGCCCAACCGACCCGCCTTCGACCATCTTGTTGGCTTAGGTCCAAATCACGGTGGATCATGCTTGGGCAGTCCACGAAGGTGGGTGTAGTTGAATCCGTCACATGGGTTGGAGTTATGGCAAACCAGCCGGAGTTAGCCAGGGGGGCCGTTGGAAATTCTGACGGCATTTTAATTTCCATGTCTCCTAGTCACGAATATACTTCCGTCTACTCTGTGAGGTGACGCACTTTACTTTCTTATCAAAGGACTGATGCATTCAGTTGTGAAATTCGGATAATATGTATAAGTCGCAAGTAAGATACACTAATTAGACTACGGGGATTATGAAAAATCCCTTAATCACAGTCGAGTGCCCCTCATAAGAAAGATTACCAATCTACCCCATCTCATCGACTGGAACCACGTAGAAACACTTCATTTTGACTATACTATTGTGCTTTGTATATGATAATGATGTTTTCAGTCACTATACATGCAAAATGGCAGGTACATCAGATGCAGTTCTGTAGCCGTAGCGGTTATCTCCTTTGGTCTTCTTTTCATGAATTCACAGGGTTCCATTGACTTGAAAGATGACAGAACAAAAGTTATTCTAATGAATTTGCAATCACCTTGATCGTGAAGTTCACAGCTGTCAGTTGTTAGGATTGAGCGAATTATCAGTTTTTTTATCTCGTAGTGATCCGTTTATCACTGTGTTACCGTAGAAATCGTATTTAACCGGCCAGTCTTATGTAATGAAATACCCTGGACTCGGACTACGCGCACTGGAAGAACGACATGACCAGACAAAAACAGCGAGAATGTATTCTGTTACATCTGGTTGGTGCTCACTCGTTTATATGAAGAAATAAGCATGTATTCATTGGTAGATAACGTCTTGGCCAATCAAAAGGCGACTTCACTGTATCTATACGGTCTAACATTTACGGTCCGGCTTTACGCGGTTGACTGTACACTGCAAATGAAGCTGTAGAGCACTGGACTGTGTGTGTGCAGACATTCGAATCACTACAGTTTCTGCAGGACTTCAAGCCATCTTGATAGCATAACAACTCAAACCGGCTTAGGCAGTGATTCAAATGAATCGCTTGATATCGAAGAGTCGTCGCGTGTGAATCAGACGATGGCCCCATAAGTAAGTCCGGTCATGTTTGACTGACTCTGTGATTCGATCATCCCTGTGGTATAGTTGATTCAGGTCCAGTTTGGATTGATTAACTGACGCAAGTCATCGATGGTTGCTTACATCGTACCCTGCGTTCCTCTTCCGGCACACTGTGGGCACCATAAAGTTGGACTTGCAGATTGACACAAGGCGGCTAACAGGGTTCGATATGCTGCACCTACATTTGAATGTAGTATCCGCAACCCACCTTGTTTCTACTGTCGACCTTAAGTTGCGCGTTCACTTTCTATATGCAACCTATCAGATTCACCTTTGAAATTTAAGTCCGGTTATCCTCTCAAACTGGTCTTTTCCTGCGACTTCCGCAACATTCGTCGTTCTAAGGGCCAGGCTGTGATGGCAACCAGCGCACACTAATTTCTCTAGTATATATATATATATATATATATATATATATATATATATATATATATATATATATATATATATATATATATATATATATATATATATATATATATATATGATGTCACCCCAATCAGTACTACCACTTTTCCACTGAAGCCTGTATCCGTAATTCTCTTGGTATCGTGATTCACCAGCAGACCCACGCTATTCGAGCGACGCGGTAGACTCGGTAAGCATGCTGTTAATCGAAAAGTTCATCAAACGTACATTCAATGCGTGTTATCGGCATTACAGCATTAAAATCAAACAGACCACGTGACCCGTCTCCCTCTACGAAGACTCGGGCAAACACTGTCACAACTTTCCGCAAGAATTCAACTGTTCCTTGACAGAAGTCATCGCGAGGAATCTGGATCACGACCGTTACCAAGCTAATTATGTATCTGGATTTGAAGAGCGGCAAGGTTGATGGCTCCAGTTGTTGGTAAACTGGTGTGGTTTCGTTTGTTTTTGTGCACTCCATATGTCAATGGTTGTTCTTTAGTTCTGACTCATCTCACACAACCTTTCGCCTTTCTCCTCTCTCCCTCCAGCTCCATTACCCATTTGGTCAGGGTGTGACAACTGACGACGTTCTTCAATTCTATTCTTGCACATGAGAGCAGTGGTCTTCTCTGATCACTGCACTGTCAGTGACAATCGACAACTACGAATCAAAGAATTGGAGTGAAGAACCATAGGTGATTACAATTGATTAGGAGTGGCACGGAGATGGATGACACCGGACTTCTGACCGCCGTTATCGCGCCCGGCGGCAATGGAGTTTAAAGTCTTATCACCGGATGATCGAGCTGATTTATGACACCACAGTTCAAATAATGACGTGGTAGTGTTGTAAAGAAAACAATGATGGCTTGACCAGGCCAGGGTTTTTTCGATGTACTAAATGCAATCACAGTTTAACGGTTCGCTATTATAAAACAAAGATAGCACATGCCTAATTACTGGGCGGGGATGAATCTGAATGGAAGAAATCTGAATAGGTCAGACCGTGTGATCTTTAGTGCAGCAGACAAGCTCCTACACTAATATCCCTCAGTTCTTTTAAAGTTTCCATTCATTTGGGAAATCGGGTCTTATTGATTGTGTATTTTTTATACGTTTTCAGCATCCAAAAGGCCGCGCAATGGGTCGGACTCGAATCAACAAAGCCTCTGCGGCAGCTGAGGTATTGTAGTGACTCAAATGCCTTCATATACAGTCCAGTTCCCTAGGCCTCGTTCCCAGTATCCAAACAATCACGTGAAAGAGGACCTTGACAGTAAGATCGCGTAGATACAACGAGGTCGCTTGTGATTGGCCAGGACGTTATCTGCCAATAAAAGCATGCATCCCTTTTTATGTAAACGAGTTACTACCACCCAAATGTGACAGAATACATTCTTGCAATTCTTGTAATTCTTGTCTGGTCTTGTTCCCCTGTGCGCATAGTCCGAATGCGAGCTATTTCATTACGTACGATTGGCCGGGTAGATACATTTTTCACAGCTTTCTGTAGTGATTCAGCAAGCACCACACGGGATACGGCTCGGTACAGCTTCGTGGCAATATGCTGAGGAACATCAACCAATCAGAATCACAGTGTGTAAATACAACGGAAGCTCACTGTGATTGGTCGACTAGTGATCTACCAACTATTTATTTTGACTCATCATATCTATACAAATTGATTCTTTAGTCATTAAGGTGCCATTTTACCGTCTTGGTCTTCTTTCTATTTCGGTTTGCGTATTTTTAGGGTGAAGTGATTTCAGTACGTTCTGTCAATCTGAGCATTGTGAATCGTGCACTGAAAAAGTGAGGTCAGTTGGACGCGAATAATAAGAGTGTATATCCAAGAGTGCACAGCGGCTATTCCAGTGGTACAGCGACTGCGCGTCAAGTGGAAGGTCGAGGTGCGTAATTCTGGATATGAAAAATCCTAGTAGTTTTTTCAGTTATCTACATCATTCCGGATCCTCGTGGCATTGATAAGTGCTACAGATTGTGTATTCATTGCTCATGCTTAGATTGGGATTAAGGTGAACTTTCGGAGTGGACCGAGCATGAGGCTGTTGTGCAAATGACGAATAGTTAATATTCGACCCAAGTGATTACTGGGTGCAGTTTCACCCAGTGTCCATGTGAGGTTAGTGATTGACAATAGCTGATGATGGTTCTCAATAAGGAAGATGAAATATGTGTTCACTGTAGTGCTTCCGTGAATTTTTAATTTTGAACCGAGTGTTGAGAATCTGTTGTTGGTCTTTCTGTAACAGATAAAATCGTCCACTGCTTATACATTGGACTACTACTGGAGTCCACGAGGAGTCTAATATCATTGTTCAGACCGCACTCTGTCCCTCATTTGTACATGTTGAATAAGTTCACGAGCTCTCCCTTTGAACGACTATTCTGTTCCGACATCTTTAAAGTTATTTTATTGTCACACTCAACCATACGTATTTCGACATCTTTCCTGTTGATCACAACCAGATGACATCAAGGGGGGGGGGGGGGGGGCATCACCGTAGAAACGCAAAAAGCTACATGGAAGGTAGTCATTAGAAGCGTACTACCGGGTTATATGAAAACCCTCAGTATTACGTGTAATAATTAGTTATCCGTTTGACATACTTCCGTACCCAACCTAGTTTTTTATGCCCTTCCAAAATACTTGCGTATTATGCCTACAAGAAAGGTGATTTTATATTGACCTGGAATAATCTATGGCTGAAAGAGAATAATATTCGTGCTTTCTTCGGGGGAAAAACTCCGAAAAAGAAGGAGATGGCTACATTGTCATCTGTATCAGTTCCTAGTGGTACAGCGCGGCCAGTGTCATTTTTCCCACTCTTCTAGTGAGATCGAATGAATCTCTATCTCGCGTCTTTCAAGATTTTCTGGTTTTGCTTACAACACAGGTTCACTCACCCCCTTCAATGAATACATAGATAAACCACGTCTTCATTAGCTCATGTTCTGTGGAAATGGTTTACTTCCCAACATGAAATAGTGGTCTTACCCTATCTAAAAAGGTCTTGCAGGAGGATGTAATCAGCACGCAAAATGCGAAACACACCTGAAGTTCACCGGCTACCATGTTTGGTCAGGGATAAAATCAAACGAATGGGCTATATTTTCCACCAACTATTTCAGCACTCCGGTAACATCAAGTGTGGATGCCAAGGAATCATTTTCTCCATGGTCAGAAGAACAGCCTCCACTCTGACGACAAGGATATTGACGATCAGTTCCATCAACAGCTTCTGATCGCTGAGCTTAGTGTTCAGACCGCAAAGGATTCATCACGGATGAGAATAAAATCGCTAGTGAGCGGGTGTCACGTCGACCAGCGGTGAAACATTTGCAATTTAAACGCCAAGATCGGCGACTTAACCATAGCTCACTCTGCTTGGTCTGCTTCCCTGTAATCCAAATGAGACAAGTTTACCGAAACTCTTTCATGCTTGGAGAGCTTTCCTGAGCAATACGGTCACCTGGTAAACAATACCGAATATTCAGATTGCGTTTTCCACTTTGCTATTGCAATTTGTAAAAAAAAAACATCCACAACTGGAATCTTACTGTAAATTTAAACTGTGTGAAATTGTAGTAATCATAATGAACTGAACTGGTATTACGTATAGAAATTGCCAACCTACAACTACTCGAATGAAAGAAGCTAGAAGACCAAGGTTACGAAATAGCACGTTAGTTGTATTGTAGAAATGATTTGTATAAATAAGGTAAATTGGAGAAGATAATTGGTAGACCCGAAGATTACGAATAACAGAAAGCTTTTGTCGTACCTGTCCTCGGCTAACCTGATTGGTTGAGGCTCATCTGCGTACGTGGCTACGAAGCTGTACCTAGTCGTATCACGTGTGACGGCGGCTCAATCACCACAACCTTCCTCCCTCAACAGCTCCTTTTCAATCTGGCTCACCTGTCGCAATGATCTTTGAACTGGAGCTGTTGGCTTTGGCTGGGCCGCTGCAGTAGTCATTTCAGGGGGCGGAATAGATTTATCACTGTCATCAACACGGTCCCCGTCATGATCCTCGGTCGTCTCAGCCGTGCCATTGGTTACGCAGTCGGTTGTCACTTTGAGGTGGATTTGGCTGAGGTGGCACCGATGCACCGATGCATCATCCATGTCCGTAATCTCAACCATAGATTGACCAAGTTCTTTGGTGGCAATTCCACGAGTTAGTCGAAGCTCGTTGCCGGGGGGTATGTCACATCGCTGGAATCAAAACACTTTAGCAATGACGGTAGTCTTCTGGACTTGAAGAGAACGGCTGGACTCTGTTTGGTGGTTGTATGCACTGCGTTTCGGTACTGCAACAAGAAATCACTGAGGAACGCTGCCAAGTCGGGCAACTTTCTTGGGTTGGCTGATATTATGGCACTTTTCACAGAACGCACCAAGTTTTCCGCTGCGCCGTTAGAACATGGGTGGAGCGGCGCCATGCGCAGAGGCCGACGTCCAATTCTATGACGTTATAGGACAAAAGAACTTGCCCTAGTCTTTGCATGTTGAAATAACTATTGGAAAACTACTTCAGTTATCGTTTCAAATTCCTTCATTACGAAAGTTAATTATTGTCATCACGTGTTTCGTACACTAGTGTATATTTGACCTAATTCCGTATCTTCCTCCCGCTATTTCCCTGGTCTGCTTGAAAAGGACCACATTGTTCTTCATAGACTTTTGTGCATCATCAGCCCTGTTTCTGATAGAGCCCTAGGAGATCCCATATCAGGCATATACAGACCCCATATAACTACATTGGTTGCATTCGCAGAGAAAATCTGTGCTGACCGTGTTTGATCCACTGTATTGTGACCTCTCCCTTAGCCAATCCCACTCGCCGACCCGTTCTGTTGCGATTACTTCCTTCAAGTTTATCGGGGGACATACTTTTGTAGTTGCTTTTCTTGCTTGCATTTCAGCAAACAAAGGTAAAGTTTTGTCTGAACTACTAACTCGTTTTCGCGTGTAGAAGGCTTTCTATATTTTTTCCTCTTGGCAGCCAAAATGCGTAGTGCTGGATTTCACGGTGCTCATAGCACTCACGTGCTTCTCACAAAGGAAGCCCAAACTAAACAGCAATGACCTTAAACTCACACGTTTGTTCAGATTGACTTGGACTGGTTAATTGTCTAGATCGGTAGCAGATCGATTGTTGTGCCAAGTCAGAGTTTGGACGTTCAGCCTGACTGATTTACTAGAGGTTGTTCGGCGATCGTTCTTTGTCTGTGTCTCTAGTCCTAGGGCAAATCTGTGGTTGCTACCCTGTTTAGAATTGATGCTCTCAGTATTCCTCGTGGATACTGTTTTCCCACATGAATCGCTGCGCACTTTCACGGCAACAATCAATGTAAGGTCAAGAGTGCCTGTGTTAGAAGTTGGAAGTGAAGCTTTTCACTATTCATAAATTTAGCCGTCCTTCATCAAAAGATATTCGCTATTTTTACGGCGACTATCTTCTCAGTCCCGCGCGTAGATACCTTTCGTCGAACGACTTTCTGATCCGTATATCACGCAATTACTTGCGAGTAGTGTGGGATTGTTTAATTTTCGTTTGATTGACTGTCCTTTTGGACTCTACGTTTCACGCGCAAACCTCAGCTCATCCGACCAACCAGCACTCGGAAGCACCAGACTCGAGTTTCGCTCTTGTTAGAGCGGACAGTCAATCAAACGAAAATTAAACAATCCCACACTACTCGCAAGTAATTGCGTGATATATGTACCAAAAACGCGAAGCAGGTTTAAAAATGTGGGTCCGTTGCCCTCATCCCGTGGAGAAGACCTGATCTGGTGGGAGACATTCGCTTGGAGTTAACTAGGTCCGGAACCGTGTCTCCATTTGAAAGCTGTCGGGCATTTCTGGCTGTCATAGAGGTCGACATCTGTACAAGCTTAACTTGGTGATTCGGATCAGCTCGAACGGGAGCGGGGTGGCGCAGTGGTAACACACACGCCTTCGAGATGAGAGGGCCCGGGTCCAAACCCTGGGTGTGGCGAGGATGTGCACCACTGATGAGCTCTCAAAAGAGCGAAACTCGAGTCTGGTGCTTCCGAGTGCTGGCTGGTCGGATGGGCTGAGGTTTGCGCGTGAAACGTGGAGTCCAAAAGGGCAGCCAATCAAACGAAGTCTTTCTGATCGCAGGAAAGATTCATACCTCTGGTTTATGAAACCGAGTGTGTTGGTGGACTGCTTGATTGAAGAATGAGTGTGACTGAGTGGGCGGTTGATTGATTGACTGAATGAGTGGGTGAATTAGTTACTGGTGACGATTATACTGAGACCACATTTTAAGGAAGAGGATAAAATGCGGACAAGCTTGAAAATACAAATCCCATAAAAAGTCAGCAACAATCGCGAATTATGCGCAAAGGGTTTGGTAGCCCCCCGTGATTCAAATAACAGTTTAAATTAACGATATGCTAAAATTTGTTATCCGTCAATCATAGCCAATATTGACTTATACGATGGCCAGTACATGGCCTAATAACGGTAACATGTACTAATTTATATATTGTAACGGGGCAACGAACGCGCCCATGACGGACGAGAAAGACGGTGACTAGAACGACGACGATCACCACGGTAGTTCGACGGGGGCGCAGAGACAAGCTGAGTAGTCGAGTGTGCTGGATGCAGCACTCGTTGGTCGGGGTTGCACGTGCACGATGTGGAGAGGCGTAGAAAGAATGCAAACCCAATGAGTCGAACCCCAGTGAGTTTTAAACAGGCACTAACACTTACCTCAGAGAGTATGGGAATGGGGGTCTATGCGAATACGTTACAGCATGAACCAAAACACCACGGATGAATAAAGAAGTTTGTGTTCATAAATCCAACCCTAATGATCTTAGACATACATTATTTCCACGAAACAACATTGGCCCGGTCGATTCCAGAGTAACAAGTGGTGAACTCTAAAAGTACCTTGTCACAAATTCTCTGTTATTTTGTGGTGGCCAGCTGGTCAGAGTTCAGGGGCTATTACCCACCCCCCTAAATGCAGACAAACTCATGAAAACACTCCGAGTATTGCCGACTGCGGGTGAGCTGAGAAGCTATCCGCATCCCTTGCAATGTATTCTGAATAGTCCGAGAAATAGTAAAATACACTAATGCTATTATCACCCGGGTTTCCCTTCCCCTAGCGAACTGAAACAACAATTTCGATTTAATATTCTTGTCATAACCCTCGTCAAATGCTAAGCAATTTCCTCTCAGTTACTTATTTAACTAATGGGCTAATCGATCTCCGGTGTCACTGACCTGTTTTCCTCATCGGAGATTTTTTGTAATGATGACAAAGCAATTTGAGTCAACTGTAGTATGATAAGTCAGTTTTCTGGCTGTTTTTAACTTGGTTGCTCGTGAGTACATAAAGGATGAGGCATACCTTATAGCTTCAAGGCTCAATGGATTAGCAAGGATAACCGGAACCTTGACAATGAGGCCTGAAGTGGAGATTCGCGCAATGTTTCAATAGATCAGGCATGGTAACTAGCTGGGTGACGTTAGATTCCTGTCTAACACGGAAATGACGAGCGATGCCGGGACTCGAACCCCCCGACCGTCTAGGAGATGCACACCTTGAACCACTCGACCACCACGGACAGTGGTTGGCCGACTATACTGTACGGTAAAGTTTATACAATAACGAAGTTCTTCACAGAATATCAACACTCAACTCACTATCGAAAGCCAATGAATCACTCACCGTACAGCTGTTTAATAAGGTTTGGTAGGAAGCACCAGCTGCAACGCATATCCACTGAGTTCCAGTTGGGAAATGAACCTGAGCGCATTACTGCTTGTCATATGCGCCATCCGTAGGCTATCATAACTGGTTCTCAAGGATTTGTTTTGCGCCAAGGCAGCATGATATGGTGCCAAGCAACAACTTTAAAGTGTTCGTTTCCTGAAATTACTCGTGATTTTTTATCACGTCCTCAAAGCAATAAGAGATTCTCTTTATTCTGATCTCACGCTTTAACACAGTGTGGAGGCGAATTCTGTTATCACAGGCCCTTATTACGCCACTGGAGAGAACCAACGTACCTATCATGGAGATTTGAAAAGAGTCTCATTTCGCTTTATTAAGCCTGGTGCAGAATCGATCCGGGTAACGGCAGAGCCTTGACTCAAAAGCTGAACGAATCATATACCTCACTCATTTTCCAGCATATTTCCGCATATTTCCGTTTTCTCTAACGAAACCATATCTGGTTAAAGGGACCGAATACCTGTCGCAATGCAGAATATGGAATTTCATAGCGAAATAATTGAGCTAGCTAGTTAAATCAGAATATGTGAAAAAGTGGGTGACAAAAGTGTAGGATCTCCCTCAGCTGGGCTATAGTACTTACCACTTAAAACCGGATGCAATTGACATTCTACTTGAGGACCTTCATATATCTTCTCGGCATACTTCTTACATGACCAGTGATTTTCCCTTGATCAATATTCACCCGTTCTCGCCTAAAGACGTTTACCAGTTCACCCACTGACTAGAAAACCATAGAACCCTTGCACATCTGGAGAGGATGTACGTCCTATTCGTCCTCAACTGCCTTTAGATCTGGGCTGCTCGCTGGTCTTTACATGACCTTGATCCCACAGAAAAACAGTCTACAGCTTGTAGTGTATGAGCAATGAAAAGGAGCACTATCATGTTGGAATATGGCATCATCTCGTAATCTGTTGGCCACTAGTTGAAGCAGAAACTGCTCCAAAGCAAGAATATACGCAATGGAATCTTACAAGCTTTCAAGAATGACTAGCTCTCTTTGGCCTTTGGCTGCGAACGCTCGCCAAATCACCATTGAACTCTTCTCGTTGTTTCGCTAAGCGGAAATTCGTTCTTTTTTTAATATCATGCCAGTAATAATTACAGGCAAGCGGGTCATACAAATTAGTTTTTTTGTCATTAAAGTAGACGTTCCTAATAGTTTTTGCATGCTGTGAGTGTTCAACCCATGTTATCCGTGGTCCTTTATAAAGCACAGCTTTGAGCGCTCTTCCTAATGTTCTGCTCGAAACACCGAATTCAATCAAAGCTTTAAGCCTCGGTATGGACCATGTGTTATTTGGGACTGGACGAATTAATCTGAGTTCGTTCGATTTCTTTAGTGTTTTGGGGACTACCTTCGATACATTCCAAATTCCATCGTACTGTGTTCCTCGATCTGTTGCATCGCTTAGAGATCTCATGCAAACTGATTCTTATTTGGTGGAACTCAGACGTTTTGCTCTTCTCAAAATCTATTAGTCGACTTCGGTGTGGCTTTGTGTAGACAAAAGTAGGTGTGAGTTCTGCAAGGTGCACACGTGCAACCAACTCGAATAAAGGTCACCTTGTTCACTGGAATGCTTTACGGGCTCCATTACACAGGAATCACGTGATTCCGGTTGTCATAATTCTGTTAGCAGCCAAATACACAGACCGAACCAATCACGTAGTTGACAAGCTCATTGATCCGATTAGTGCTGCGAAACTTTCAATGGGTTAGAGCACCTGGACGGGGTCCAACATTTTTGTCACCCTTGATTTGCACGTTTCCTGCTCTGATTAGCACATAGTGGATAGTTTCAATTTAAAAGTTTTTACACCGTATTGTGTTGAGCATTCTTTTGTTCTGACAAGATACGGTTTCGTTGGAGAACACAGAAGCGGGAATATGCAGGGAAATGAGGGGTACGCCATATTTTTGTCGCGCAAAGGTAGGTCACGAACTGTTGCGTTGCCTCACAGTCCACAGTATCTGTTCTAAGGGTGATGATTTGTGTTTACGCTTGAGGCTAAACGAAAATGTCTGATAATGCAAGAAATTTTTCGATTATAAGACATAAGTAGATCGCGAAAACCCAACAAATCTGTAGCTGTGCATCTCAGAAACGTGCAGCAAGATCGTGGGTTGGGAGTTATCCCGGAGGCGCAGTGATAGACGATGAGCGCGTAATTTGATGCACCAAAGGAAAGAGATCGTATCGGCTCAAGAATAAGGAACGATTAGGAGTTAGTAAGATCATTTTGTCATAATTGAGTCAACCGGAAATACCGTATTCACGGTACATCAAGTCCCAACCTACGCATAAACCAATCGAGGATGACACGTACATGTTGGTGACAGCATCGACGACGTGAATCACCGGTATATCATCATGTGCCACATACGAGATAAAACATTGCGTTATCTTGGTTAGCACACTTTGTCAATCATTTCAACAACCCCAGGCTGCCTAATTATGCAGAAGTTTTGATCACGTACCTTAACAACCCGTTCCGTGTAAACAGTGAGAATAGTCCATTTCAATGTGTCCCCGATTTGGTGGTGAACATTTCCCCCCAAGCTATCCCTACCTCTCCGAGCCTTATGGTATCCAGGATTCTCTGCTTCTTTGTTTCTCTCATTATCCGTTTTTGCTCTGATCATATAAACAGTTATAGTGACTGTAATATTCATCTGTAAAATGCGGAGAAATGATAGTGAACAAATAGTGCAACGCAATGTAATGCTTTTCACCTCTGTACAGATCCCCAATAACAATAAATTACTTTATCAAATCATCAACATAGCCCCAAGTATGACGAACTGGCTGAGAGACGGAAATGTCCTCGATCTGATCATCTGCGTCATCACTTGAAACATGTTGTCTGTAACCTTCTAAACCGATTAAGTTGTCAAACCCTAAGGATTGTTATAACGCCCTCGTCTCATTGAGAGGACGTCAATTCTGAGAATCGACGGCAACGTGAGAGACGATTCGTTGTTGAGATCCAAAATCAGTCACAGACTGGTGTCAGATTATCATATGCCATTGTGAAGCGAGCTGTTGAGAGTCATTTCCGCTTCCCCCACCTTCTTTCCCTTGAGGTCCATCTTGGTAACGAGGTCATGCATTGTCATAGTGGAATATCAACGGAAGTAAGTCTTTTATTCGGGACTGTTTGGTCAACCAAATTAAATAGAAGCATTTAACGTATGAGCCTTCTGGAAGATCGGCCAACAGTCTTGTCATGAACTTTACTGACTAATATTTAATGTATAAACGACATACGAATGCATGATAGGATTGATATTGCACAACGTACACCTCCAGTATATCCATAAGGTGTTCCCTACGAATTGAAGGAGATGAAGATATTCAGATATTTCAGTGCAATGAGATAATTGTACCCCTCTAGGAGGCTTAATTTGTTTGTTTGTTTTAATCGGTTTCTGGTAAGTAGTCTTCTATATGTATTGGGACTTCAAGGGTTCTTCCGAAGTCCTGAATGATAGTGTGATAAGTGATGACTGTTCGTGACTACGTCATATGTTCCCACTGATTCCAGTTCTAATTCACACAGAACCGGGCTCTATCACTGAATTACGGAACTCGCCCACACTAGCCGGTGATCTGATTGCAACTGTTGGGTAACTGAGAGCCCCAGTAGCCTACCTAAGGAGTCATCATTTTCTACTCCCGGTGAAGAGTAGTTGAGAGCAGACTTTTTCAGCTTTACAAAAATGGCCGGTTGTTCCTTCCAGTCATGTGCCAACGACCCGGCTGGCATTACACAGCGACGTGGTGATCTAGCTCAAAGGCGCAACTAAACCAGATCGAACACTTTGAAAAGTTGCCTTTGGCCCAGTTCTATCCAGAACTGTAGCATTTCAACTTCAAGTGAAGCCATTGTCATATAGCCCCGAGTGCTAAATCTCACATCAAGAGTACACACTATCTGAATGCAGCGCAGCACGTCAGCACCCATATTCAGTTCAGCTCAGACAACCATTACCCGTGCACAGGGTGCGGTGGCTATGGTTTTTACCTCCTAGCTGCAAACTAAATAGAAAATAATGAAAAAGAACCAGAGTATGAAAGGAGTAATAGGACAGCTACAAAAACACGTATCAAGCCGGTGGAGAAATATTAAGGATACTAGAGCACACTGATAGCGACAGTTAGCCTTATCCTCCAATGTATCTAACATTAAGGTGGGAGGGTGGTCCAAGTCCACTGATTAGGTTTTCCATACCTCTCTTCATTGTCACGAACTGGCTACCCTTACTCATCTTCCAACTTTTACCCGCCTCAGCAAACACTGTGCCCCGGGGAATCCCTCGCGAGAACCATCGATACCCATGTCCAAACCATCTTGGCTTGGTTAGCTTGAGTGTCTCATCGAATGATTTGGTTCGAGTACCTAGGACTTTCTGCCGTAACCTCTGTATTGATTATACTGTTTTCGCACTATATTCGAGCAATACTACGAAGACATCGGTATTAAAATACCGACAATCTTCCCATGTCCTCCACTCACGGTGACCATATCTCCGAAATATCCAAAAGCACTGACCTGACAGCGGCAGCACACACTCGACCCTTGGTAAGTAAGTGGATGTAATCTCGACGCCAAAGATGACTCAGCTTGACAAATGCCAAACGAGCCTTCTATGTACGCAATGACACTATATTCGATGTCCAACCTCCAGGTGAAATGCAACTACTCAGATAACTGGACTTTTCTATCTGGTCCATAGTCTCCTCGGGAAATGATTGGTTTGGTGATGGGGTCGAACCAATCGTGCAATACCATCTTGCACTTAGAAGGTGCAAAACGCATACCGCACATCGCTACGCAATCAGTCAAGCTGTCAAAAAAGCTTGCAAATTATCTGGATCTTCACTTAGAAGAACTACGTTGTCTCCATATGGACCAACGAGCAGTTTCGATGCAATGCAAACCAGACATTCCTATGTGGTTCTCACAGGAAGACCAGACACCTTTCTTGATAGTTGGTAAGATCACCGATTCACACCAACTCTTTGGAACTTGTTCCTTCTCCTATATTGAACGAAGAGTTTTGTCAACTACAACGACCATGAGTAACGCCGTCTTTAAGAATAGACATAGGCAGTCCATCCGGTCCAGCAGCCTTATGTCGTTTCAGATAGCTTATCTCACAGCGAACTGTCACTTCTGACGAAGGATTGATAGAGTTGTAACCATCATGCTAGTTAGTAAACCCGTTGGATAATGGATAATGGATAATGGCCAGTTAGACTGTTCCTTAAAATGCTCCACTCAACGAACTACAGGACACCCTTGAGTCTGAATCAGAGAACCGTTCATCTCTTTGATCAGTTCACTGATGCCTAACATTTATGAGCCGGTATGTCGGATTGGACGGGAAAAGTTGCATCTGTTTCCACTCAACTCAGATTTTCCCATCTCCTTACATCTCGTAAACCACCACTGTTCGCGGTCGTTTCTCTTGTTCCGAATCTGCTGTTGTTTAGGGCATTTCCGTGTCTCATCAGATCTGGAACCCGGAGGACCCGGTCTTCGCGCATCTAATGGCTTAATTGCGAATGCAGATAACCATCGTTTTTGAGTGTCTCTGGTTGTTGGACCTGGATCAGAGCTGGCAGCCTCAATTAGGGCCTGCTTGATCTCTGCTCATCGCTTTCCTTGATCCTGTGCATTTGACTACGGATAATTGTGTTTGGAAAGCAGATGGTTGGTTATCATACAGTTGCAGCTACGAAGTACTGTTGGCTTTGGTGTTATTTGGATCACCGACGAGACGTAGGCTAAATGCACGCGGATAAGAGCATGGTCAGTGTCTACAAAATAGATCAAAGTGATCGACAGTCTTGAAGTGATCCGCGCCAGCGTTAACCTGTGGTAACATGGTCGATATCAGTCCAGCGCCTTGAAAACACAGGAGGATACCGTGTTAGTCAAGGCAGCTTTTTGTGCGAGAAGTGTTTACTCGTTAGGGATAGTCGGTGCTTAGAACATAGTTTGATGAGTCGGCCACCGTCCTCAGTACGATCAGCTGGGACACCGAATGGACCTCCTTTATTCTTCTCAGTCTCATCTAGGCTTCCAGTCTGAGCTCTGAGATCGCCAGCAAGAACCATTATGTAGGGAGGGGTCACACTACGGGGCAGTTGAGATTATTCATGATAGAATACGTCTTTAGCCCAAGGAGATCTACAGTCAGTTGAGCACATACAGAAACAACGAACAGGAATTGATGCTTCAGTCTATTGCTGTCGACGTGCACAGAACCATTCAACCGTTCCGCACTCAGACGACTGCTGACTGAGATCCGGTATAGCAGTGCCTGCTCTTCTACCATGCCTCGAGTGATGCCAACACCAGTTTGATCACGAGGAGGAGACAGAGAATCGCCCGACACGCGAAGAGGGAAATGAGGAGCCAAACGTGCATCTGAGGATCGAAGTGTTTACACTGAAGTCGGGTCTTTTATATGTGTTTCGGAGACACAACACACGCCTATTTCAAAGGTTTCAAGAGTTCTAGATAGTGCAGCCTGCTATCTCGTCTGAAAAGTGTGCGAACGTGGAAAGCAACTAGGTGAAGAGAACGCTTAAGTCAGAAAATTGACTCTATATTTCCCTCTATCATCGTGGCTTCTCGTATTCATTTAGGATTGGTACGTGAAGAAGGAAGAGCAGAGAGATGAGAAACTTTCCCACAGGGACTACTGCAGGTTTCTGAGCATATCATAATTGGCGGCTGCCCACAATGCAGAAGGGTTTTTTCTTTGGGAATCCTAACCGGAGTCTTTGATTCGAAAGTCTGAACCACAAAATGTGAGCAAGTTAAACCCAGCATGGGAACTTAACAGAAGCATCCGTGATGGAACTCCTTTTGTTCTGTCAAGTGAGACCTGATTGTTGCACGCGTTCTGCCTTGTCTGGTGCGTTTTTATCGACCCGCTTTTTGGATTCAGTTCTCAGCCCTATGCACCCAATGAAGCAAGCGGAACGTGGACGGGACAGCATTCCTTGGGCCGGGGCTGTCCAACTTAGGCCGGCGATAGCTCCCAGCGAAGTGCGATGACTTTCCCACCGCCGAGAGAGACCCCAGATACTCCACTCCCACGTTCATCTATTGGAAGTTTTTAGATCGGTAAACTGTTTCTCTCGGTGTTTATTCACTGAAGTGTCCTCTCCGGGGGCGCAGTGGGTAGAGTCAGATGTTGCACAGCAACTGGCTCAGAGACTGGACTTCGTCTGGACTCTACCCATTGACCTGTCAGGCATGATTGCATCTCCGGCTTAAGGATTCGATCTTGCATAGCTCTTTGGATCATGGAGGCACGTAAGCCATAACACTGCCTCACGGCGCAGTCTCGTCGCATTTATGACGCTAAAGCGAAACAGATGATTGTTTTGTATTAAATTTTGACTTCAGAAATAGATCGATTGTTCTTTACACTTGGGCATGTTAGAGGAGAACAAAATCTTCGTTATAATTAAACGGAATCTTTCTCAGATTTCTATGTTTATAACTACATATCACCGCTAGGTGCAGCAAGCTTAATATCTAAATGTTCTTATGCGTCTGATGAGAGTAACAATGAAATATGTTGTATGGCCGCCCATTAGCTCTAGTGAGAAGACTTTTCTACCTTCGAATCATCTTTGAGTAACACAAAACAGATAACTTGTATAAGATGCAAGAGTCATTGTCACCAATCATCGCACTACAAACTAGTTGGTCCTAACTGTTTTCGTGTAACGTTTTCTGACTGTTTGATTGGTGATACGGTCAGCCACTATTTGACGGAAATGAATTCTTGTCTTATCGATCCGTTGTCCTGTTGTTCGTGATTCCGTTAGCTCAAATCGTAACCTGGAATTTGGATAGGCTGACTGCTAACGAGACTTGGCAATGAGTCAGACCTCGATCTCACAGTATGGTTGAATAGGCGGAGTGCAATTTCTTCGACGCTCAAAGCAAAGTAATAAAAATGCTCTGAAATGGCGTCGTCGATAGCTTACTGGTTACTAAGATATCAAGGAAGCTCTGGTACATATCTGATGCGTACTTAACCTAATTGCCAATCTTAGGTTAAGACTCCGTTTACTTTATTTCGTGGACTTCAATATCTTTCTGCTACGAGCGATCGAGATTTCATAAATCAGCTTGTGATAACAGCCAATAGGCATTATTTTCGGGTGGCTCTTGTCCCAGTCAGCACTATCGTTTTCTCATTGCAATCTCTATTGACACTTCTGGCGGTAGTCTCTGGGTTCATTTTCCGTTGTACACAACGAACGGTGGCTATCGTAGTATCCTAACACAAAAGATGACCTAATGCCATCACTTTCTTGGCCATCTCATTCTGTCCCCGGTCGCTTGTCCATGCGGTCGACCCGGTGGTCAAGTTTTACTCTAAAAAAATTGAGTTGTTGGTCGGTTAGATTGTGGGTTGTACTTTCTATAAGCCTCGCAGCCACACTTCGCCCACCGAACGCATAGGCACGGACTGTTGCAATCGTCAACGTGAATTCAGGTCAGTGGTAGGGCTCCCGGACCAAATGTCCAACCATCTGATGTCTGGAGACCAAATGTCCGGACACGCACCGGCAGTGGAAGTCATCACACGATGTCACGGGGTTGTGAGATTTCGTGGGCAGATGACGAGTGTCCGCGGCCAAGCCAGCCATTAGTCTGTGTCTGAATAGCGGTGCCATTGCAGGCTTCACTTGAAGGTACGAAAGATTCGTCTGAAGTTACAACCGCCTCACTTGAAATTAAAATAATATAAACATATTTCAGAATCACTTACACAAACACCGATGCCGTTTGTTCTCAGATTTATTGGTTGTCGATACCATCTTCGATATATTCTTCTAGACATTCACTCTCTCATTTTCTGAGATATATTCTGCTACGACAATCAGTTATTGAATGTGCAGCCATAGTATCGATTTGCTTTTAGACCACATCAGTGTGCCATTCTCCATGTAGCAAACTAGGCTTGTAGATCTGAATTGACAATTCGT
>CANUEZ040000086.1:1637500-1642392 GCA_948099385.1 Fasciola hepatica
ATAGATAGATAGATAGATAGATAGATAGATAGATAGATAGATAGATAGATAGATAGATAGATAGATAGATAGATAGATAGATAGATAGATAGATAGATAGATAGATAGATAGATAGATAGATAGATAGATAGATAGATAGATAGATAGATAGATAGATAGATAGATAGATAGATAGATAGATAGATAGATAGATAGATAGATAGATAGATAGATAGATAGATAGATAGATAGATAGATAGATAGATAGATAGATAGATAGATAGATAGATAGATAGATAGATAGATAGATAGATAGATAGATAGATAGATAGATAGATAGATAGATAGATAGATAGATAGATAGATAGATAGATAGATAGATAGATAGATAGATAGATAGATAGATAGATAGATAGATAGATAGATAGATAGATAGATAGATAGATAGATAGATAGATAGATAGATAGATAGATAGATAGATAGATAGATAGATAGATAGATAGATAGATAGATAGATAGATAGATAGATAGATAGATAGATAGATAGATAGATAGATAGATAGATAGATAGATAGATAGATAGATAGATAGATAGATAGATAGATAGATAGATAGATAGATAGATAGATAGATAGATAGATAGATAGATAGATAGATAGATAGATAGATAGATAGATAGATAGATAGATAGATAGATAGATAGATAGATAGATAGATAGATAGATAGATAGATAGATAGATAGATAGATAGATAGATAGATAGATAGATAGATAGATAGATAGATAGATAGATAGATAGATAGATAGATAGATAGATAGATAGATAGATAGATAGATAGATAGATAGATAGATAGATAGATAGATAGATAGATAGATAGATAGATAGATAGATAGATAGATAGATAGATAGATAGATAGATAGATAGATAGATAGATAGATAGATAGATAGATAGATAGATAGATAGATAGATAGATAGATAGATAGATAGATAGATAGATAGATAGATAGATAGATAGATAGATAGATAGATAGATAGATAGATAGATAGATAGATAGATAGATAGATAGATAGATAGATAGATAGATAGATAGATAGATAGATAGATAGATAGATAGATAGATAGATAGATAGATAGATAGATAGATAGATAGATAGATAGATAGATAGATAGATAGATAGATAGATAGATAGATAGATAGATAGATAGATAGATAGATAGATAGATAGATAGATAGATAGATAGATAGATAGATAGATAGATAGATAGATAGATAGATAGATAGATAGATAGATAGATAGATAGATAGATAGATAGATAGATAGATAGATAGATAGATAGATAGATAGATAGATAGATAGATAGATAGATAGATAGATAGATAGATAGATAGATAGATAGATAGATAGATAGATAGATAGATAGATAGATAGATAGATAGATAGATAGATAGATAGATAGATAGATAGATAGATAGATAGATAGATAGATAGATAGATAGATAGATAGATAGATAGATAGATAGATAGATAGATAGATAGATAGATAGATAGATAGATAGATAGATAGATAGATAGATAGATAGATAGATAGATAGATAGATAGATAGATAGATAGATAGATAGATAGATAGATAGATAGATAGATAGATAGATAGATAGATAGATAGATAGATAGATAGATAGATAGATAGATAGATAGATAGATAGATAGATAGATAGATAGATAGATAGATAGATAGATAGATAGATAGATAGATAGATAGATAGATAGATAGATAGATAGATAGATAGATAGATAGATAGATAGATAGATAGATAGATAGATAGATAGATAGATAGATAGATAGATAGATAGATAGATAGATAGATAGATAGATAGATAGATAGATAGATAGATAGATAGATAGATAGATAGATAGATAGATAGATAGATAGATAGATAGATAGATAGATAGATAGATAGATAGATAGATAGATAGATAGATAGATAGATAGATAGATAGATAGATAGATAGATAGATAGATAGATAGATAGATAGATAGATAGATAGATAGATAGATAGATAGATAGATAGATAGATAGATAGATAGATAGATAGATAGATAGATAGATAGATAGATAGATAGATAGATAGATAGATAGATAGATAGATAGATAGATAGATAGATAGATAGATAGATAGATAGATAGATAGATAGATAGATAGATAGATAGATAGATAGATAGATAGATAGATAGATAGATAGATAGATAGATAGATAGATAGATAGATAGATAGATAGATAGATAGATAGATAGATAGATAGATAGATAGATAGATAGATAGATAGATAGATAGATAGATAGATAGATAGATAGATAGATAGATAGATAGATAGATAGATAGATAGATAGATAGATAGATAGATAGATAGATAGATAGATAGATAGATAGATAGATAGATAGATAGATAGATAGATAGATAGATAGATAGATAGATAGATAGATAGATAGATAGATAGATAGATAGATAGATAGATAGATAGATAGATAGATAGATAGATAGATAGATAGATAGATAGATAGATAGATAGATAGATAGATAGATAGATAGATAGATAGATAGATAGATAGATAGATAGATAGATAGATAGATAGATAGATAGATAGATAGATAGATAGATAGATAGATAGATAGATAGATAGATAGATAGATAGATAGATAGATAGATAGATAGATAGATAGATAGATAGATAGATAGATAGATAGATAGATAGATAGATAGATAGATAGATAGATAGATAGATAGATAGATAGATAGATAGATAGATAGATAGATAGATAGATAGATAGATAGATAGATAGATAGATAGATAGATAGATAGATAGATAGATAGATAGATAGATAGATAGATAGATAGATAGATAGATAGATAGATAGATAGATAGATAGATAGATAGATAGATAGATAGATAGATAGATAGATAGATAGATAGATAGATAGATAGATAGATAGATAGATAGATAGATAGATAGATAGATAGATAGATAGATAGATAGATAGATAGATAGATAGATAGATAGATAGATAGATAGATAGATAGATAGATAGATAGATAGATAGATAGATAGATAGATAGATAGATAGATAGATAGATAGATAGATAGATAGATAGATAGATAGATAGATAGATAGATAGATAGATAGATAGATAGATAGATAGATAGATAGATAGATAGATAGATAGATAGATAGATAGATAGATAGATAGATAGATAGATAGATAGATAGATAGATAGATAGATAGATAGATAGATAGATAGATAGATAGATAGATAGATAGATAGATAGATAGATAGATAGATAGATAGATAGATAGATAGATAGATAGATAGATAGATAGATAGATAGATAGATAGATAGATAGATAGATAGATAGATAGATAGATAGATAGATAGATAGATAGATAGATAGATAGATAGATAGATAGATAGATAGATAGATAGATAGATAGATAGATAGATAGATAGATAGATAGATAGATAGATAGATAGATAGATAGATAGATAGATAGATAGATAGATAGATAGATAGATAGATAGATAGATAGATAGATAGATAGATAGATAGATAGATAGATAGATAGATAGATAGATAGATAGATAGATAGATAGATAGATAGATAGATAGATAGATAGATAGATAGATAGATAGATAGATAGATAGATAGATAGATAGATAGATAGATAGATAGATAGATAGATAGATAGATAGATAGATAGATAGATAGATAGATAGATAGATAGATAGATAGATAGATAGATAGATAGATAGATAGATAGATAGATAGATAGATAGATAGATAGATAGATAGATAGATAGATAGATAGATAGATAGATAGATAGATAGATAGATAGATAGATAGATAGATAGATAGATAGATAGATAGATAGATAGATAGATAGATAGATAGATAGATAGATAGATAGATAGATAGATAGATAGATAGATAGATAGATAGATAGATAGATAGATAGATAGATAGATAGATAGATAGATAGATAGATAGATAGATAGATAGATAGATAGATAGATAGATAGATAGATAGATAGATAGATAGATAGATAGATAGATAGATAGATAGATAGATAGATAGATAGATAGATAGATAGATAGATAGATAGATAGATAGATAGATAGATAGATAGATAGATAGATAGATAGATAGATAGATAGATAGATAGATAGATAGATAGATAGATAGATAGATAGATAGATAGATAGATAGATAGATAGATAGATAGATAGATAGATAGATAGATAGATAGATAGATAGATAGATAGATAGATAGATAGATAGATAGATAGATAGATAGATAGATAGATAGATAGATAGATAGATAGATAGATAGATAGATAGATAGATAGATAGATAGATAGATAGATAGATAGATAGATAGATAGATAGATAGATAGATAGATAGATAGATAGATAGATAGATAGATAGATAGATAGATAGATAGATAGATAGATAGATAGATAGATAGATAGATAGATAGATAGATAGATAGATAGATAGATAGATAGATAGATAGATAGATAGATAGATAGATAGATAGATAGATAGATAGATAGATAGATAGATAGATAGATAGATAGATAGATAGATAGATAGATAGATAGATAGATAGATAGATAGATAGATAGATAGATAGATAGATAGATAGATAGATAGATAGATAGATAGATAGATAGATAGATAGATAGATAGATAGATAGATAGATAGATAGATAGATAGATAGATAGATAGATAGATAGATAGATAGATAGATAGATAGATAGATAGATAGATAGATAGATAGATAGATAGATAGATAGATAGATAGATAGATAGATATCTAGCTATCTATAGATCGAT